>CM070875.1:47930242-48530242 GCA_036365515.1 Torymus aiolomorphi | reverse complement strand
TGCTAGTTTTCGGGAAGTTACAATATTCACTGTGGTGAAAATATAAGGCTCTCCCGAGTAGCGGTCGTGCCTAAAAAGTAGCATTTTCGTTGTTTTACGATACCAAGAGTACAAATCCTCCAATCGTCCTGAAATTTTGCAGAGATATAGCTTTTTTTATATTCAAACTGAGTTCGTTGCTCAAAAGAATCGGTCAATTACATCTTCATTTGTTGATAGTGATAAAATAATTTTTGCACAAAGTACGATTTCCAAAACAGCTTCCAAAAATGTCAGATGTAAGACTTTCCGCATCGGTTCAAAGTTAGACAATGACATTTAGCGATAGATATAAATCTCTTTATTTAATTACTAATAAAAAAAAAGAAAAAGCTTTATTATGGAAATTCGTTAGCAATTTTTTTGTGAAAAATTAATTTTGGGAATTAAAATTTAATAAAAGGAATCGATAAATTAGTTTGAGGAAGCTAAGTGCCAATGAATTGGCAGCGGTTTTTTTTTATTAAATTATACTTTTACTGGCAATAGATTTTCGAAGTGAATTCAAAATTAACGTCAAAATGAAGAAAATTGCACAAGGAGAAGCCGATGCAAAATATATCAATCAACTTTCAAATCGGAGCACCGGTAAATTAATAGTTAGATAATAAATACGTGAAACGCTCATGTATTATCATAACTTGTATCATTTGCCCTGGTAGAAAATTAACCAGAACTTCTGTCTAAGCAACTATGAATTAGCTATATTTCTTAGCTATAAATAAGATACTCTGTTAACTATAAACTAGCTAAAATATCGTTAATTTTTGCTTAACCGTCGACAAGCGATATTCGTTAAATTAACTAATTTTATTAGCTAACAATTGCTTCAGCTTTAAAAGTATTGATTTTTCTTTAGAAATTAGTCTAGGCTTGGAAACGCATACAGCATGGTTCAGGTGTTCGGGGTGGCCAATGTGAAGCCTAGGTGGTGCGCTCTGTAAGCTTTTGTGTCTAGGTGTCGAAATGCATCGAATGCGTGGCCTAGGTGTTCGAGGTGGCCGATGATAGAGCCTAGGTGGTGCGCTCCGTAGGTTTTTGCATTTAGGTATTGAACATCATCGAATGCCTGGTCTAGGTGTTCAGGGTGTCCGATGATGGAGTGTAGGTGGTGCGCTCCGTAGATTTTTGCGTCTAGGTGTCGGAATGCATTCAATGTGTGGTCTAGGACTTTGAGGTGCCGATGATGGTGTTTATAGACGGTACGCTTCGTAGTTTTTAACCTCTAGGTACCAAACCACATCGAATGCTTGATCTACGTGTTCGGGGTAGCCGATGTCGGAGTCCAGGTGGTTCGCACCGTAGGTTTTTGCCTCTAGGTGTTGGAACTCACCGAATGAGTGATCTAGGTGTTCAAGGAGGCCGATAACGAAGTCTAGATTTTGCGCTCCGTAGTTTTTTGCGTCTAGGTGTCGGAATGCATCATCGGCCACTTCGAACACCTAGACCATGCATTCGATGCATTCCGACTCCTAGACCTAAAAAACTAATTTAACCTTTAGAGGGCGGAGATTTGAGATATCAGAACGCTCTTGAAAATTGCCTAAATTTGCGTCTTGTATATTCGTGTATTAACTATGTATAAAGTTCCTGTCATATCAATAAATCGGCTTAAGGTTAATACTATATTTTCGGTGTCACTTCTGCTTCGTTTCATGAATTTCAATATCGCAGTTTTCTATTCTTATTTCTTCCTACTATTCAACCATTTGATTCTACTAGCTTTTTCTTTACTTTCTCAGACTTTTTCGATAATTTGTTTCCCGCAATATTTTCAGTAGTCATTTTTGCAGTCTTGTTCTAATGTCACTTAAAGGTATTAAGAAGAAAAATAAAAGTAATAATGCCGAACAAATCTGCCACTTGCCGTCTAATTACTCAGATTCATTCCATATTCATTACTCTGACACATGTTTTCTATATTCTTCATATTCACATTCCAACAATCGCCTCTGTCCTATTATGACCCATAGGAAACATTTAAAAAATCACAAGAAATATTAGCTTCTTAACTGCTTGGTTCTAATTAGGTACAGTCTTACTTTTGTCGTCATTAAGTGCATATCTTAACATATCAACATGCTCATCCTGAATTTTTTAAGCTGTAGTTTATTTTCTAATTTTTAAAGAGTTAATAAAGGGAAATTTTTTTAATAATGAACATATAAATTATATTGTTATTTTTACCAGATAAAATATATTGATTTTAGTTTCTATGTTTTAAAACATAGCCTGAATAAATTTCAACCCAGGAGGAGTAGAGCAAAATTACTTTATTTGAAAATACGGTATTGGTGCAGGTTACTATGCTGACTGACTTGGTAGCTAGCACATGTTGATTAAATTTCGAACATTGGCAAAGTTCACAATCAAGATAATCATTGACAATTAGCTTCCTCAAACTAAAGTTATTTATCTAGTACATTGATTGTTTAAATCAGTACATAAATAAATAATTGTTATTTATCAACGTTCATGTCTTTTACATATTTTCTTTTCTCAAACTTATTTTACAAAATTAACTTGATTTTTTAAATTTCTTTTTCTTTGAATTTATATATTTAAAAGTACATTTAAATGAAGATAGTCTCTTGAAGTTTTAACGTAATTTTGTACTCGATAAGTGTAATGGGTGGTTCAAATTTTAAGTCGATAAATAAAATATTCTTTGAGAAAATGCAATAAGAAAAAATTAAAAAAAGATTTTAACCTCAAATATCTTTGGCCGTAAAAGTCAGATTTTTTTTGGCAACGAACTTCATTCTTAGATATAAAAAAACTACCTCTCTGCGAAATTTCAAGGCGATTCATTGACTTTTACTCCTGTTATCGAAGACGAAAGAAAACGCACTTGTTTTCAAAAATAATTTTTTTCTCGAAAACAAATGAAGATAATCTCTTGAAATTTTAAAGAAAGGTTGTACTCGGTAACTATAATAAGTGGTTAAAATTTTGAGTGGATAAATAGAAATTTTTTTTAGAAATTAATTAAAGAATTCTAAACTCTAGCGTTAATTTGGCGCGCTAAGCGCGCCCTCTCTTCGCTGTTTCTCGATTTCTTTCGAGTTTCGAGATCGATTCAAGATTTCAAGATACCTCGCAAAAACGCACGAATCTCGATTGCTCAATTTATGTTAAGGAATATTTTCATTAGTAACAAATGACGGACTAAAGATAATTTAAATATTAAAATAAGAAAATGTAGGTAATTTAAAGGCCTTCCAATAAAAATTTATTATGTTAAGTATTACTGACTTTAACATATTAAAAAATAAAAAAAAAATAAAAAAAAATTCTAAATCGTTTTTTGGTTATAAAACAAAAGAAAATCGATAAAATTAAAAAATAGGTTATGTCCTTCAAAATCTCCTCCGAAACGAAAAGAATAAGCTTTGTCCGATGAAAATCGATCGAAAAGTTATCGCCCGTACACACACACACACACACACACACGCGCGCGCGCACATACACACACACACTCGAAAATTTTTTTGCTCAAAAACGACGAATTTTAGTGCTAAAGGTCTTAAAAAATGTTTTTAAGCATTTTTGTCTCAAAAATTTTTTTCACCATTACAAAGCTTCCTTTTTGAGGAAGTAAAACGTTAGATTTGTTAACTCTACTCTCTAACAATGAATATTTGAACAATCGTTCACTGGTGCAAATAAGTGAAAAAATGGACTAATTTTTTAGTAAATATTCACTTATTGAAGAAGTGGAATAAAATTTTCACTGCGTAATAAGTGAATATTCACTAAGGAATTAGTCAATTTGTTCACTTATTCGCACCAGTGAATGACTTTTCACATATTCATTTTTAGAGAGTAGATTTCCGTGGGACGCAGTGACTAGAGTAAAGAAGCAAGCCACCAGCTAGATGTCGCATCAATATTACATGTCCGAATGAAAGATTGCACGTACACAAGGAGGATTGCTTTATTTAGTGTTCGGTACAGAGCAAAATTTTCGAGGTGTTGAGAAATTTGATTGGCTATTCAAAAATTTTCAGCTCACTGATTAGCCAGAAATGAAAACAGCACTTAAATTTTGTATCGAATCGAAAAACCATCGTTTATCATTTTCCAAACAAATCCCTTGAACTTCCTTCTACGTCAAAGTAATGAGCAAATGGTGGAGACTCGAGGCAAATAAGAAATACTATGGATAAGCAACCCTTTTTTCTCCAGTCTCTGGTTAAAATACTGTATCCAAGTATTGCAAAAAATTTACTAGCCCAAAAATAAGAATTGTGTATAAGCAAATGCTACTGCATACTAAGCGAACTGAGGTATGATGTAACACGTTCCTCATTTAATATACAAACATTCATTAGCCTCATAAATTTAATTTAATTGATAAATTAAATTTTGTATTATCGTGAAATTACAATTATAGTTAATGACAACGATATTTATTTAAATATACTATGTATTTTATTGATGATTCGTTACGCACTATTTTTCTGCGTATACGTTATTAGATATGATAAATCATCAAAAACTAGCAAGTTTATTTAGAATTATACTTTATAACACAATTAAAACTTTGGAGGCTAATGTATATATGTTCGAAATACCATATATGAAAAGAGAACGAACAAATTGTTTCTTATAGTATACTTACAGTCATTAAAAAATTTCCGTGGGCACCCAATATTTATCGAGCTATTTCGAATTTTATAGAATCATTTAATAGTTGTAACAGACGCTTGTATCGTAAACACATAATTTTGATGAATGTATTAAACTCAATACTCGATATTAAAAATGCATGACACGATATATGATCAAATGACTGGTATAAATAGCATAAAGCGTCATAAATTAAATTATTGTTATCTTAAAAGAATGCTACAGGTCACAAGCTACAACCATGAAGCATTTTTTACGAGGCAATCCAAAGCCGCTACACGATATTTGTTAGTGCGCCCAGTAAACGGTAAAAACTTTTATACTCGGTCGCACGCATCGTTAAAATCTCAAGAGACAACTCGCTACCCGCGATTCTTTTTCTTTCCCATTCTTTTTAGCTGTTTTTCTCACCGCGTATTTGTCTCGCATCTATTTGGTGCAACTCTTCAAAGTAGAGCAATGTAGCGCCATCGTCGTTCGTTGAATGCTCACATCGACGTTATGCGGCAACAGAAGCAGCAGCAACCTCCTGAGCGTTTGTCAGTTTAATAGGGCTATTATTTGCGTGCGACCCCTGCCCTTCCCCGAAAATACGCGCAGTCGTTATCTGCGGCGAAATTTTTCCGCGCATCACTGATTATGCGTAACTAGGTATTGCGTCTCTCTCTCTCTCTCTCTCTCTCTCTCTCTCTCTCTCTCTCTCTCTCTCTCTCTCTCTCTCTCTCTCTCTCTCTCTCTCTCTCTCTCACATACACACACATCCACTCTATTCGTCTTCCTTGCGCACACTGCTGTACTTTCTAAGATACTATCACAGTCGTCGCAGCTGAAGTGAGCACTTTAAATTCCTTCCGACTGAGATTAACGCGCATTGTACAACATTGTCGCACTTTTGAAATTTCTCTTTTCATTTCACAACCCATTAATTCTATAAATTTTAATGGAAAAAATAAAATTTATTATCTTTAGCAACATTCAACAACTAGAGGGGCGCGGTAACACCCCACTGTCTATATAAAAACTTCCTTTTTTGCAAAGACTGTGACATCTCAAATACTAATAATTATATTTTTACGAAAACTGTAACCCATTCATGAAAAATTATTTGTTTTCTATAATGACTAAAAATCGACTATTTTAATTGTATACTTAAGCGTTTTTAATTGTTATTTTAAGGTGTATTTACTAAGATAAGAGCCCCCCTATCAGTGTGCCTGTCCCTATTTGTATGCTTTTTTAGTTAAACAATTCACACAAAGAAGTATATGAAATAATTTTATAAATTAAAGTATTTCTTCATATTGAAAAAAAAAACAAAGAAATTATATTTCAAGACTTTTTAAGTATAGTTTATACATTTTTAAAAAATCATCAAGACTTGTCCGCATATGTGTGCCATCATGTGCCCCTTCGCCATCGCGAATCTAACCTTCTTTTAGCCTGAACGTAATGACTACATCTTTGATTAAAATTGATCACTAACCCTAATTATTGTTGAAAAAATTAAAAATAATCATAAAATAAATTTCTACTACTCCACCTCTTTCTAAATTGAGAAGAACCCTAACCTATAATTCTCTTAATAATTTCAAAAGGCACATTAATGCGGGGCTCACACATAGGGACAGGCGCACAAATCGAGGACACACAGATAGGTAGGTATTCCTTATTCTTTATAACCAAAAAAATATTCGTGTCAATAACTTGTGATTAAATATAGCTAGCTGCATATTTTTTTTTAATTGTAAGGAATTTTATCCTGCATAGAGTGAATTCATAATATATAAACAATATTAGTTTTAAATAGAAAAAAATCGAAAACAAAATTTGTAATATTCAAAAAACGCTATAAAATTAAAAAAAAATCAGTTTTAACTAAAATGGAATATTATTGACCCCAATTGTAAAAGCACAATTAAAAAAAATGAGCCCCGTCCGGTTAAAATCGGTCGAGTAGATCATGAGATATCAGCGTACGGACATACATACACGGAGAAAAATGTTTGAGTAAAAATTACTATACTGTATTGAAACCGGGGGACAGACTCGCATTATCAAAAAAATTAGTATACTTTCTAGTAAAAATTACTATATTTCTAGTAATTTTTACTACATTTATAACAATTTTTACTAGAAAGTATAGTAATTTTTTTGATAATTTGAGTCTGTCCCCCGGTTTCAATACAGTATAGTAATTTTTACTCAACCATTTCTCTCCGTGTACATACACACACATATACACACACACATCCATGCGAACATTTTTTTTAAATTATTGTATTTTGATTCAAAATGTGCTAAACAACATTCCTAACACATTTTCTCAAAAATTTTTTATTTCACTATCACAAAACTTCCCCTAGGAGGAAGCAATAAATTAAAGAACAAACCGCACAATAATGCTCATCTGTTTTTGACGTGCGTTGATTCTCGCCAATGATTTCTTCTGTACTCATAACTTATGGTATAGTAAGCGACGTTTTGTTTATATATTGCTACCCAGACCCCTTCGGTTGTACATTTTTTCACTCACTCTCGCATTATTAGACTCGAATGATGTTCTTCACTTCAGCGTTTTCTACTTTTTCAATTATATCTAAATAAACACATAATCGTGACTATACAATATAAGGTAACACGAGGTAATTCGACCATAGATCTAATTCAACCACACAAACGTTTCCTCGTCCCCACTTTATGAAAACGCTTAATAAGACATATAGGAAGCTAAAAAATTTGAAAAATATGGCTTATAAATTATATCGTAATTTTCTGAATCATTTTCACTTGTTTACAAGTGAATTAATCCGAAAAGTGTCCGTATTAGCTACATGCGCTAAGAGCACCGTTACCAGTTTTGTTTCTTCATAGAGAAAGTTTTATAACGGCGAACAAAATTTTCGAGACAAAAAAATGTTCAAAAAGATGTTTTAAGACGTTTTTGGATTGAATTGTCCGATTAACTAACCATGGCGGAGCATAGTTAAAACACTCAGTTTATAATTTGGCTTGGCGTAAAGTCAATATTACTCCTAGGTCGTACACAATTTTTCTTTGTAGAAATTGTACTATATTTGGATGTTCTTCAATAGTTTTTTCTAAAACCGCTTGCAGAAGCCGAGTTACCTCGAGTTGCCTTATGTATTTCTTGATACAAATTAATTTTGCTCATTTCGTTTATTTAACGTCAAAGAAAATTTTACCTGGGCGTAAGTGATTTTTCAACCACACATAATGTAAGCAATTTTGAATTAATCTTACAAATCATTCCCTTGAATGATCGTAAAATAGACAATATATTTCATTTCAGGACTTCTTATTTTTGAACAAGTTTATTTCTTGAAATGTATTCATAGTTTTCTAAGCTTAAAGCTACGACCGATAAGAAAGATCGAAGTGTTGGCAATAAGGAAAAACTATAGACTTCCATTCGAGTCGAATCCATCGATCGTGGTCTTCTTAAAAATTCCATTCCTCAAAAACCTGCGACGCAGCGACGACGATGAGGAACTCGAGGCTCGAGCGATATCACTCGGATGCGGCGTTTCCTCGCCCGCAAGTATACATGTGCAACCGCATGGAGAAGAGCTTTCCGTCGGTGCCGCGAGCACGCGCGTGCGAAAATAAGCAGCTCCCATGCGGGGTCGAAACATAGCGCGAAGATTCCAGTGCCGAGTGTGCAATATATTTTACAGTGCAAGTCACAGTGCGCGCAGTAGGTATTTTCCTATGCGCTGCACCGCGCGCTTAAGATTTGCTCAGGCAAGCGCATATCGCGTTTCCGCCGCAGCGAGTCTTGAACCCGACGTGGCGACGTCACCGTCGCGATTGGCTGCATAAAGCAGTGCCGAGTCTCTCTCTCTCTCTCTCTCCCTCCCTGTCTCTCTCTCTCTCTCTCTCGCACGAGCCAGCACGGTGTCGGAGAGAAAGCGCGAGAGGTTTGTCTGCAACTACTGCGTTGCCACCATCCCCCATCCCTCCTACGATAAAAATCTAGGAAGCGTGTAAAATGTTGCGATTCGTGCCCTTTCCGTCTACACTTTTTCGTTGCTTTCCCTGCCTTTCTCGATTGTCCTACTTTTTTTTTTCTAGGACGCAATACACACTATTTTTGTGGATTGGTATTCCAAACATTTGAATTTCCTGCAGGGGAAAATTATCATGCAGACGCAGCTATAGCTTGCGATGGAAAGTATAATACATTTGCTTTCCTGAGAAAACTCGCAATGGAATTAAACAAACAAAATTTCTAATTCCGTGTTAATTATCAGTTCATTCACAATCTCAACAAATTAAGATTATATTTTAATAACCCTGATCCATGATTTGAGTTGTATTTTTGAGAACCTCTACCGGATGATTTCTTTTTTTAAAGAAATCGTAAAATGGCGTAGCATATCTATCAAACATTTAAAAAAGTAATACTATGATATTGATCTTATAAACTCGCTTGCTCAATCCTTGATTTGCCATAAAAAATGATGAATTATTATTCATCGTACCAAAAGCCAAACCCACAAATAACGTCACTATTTTTGAGAAATATATATATTTTTTATTAATTTGTTCTCCCCTTCAATTTAAAAGACTAAAAATACACAATACGAAGAAACATACAAAGTTACGCGTTCGCACAAGCTTTATCAACGCTACTTTTATGAAAAAATTCCAATCTCTTTACAAGTTCCAGTTGCGATACCATTAACGTATGGAATGTTGTTTGCTAAAGAGGCAGAACTTTTAGGATTTGCAACTAGTGCAAAGTAAAAATCTCTGGAGCATAGTCCTTTTCAAAAAACTACAAATCTATCCCGGATGGTCGTCACTAGTCGGCACAATGGATACAAAATTTATATATAGTCATTAACCGGGAGCCGAAATTCAAATGGAGAAAATAGGCGAGACGAGCGCACGTTTCTCTATAAGCCGTCGGCCTTAATTCCGCATTCGAGTAAGGCACAGAATCTTTGTGACACAACGGTGCCAGTGGCGGGAGATGAAGTCACAAATCAGCAAGTCAAGTAGAACCGGCAGGCAGCGTTGAGGACCCGGGGCGTCGCCGAGCCGACTGCGAATACAGAAGTGATGTAATTTTCTGTGAGGCGCGCTTGCTCTTTCCTCTCTATGGCAGCGCAGCCTCCGCTTCGAGCTTACCTTAATTTTTACTAATTTTCGTCGCCTGGTAAAAAAAAAAAGAACCTTTCACCAGAATGCTCTGAAATACCTTTTACGAACGGAAACTTATACTTTACCACTCGCTGCATGTATTACTCGACTTTTATTCCAGCCGCGTGCTTTTATACGTGCTTTTTAAATAATTAAAAGCACTCCCTAATTCGACTCGAAAACATAATAAAGGATAATTTGCTGGTCTTTTGTTTTTGCTCATTGTTTTTATCTTGATCAACCGTAGTGGAAATGGATTACATTTTTTGTAAGAGTCTCTGAAATGGGGATTTAATATTTAAATCCGTTTTTAAATGTCAACACACAAAGAAAATATAGTAGCTGTATCCAGAAAAGTACTATCAAATTTCGTGTTGAATATGTTATCGAATGTTATATTTTTAAACACATTTTAATATCAAAATTTTCTAAAAAGAAATTCTTAAATTATAATAAATTAATACAGTAACGTGTGATTGTAAAATTTAGTTAAATATACTATACTTCTGTAATTTATGCACCAAATTATATGTACCAATCATATGTAAAACTAATTACTTATGGTTCTACATATCGCGTAAATAAGTTACGGAACATCATCGCACAATTGCCAAATTTTCAAAAAATCGCGCCAAAATATAATTTTACAAAATATTTAAAATCTATAAACGAAATATCTCACCTTCTTTATATACCAGCATCGTGCGAACAACTAATAATATCTATACTTACTGACAAGAACTTTTTCATTATGAAATCAAGAAATAGTACATTGTGCAACTAAGGAGGAAAGTTGACTTGTTCTAGCGAGGATGATTGATTGAGCACGAGTGATACACATGTGCTTAATATCATCATCCGAGTCTTGAAAAGTCAATTGCTTCGTTATTGCGCATAGTCCTTTTTTTAATGAGTGCAGAAAGATTAGAATAACAGGAGGCTAAGTTCTCTTCCTTCCGCCACAGCGGGAGGAATAGTACTATTTTTCGTCATACCCGGGCCGAAAATACCACATTCCCGTTTTTGCGCCGAGAGGGAATGTGGTACTTTCTGACTTTCTGACACTCTGAGCGTAAAATGCTATTTTCTCCGTCTATGTAGAGGGAGCTGTATTACTACATATAATTGTAAGCTAACTGTAAAATAACGGTATTGCTATATATACACGTATCGCGTTACATCAACATAGGAGAGAGAGAGAGAGAGAGAGAGAGAGAGGGAGGGAGAGGGAGGAGGTTATGTACTAATACTGCGAGCCGAATTTTACTTCCTCTATTATATAGTCAGAGAAAATAGTATTTAGCACTCTACGTATGAAAAAATAGTATGTGCAACACGGAAGCGAATAGGTGTTTGCCGATGAGTGCATGTTCGAAACACGAGCGTAGGATAACGATTTTGCTCCGTTGTTGCACACGTACTATAACCCCCACTACTTATTAAATATTTTTCAAAACAGGTCTAAACATTAAAAGTGTGGTTATTATACGAAACGAGTTTATAACACAAAATTATCTCATTATTTACCGAAATAAAATGTTTATTCGAAAAAAATTTTGCAGACGAATAATGCCTATCTCTGATGCAAACTACATTCCCACAAGAATATTCACTTATTCAACAAGTAATAATTATTTTCCTTATTCTATAAATTCTATAAATTATGAAAAATTTCACTTATTTGATGAGTAGGACTTTTCATTTGATACGTTAACATTATTTTCCCTGTAAAGTAAAACTGGATTTACTCACTAACAAGGAGAGTGAACACGCTCCGGAAAACGGATTTTAATGGGTCTTGAAAAGTAGATTTCTGGTATCTAAAAATAAAGCTCAGTGCTCATAATTCCTTTGAATGAGCCCTTTTTCTAGAGTTATGGGCAATCTAATCTCAAATATGTTCTATTTCGTTAAAAAATAATATCTCTTCTATTGACTGTCCCTTTGCAAGTATTTATGATACAAAAATGAGCAAAACGGATTATAAAAGTGGCGAGAAAAAGCTAAAGTTTAAGCTTTGTTTCGTTGAGAAATATTAATTTTTCTATCGAAACAAATCTTAAATTTTAACTTTTTCTGTATGCTTTTATAATCTTGTTTACTTGTTTTCATAGCATAAATACTTGGGAAGTGACAGTCAGTAGAAGAGACTGAGATATGTTCATAACTGAGAATCTCGTTAACTTACAGAAAAAGTCAAAATTTTACTTATTTGTAAGTGAAAAACAGAGATCGGCATTATTCGTCCGCAAATTTTTTCCAAATACTTCAGTAAATATTTGATGCAATGAAATAATTTTAATTAATAAACACGTTTCTCATAAAAACTGGGCCTTTAGAAGTGTTTTGAAAAAATATTCGAAAACATTATTCGTCGAATATTTTTTTCGAATAACCGATTATTCGTCGAATAATGTTTTCGAATATTTTTTCAAAATACTTCTAAAGGCCCAGTTTTTATGAGAAAAGTGTTTATTAATTTAAATTATTTCATTGCATCAAATATTTAATGAAATAATATGAGTATTCGAAAAAAAAATTTCGGACGAACAATGCCGACCTCTGGTGAAGAGTAGTTAACTTCTGGAAAAAGTGAAAATTTCACTTGTAGCGATGGTATTCCCCGCTGAATTCTGTAGAGTATATACCATATAAGGGTCAATAATGCTCTTTATTTGACTTTAGAGAGTACCATGTTCGAATCCCGGCCTCGGCGATTGACTATAGCACCTCTGTATCGAGTTTTTCGAAATTTCGAATTTTTACGTGCTTATCTCACTATATAGCTCTGGTGATTTGGAACGTTACTGCGGGTGAACCCATTGCATTTAAAGTGCTCACTAGCGCAGCAATGGAGAGCTATATCAGACTCACAAAGAGGACTTCAGATAGCTGCAAAATATACAAAAAATAGAAAAAAATCATATTCAAAGTTAAGTAGCTCATACGTCTAGAAAGGGGCCTATTGAAACGAAGTACGGGACGAACCTCCATCAAAATCCGTTTCCCGGAGATCCAACACTCTCCTAATTATGAGCTAACGCCGCGGTATACCAGCTTAACTGCACCACAAGCTACTTATATTATTTCGCTGGTTTTTCTTTGCTCTAAGACCGTAGTCGTGGATATATGTGCGACACCATATAAATATATTATAATTCAAATTCTTATCAATAATTTCATTTTTTGTTTCAGGTAAGTCAAATTTCTAACCCAATCAAAGCATTGCCTTCGTAAGTAAAACAAATAACTTATTTTTAGTTTTATGTAAAACGTAGACATTTTTCAAGGTTCGCAAAAAGTTCTATTAAAAGACAATTATCAGCATTAAAAATAAAATTAAAGTTTTTCTCTTTACTATCATTTTTTCATTATTTATTATAACAGTACTAACAAGGAGAGTGCACAGCCTCCGGGAAACGGATTTCCGCATGCATTTGAGAGTAAATTTCTGGTACTTAAAACTGAATCCCAGTGCTCACATTTTGTCCAATGGGATCTTTTTCTTAAGATATAGACAATTTAATCTCAAATATCCTCTATTTCGTTAAAAAATGATGTCTCTTCTATAATCTTTTTTGCCCGTTTTCGTATTTTAAATACTTGCAATGTGACAGTCAATAGAAGAGACATTCTTTTTTAATGAAATAGAGGATATTTGAGATCAAATTGCCCATATCTCAAGAAAAAGGGCCCATTTGACGAAATTGTGAGCGCTGGACTTTATTTTCAGGTACCAGAAATCGACTTTCAAATGCCCGCGGAAATCCGTTTCTCGGAGGGTATGCTTGTGACGGCAAAGACATAATACATAAAACAAAATTTTGATAAGATTAATAATTTTAGAATTTAAATGTCTTGAGGAGGAGAACAAAATTTTAAATTAGCATCTCATCTATTCATAAAACGCATCGTTACGTAATTTTGCCGAAAATCAAAACAATAAAAATGTCTGATGCACAGGCCTAGGACATGGAATAGGATTAGAGTCATTAAAAAAGTTTAGAAGGTGAAAATGTTTTTTTTCTGGAAGCCTGACCAACGTCAGCGCCGATATTTTTTCAGGGGCGCAGCAACTTCGACGACTAAGGTAAAAGACCCAGTACTCGGACACTTATGCACATACAACCTTTATAATCTCTTATATCTTCAAAATTAATCGTAATATACATAAACATATGATCTGAGTGGATAGTTCAAACCTTGTAGGTACCTTTTCCTTTCTTAAATGTCTTATTTGTTAGCTTATTTATTAAAATAATAATGTTTAAAGAAAATAGCTACAGGCCGGTATAGTTGGACAAGCTATATTAAACTGGGATCAGTATTCGGACATCTTTAGGACCCAGTAGTTGGACTATGTTTTTAAATGTGTCCCACTACTGCGTTATGGAAATTGAGAGGTACCTAAAGTTGGATAGATGCTAAGCCGTCCGCGCATCGAAAACATAACCTCGCAAAATTTCTATCTCGTTATATAAACATTTGAAAAATAAAATCAAAACAATGTCATAGTGACTACGTAGTTAACATCACAAAGAATGCTAATGAATTAATTTTTTTCGAATTGACCATTTATAGTAGTTGTTTTACTGCTGTTCAAGTACTACGTCCAAAATTCGTGCTGTCCGACTACTGGGTCTTTTACCTTATCGTTACTATGTGAGTCATATATCAGCAAACAGTCAGCCGCAGATAGCCTCAGTGACGCGTACATTTCGGGGCCGAGGCTGGCTAACTAACTAGACGAGTCTAGTTAAACCATATGCCGCTGCGGCACGATTTTGCGAAAGTTTACAGAGTGATTCGAAAACTTATCAGATTAAAATCTCACGCACGATTTCTTTTTTTCCTCCTCCCCACCCCCTCTCACTTCCCGGGCTGTTTTATTTTACGCGACTTCATTGCGAATCGTGTATAACCTTTTTTGTTTGAATATATGTGGCAGTGCGTCGAGATTTTATTGTGAAATGTTGGTTTGTATCTGCAGGTATTCATGTAACTTTGAAAAGGCCATTATTCTCTATTTGTAAAATAAAAAAATATTCCAAATGAACTAATTAACTAAATATTTGTATGACTTAGTTTTCAATAATGTGACTAAATTTTCCTGTATTTTTTTTTCTTTAATATTTAAACATTCTTTAAATCATTTATTTTAGAATTATTAAGAGGAGGTTTTTAAACATGATTTAACAAAAATTTTCTTGTCAACCATTTAACCACTTGTTATATTGCTTTTTTCTTTCAATACAATATTTGTCGCATTATAATAAAATAATGTATCAGCATGGTCAATTGAGACCGTGGAATATAAATAATCGTTAAAAGAAAAAAGGGCGTATCTCGAAGTACGTCCTACTTTCTTAAAAGTCTTGAATTGTAAGTGGCCTGAATATTTGTTTTGATTGCTCCGGCCTCTTGTCTAAAACTAACTTGGACAGAACATTACTGCTCAAGGATATTTTTGTATGATATGAATAAAGTACATATAAAAGCTTTAGCTTGTACATGGTGAGGACATTTCCACAATAATTAAAGCCCTTCACAGTATCTGCTCAACTACTCACTTTTCCTCTTACCAACACAAACATGCATACTTCGTTGTACTCTCAGGTCTTCTTTTTCATACATCTTTCCCTCAATTCTAATCAAACGTCAAAAATGAATATTGCAAAAAATATATATTTTTAACAGTATCATAAGATAATAATGCAATAATTGTTATGAAAAATGTTACGCATTTGTCATGATTTCCACTATTGATCATCAAATTACATTTTAATTATATCCTTTATCAAGTGCGTGTTATACTCCTGGCAGTGATGGGTCCCGTAAATATTTGCATTTTAGGGGTGTTTAGCTGGATTGTGGTAGTTTTGCGTTGGGAGGCACAGACCGTGACACATTTGACGAATGGATTTTCATTGACAATGAATGGCGAGGGGAGCCCCAAACACTCCCCCTCTTTCACGACGTATACGGCGCCCAAGAGAGTAATCGCCTTCATTCGGATCCGACCACCCGTGGATCACGGGTGTGAATCGGCGAGAACTTAATAGTGCGTCACGCAAGACTGTTGACCTCAGAGCTACACTGCAGTATCGCCTTCTTGAGTGTTCAAACCTATATGCTCTGAATTTATTATCGGATTAGGGTAACCACGAAAGCCCGGGAATTCAATTCTAGCGCCCTGTGGCTGCTAGCCATTAGGAGAAAGATCAAGCGCCGCTAGCGCATGTGTATGCAACCGTCGTCATGTTCGAACGCTTACTCTGCCTAATTTAATTTCCAATTAACTTCTTTCACTGTGAACGAAGCAATGTTTGCTTTCATACTTTTCATTTGCACTGCGGTTAGTGGTACTTATATCGCTTCTTTCCTGTATATTGATATGCATATCTATTGTAATACGAAGAATAACAGCAAAAAATAAAATATTTGAAATTAAAATTACTCTAGTGAGGAATAAAATTATTTATTCAAACGTATTATTTGTCTTTAAAAATACTGCATAAATTTTTTTAGTTAATATCTTATAATAATTGTATTTAGAATAATCTTTTAAATAATCGTCGTATAGTGCACTTTATACTCTGATTCAAATATTCATTACTAAATACCGTGGCATTTACAACAAAAAAAAAAACAACTTCTATTCTTTTACTTATCCAAATTACATGTGTATTATTTCATTATAATTATTATTTTCTTGAATTAATTTTATGAGTTACCACTTTATTTGTATATGTTATTTACACAAAAGCAGGGTGGGTCAAATGAGAAGTACACGGAAAAAAGTAATTAGTTAATTCTACATTTCCTACAGTTGATTTAACTGTCAAGAGTCAAGTTGATTTTATTTAAAAAAAAAATCGGTGGAATTTCCATTCTGAAATGTAAAATCTCCACTCTTAAAAAGTAGAATTTCCATTTTGAAAAGTAAGATCCATGCTTAAAAAGTAGAATCTCCATTCTTGAAAAGTAGAATTTCCATTTTAAAATGTAGAATCTCCATTTTTGAAAAGTGGAATTTACATTATTGGAAAAATGGAATTATTATACTTCACTAATTCAGTTGATTTTACTATTTATTTTTTCTGTGTAAAAGTAGAGAACTCATCAAACTCACGCAATATAGTGAAAACGTCATTTCTTCTTTAACCGTCGTTCTTCTTCCACCTGCAGTGGATGGATAAAGTAAGTATTTATCTCATCGACTTATTGCTGGTACTTTTAACTCTTCATTGGAATACGATACTCGCAACATCAAGCGCTAGTCAATCGTGCAGATTGCCATCGATTACCGATATATTCTTGATAGCGTCCCATTTGAGCTGGAAAAACTATATTTGTCTTTTACGATGAGTTCGATGCCTTGATAACTGCGCAATCTCCCGATCCCTCTGCCATAAACGCACCCATACACATTCACGATAATCATTTACTATTTTCTAACATCTATATATTATGGTGTTCAAGCTTCTTGTGATTTTATTCCTTAAAATTGTTATTATTTTATATTATACACTCTAACTGAAATTCTATCTATTTTTTTTTTATAAATATAGTTATCATCATTTTGAAAAAGAGGATTCTTAGGAGTTTGTCAAAATGTGAAATTTAAAGAAATTTAATCCGGGGAAATGAAAGGAAAATTGAAATAAGTAAGGGTAAGTTTGCTAAAATAAGTAGAAAAACCGAGATTTCATGCGATATTTAGTAGTAAAAATTGTAAAAAATAATTTTTTTGATATTTTCCTTTCTATACACACACTGAGAAAAGGATTTGTTTACTGTTAATATGACATTGTAACTGTTAACATGCGTATGTTTAAATATGACCAAATATAGGCATTGTAACAGTTATAATGCCATGTTAACAGTTAAATTACCATGTTCTCATAAACAATTTCAATAGGTTACCTGAGAATATTGATATTGTAATCGTTACAATATGCTTATTATAGTAGTTTTTTAATCCAATGGCCAATGTTTTACCAGGATGATGTTGTTTTATAACAAAAACGTTTGAAATAAAAACATATCATTTATTTTTTACTCCAACGTTTCGGACATTTTTATTGTTTATCCTGATGAGGGACATAAACAATAAAAATGTCTGAAACATTGGAGTAATAACCTAATGGAGTTTTTATTTCAAACCCTTTTGTTATATAACAACATCATCTTGGTAGAAAATTGGCTGAATATGTCTATTAGTTAATATTGTAACTATTACAATATCATATTTTATCCTTAAACATGTCAAATAGTTGTATTTCAAATAGATAAATATGTTAACTGTAACAATATTCTTCTCTCAGTGCAGGTAAATTCGTGCATAAATGCTTAAGTTTGCGTCGATTTTGTATGCTCTTATCAGTTTTATACATTCTCTATCGATATTTATCTATAAGGGACCCGTGAGCATCCTCCTTCGAATTCCGCTTATCTTCGCACTCAGACGCGAGTCACAAACACACGTCAGTGATGAGTAACAACGACCAGCGGCAGCAAGCTGAGCCCGAATAACGGTGGTACATCAGTTCAGTTGGTTTAGGCTTCGCTTTCTATACGCAAGAAGTCCAGGTACGAATTCCGAGTAGGCACCTCCGACATTTCTCAGAAAGTTTATGTGCCAAAATTCAACACTAATTCAAATACTATAAGTTCAGTTAGTTGAGCGGTTGACACGCAATCGCGCTATAATAATTATGATCTATGGAAACTTAAAAAAAAAAAAAACAGTACGGCTTCGGGAAGGGTCGCTCAACCATCGACGCCATCGGCCGCGTGGTGGAGATGGCCTCAGACGCTATTAACGGCAGCCGGTTCACCAAACGCATGTATGCCGTCATTGTTCTGGACGCGCGGAATGCGTTTAACTCGGCCAAATGGCATATAGCATCATGTTGGCGCTAGGAAATCTAGAAGTGCCGCTATACCTGCGAAGGATCATGTCGAGCTATTTGACAGACCCAACTCTGCTTTACGACACAGACGATGCAATGCACTCCTACAATTTCACTGCAGGAGTGCCGCAGAGTTCAGTAGTAGGATCCCAAATATGGAACGTCCTGTACGATGGACTACTCAGGCAGCCGATGCCAGAGGGAGTGTTGATGGTTGCTTACACGGACGACATTGCCCTGGTTGTCGTTGCCAATACGACCGAGGAGATCGACGACGCGAGAGATGCGGCTATAGAAGTAGTCGCGGACTAGCTAAGCAGAAATGGGCTGGGGCTGGCAGCTGAGAAAACTGAGGCACTGCTTATTTCCCGTACTAAGAGGAAGTACGCCGCCTTCACTAGAAGGAAGAAAGATTACTACGACGGACACCATAAAAGATCTCGAGGTTACCTTGGATTCGACGAGGCTGTCGTTTAAAGAACATCTGTCAAGGGTCAAGAGCTGTATAAAAGCGCAGAATGCCCGACATGCCCTGGAGTCGACGAGGACGTGGAGCACGCACTGTTTCGGTGCCCACGATTCAAGGAAGAAAGAGAGCGGTACCGGGTTTCATGGGATGGGCCGCTATCTCCTGAGGCCATGGGAAGGTGCCTTATCACCTCGCAGGATGGATGGGACGCAGTGACTGATCTAGCTACAGCTATCATAGAAAGACCGAACTCAACCAGAAGAGAACAAGAGAGAAGAGGAACCAGCAGCAGAAGGAGCCGCTAAGGCTGCGACTGCTGCTCCGCGAAGTAATGCCTAACGGCGGTTCCCGCAGGGGGAATTACAGCCGGGGGGAGGGCCTACTACTGAACATCAGCAGGGAGGTTTTAGTAGGTATTACCAGAAATGGTTGTGCCCTACGTAACATCTTTGTATGCGTAAATGCATTTTTCCTAACCTCCTCCTCCAAAAAAAAAAAAGGCACACTAGCCATGTATACATGTACATATACTTCTCAACACAGACAGTGAGTTCCGTTTACATCTCATTATAACTGTAAGACCACTACCCGTAATCATATCCTAGTTTCTTAAAACTTACCACAGTAGACTTATGACTTGATTTTCAATAAAGATTGTTACTCAAAATTCATACAACTACTATATTATTCCTACTATTAGTATAACGTGAAGCAAAATACATAGTGATATAACTGTTTTTTTTTTTAATTTAAAAGCCACTACTAGGCACTCGTTTCCTTGAAATACAAATTTTCTTGTAAAAATAGATTTAGATTTCTTTATATATAAATTAGTCCACTTTTATTTTAATAGTAGATAAGCCTTAATTAATTTAGAAATATTACAAAATAGTTTATCAGTGAAGTCAATTTGGTTCATATTATTTACTTTGACACTCTTAAAATAATTGTCTTAAATATGATTCTTCATTAACACCCTCACTACGTAAATTATTTTGGAAAACCACAAATAGGAATTCCAGAAAAAAACCGCTGCCAATTCATTGGCCCGTGGCTTCCTCAAACTTAATTTGCTTATTCATTTAATTAATTTTTAATAACAAAATTTATAATTTTTGCAACAATTTATGACATAATTATAATTAAATTCATTTATGAAGATTAAAAAGTATTAATTTTTAAATGATGTATAAAATATGAATAAAATAATAGGCATGATTTTTTTTTTAAATTATGTGTGAAAAATAAATAAAATAATTGATTGTAATATTATCGTCAAAACCTTCTAAAATTCCTAAATAACCTTTACTTCAAATTATATTTTCTTTGTGAAATTTCACACGTAGGGTGCTTGTCTCTAGTAGTATGCCTGTCCGTATTTGTGTGCTCTTTCTGGAATTTTCGATGTAAGAAAAAAGTTCTAACCTTAAAAATAATAAATGGCTATTACAAAACAAAAGCAGGTACACAACGCGCATATCATTTCCATTTTTTAGTATACATAAATGCGTTCCCGAACAATTACGATTTTAAAAGAGCGCTAAAATAGTTTTAACCTCAAATATCTCTGAAATTCATAAACGAATTCTTTTACCCTAAGAACTCTTCTAATAAATACTATACAAACTCTACATCTCCACCAAATTTTAAAGGAATTAAAACAATTTTAATGTACAATAGTTATATTGTGCGACAACAAAGAAAGTCATTTTCAAAAATACTAAAATTTTAAATTTCAAATATAATCTGGATGAAATTTGACACAGGCGTTGCCTATATCACGTACAAAATAGTCTATAAATTTCAAGCTGATACATGAAGTCGTCATTGAGAAATTACAATTTTGAAAAAAAACGTAAAAAATGTTAACCTTAAATATCTCTAAAAATCATGAGACAATTCTTTTACCTAAAGGACTTATACAATAACATATAAACTCTACATCTCCACAAAATTTCAACATGATTAAACCATTTTTTGTTTTCTCTAGTTATCATGCGAGAAAAAAAATGACTTTGTAAAATACGAAAATGTTCAAAATCAAATATCTCAAAAAGTAATCGTACGATCTTGATGAAAATTCGCACACATATTATCAATATCACATACAACATTTGTTATAAATTTGGAGCTGATACATGAAGCCGTTCTCGAGAAATTAAATTTGAAGAAAAGTTTAACAAAATTTTAACCTCAAATATTTCTGAAATTTCTGGACTTATTATTTTGCCCAGAGAACTCAACCGAGAGCTATCCAAAATCTACCACTACAAGGAATTTCGAAGTGATTAAGTCAATTTTACTCCCGTAATCGTTGGGCATACAATACTCATTTTTTTCATATTTCAATTTTTTATCAAAAACTAGTCGACAAAATGGATTCAAATTCTTAAAGATTATAGCTATTTATATTCTGTATTATCATGATTTTTTTCAAAAAAATTGACCGTTTAGTTTAGGAGTTATAAGCTTTAAAAAAAAAAAAAAAAAAAAAAAAAAAACACGTTTTTGTTAATAACAAAAGAACCGTGATAGCTAGAAAATTTTTTTTTTTAGAAAATATAGGTATTTTAATGCTCTTTCAAATGCTATCCATTCGATTCAAATATCTCGATCTTATCATTAAAAAAAAGCAAAAATCAATTTTGAGAAAATCAAAAATTCGAAATAAAACAAAAACGCATCAGCGAATCAAAAAACGAATTTTTGACCCGCTATCACACAAAAAAAGCAAAAAAAATGAGATCTGTCCAGTTAAAATCGATCGAGTAGAAGCTGAGATCCAGGCGTACACACACGAGCGCACGCACACACACACATACATACAGACATTTTTCAAAAATCACGTATTTTGATTCCTAACTCCTCGAAAAACAATTATAACATGTTTTTACAACAACTCAAAAAATTACTATCACAAAGCTTCCTCTAGGAGGAAGCAATAAGGACTATCTTATACATGATTGTGCTTTTTACATTCCCAATCGTTTATAGAGTTTCTACTCTTATTTAGACTCTGGCTTATATTTAATTCATATAAGTATAATGTATGTATAAATAAAAGTGAATCTTACTATAGAATTAATGTTAATTTGTCATATTTCCTTATTCGAAATGCAGTTTCAAAAACATAAAGTACACAAAAATTGAATTTTTAACAAAGTTTCAGAGACGAACCTCATTATGGCTCGATTCTAGAGCGACTTCACCTTTTCCTAAATTTTTTAGGCTATAGTTCTTGTCGCTTGCAAATCATGATACAATTTGAACATACGTATATTTTTACATGTATACTTGATTTTTTTTAAATTTCATTTGATACTTAAATTTTTTCAGATGAAATTTATTATATTTATTATTTCGATTTCCCAGTTGAATCGGTATGCTCATGAAATTTTATTGAATCGAAAACAATTAGCTACTTGCTTAGTGACTCTGGGCTATCTACATGTACTCAAGATAATGTGGTAAAACTCGTCATACCACCTTGACGATCTCAAATCTAAAATATTTACTTATCAGTAATTAGTAACGCCTTTTTATTAAATTATAGAAAAAAGCAGATGCACGTTCGACATTTGAAAAAGCATGTTACGATTTCCAAGCTAAACTACTCTACACAAGGACGCACGCATATGTCACACAATCTCCCCTCTTGTGGAGTCTGTCGCATATGTACGTGTTTTCGATCATTAAGGGCGGAAATGAAAATCGAACAACGACGTATTGCAGTCATCGTAATCGCACAGCTGATTTTTCAATGTCATCCCTATCCTTTCCGTCGTCTCGTATAATTGAGTTCATAAAGCTTAATAAGTGTGGCAGTTCGGCCCTGTTTCCCAGCCGTATCTTATTTCATGCCTTTGCGCATCAGTGCGCGTTGTATTTCAACTGTAGGCTTGTGTGCACTGTGCATGCATGCGCGTACTGGTATAATATACGCAAACGTAGCTACATGCTCAAGTCCTTCTGCATTGAACTCCACATAGTATAGAGAGCGAAAGATTCGATAGTGCTTTTCCGATTGCGCACGGACTCTTGATTGGTTTTCAATTTTTACGCTTGCGTTCTCAAACAATTGTGTACCAATTACAAGCAGAACGAATTCTTTTGTGTAAATGTTTTACTAGTTTTTGCTTCGATGTTTTTGCTTCAGTACACCGGATTTTGTACCAGCTTTTGTTTCTACGTTTAGAACTTTCATAAGGTTACCAGCTTTTGCGATTATCTAATAAAAGTTATGGGTAGTAAACACTTTTATCATGCAAACGATTAATAATTTATTTCAGTTTTACATATAAGACACGACGCTACTACCCAGGAGAGCCTTATATCTTTACCATTACAAAAACTCTTACATCTCAAATACTAACATATTATTTTATAACACCGTGCTTCAAAAAGCTACTTTTGTATTCAATATTTCTGTATGATATCAAATCCTGTTGAATTATAAGCAAAAATCGACTATTTCAGGTGTATTTAGGCGTTAAGATAATTTTTATAAGTCTAGCTCCCCAGAAATTGATTGTACAAAAAAAATGTATACCAGGAACAAAGTTTCGTTTTAATATTAATTATAACTTTTGCATTTAACATTTTTGTATAAAATCAAATCATATCACTATTACGTTTACAAATATTGTTCGTAGAAAAAAATGTTCAATATAAAGAAGGTGTTAGATTTATACTGAAAATTAATTTTTTATTTTTTCAAAATTTTATTTGTGCTCACATTTCTATGTTTTTGAACGGATCTTTCTGGAAATAGATACATCACGTACGCATAATAAGACGAAGATCTGATATCATTTTCCATCAGATCCGATCAAATTTCATTGATATAATCAGGTCACTTGATCACATACATACGTACAGACATACAGATATGCCGGGGAACACTTAAAATAGTCTCGTTTTGGATGAAAAATATTTTTTATATTGTGAATTTAAAAATTTTGAAGTCTTACAACTTTAGCTTTGGCGAAAATATAAGGCTCTCCCAAGAAACGGTCATCTCAATTTATATCTTTACAGATGTTGAATGTTTCTTCACGAAATTGTTACAAATTATTTAACTTATGAAATACTTTGATCTATTAAAACTTTAAGAGGCAAAAATGATATTATAATAAAAAGATGTAGATCGAATCATAATAAATAAAAAGTATAATCACACTCCTAAAAAAGTTTCAGGTTAAAGTTTTTTTTTACGTAAACTTTATATTTTCGGAATAAGTAACTAATTTAATGACGTAATAGATTTAAAATTAATTGGCGAAACTTTACGAAAAGTGTACAAAACATATAAAAAGTTCTATAATGAATAAAGAGATATTGCACAAGATTTTTTCAAACTTTAGTTAAATGAAACTTCTCCCAAACGTTTCCCAAACGTAATGTTTTTTATGGGATTTCATATAATAATATGGCAGATCAGCTATTTTGATGGGGTAGTAGAA
Organism: Torymus aiolomorphi; assembly: GCA_036365515.1. Taxonomy (NCBI): domain Eukaryota; kingdom Metazoa; phylum Arthropoda; class Insecta; order Hymenoptera; family Torymidae; genus Torymus; species Torymus aiolomorphi. The sequence continues at coordinate 48,505,559 of CM070875.1, read as the reverse complement.
GTAAAAATGTACACATAAAGTGGTGAAAAAATAATAAAGAATGCACAAAAATTATGAACATGCAGAGCGTATGGCGTGTCTCTCTGCAGAAGACTATGAGAGTGTGTGATGGTGTCGCACTTTTGAAGCCCGCCGTATAGCGTTGTCGTCTCACACTGAAGAAACGGGAGTATACCGTCACGGCAGCTACAGCCACCGACGCTCTAGCTCCGTAAAGCGCGCAGCGCGTGTATGCTACTCGTCTATTCACGATATCGATTTGCAATTTGGCTCGACTGGCTTGGCGGTGGCGGTGGTAGTGTTGGCGACGACTGCGCGAGCGCCCGCTCATGTAGATTGCCAAGATCGAATGAATATTTACAACCGCTTATAAAACTCGCGGCGCCATCGAGAAGAAAAAGGAGCCGAGGAAAGGAAGAGGAAAGGCGACGTCCGGCTCTCATATCACTCTCTCTCCTCTCGCGCGCGCGCGTATAGTCGCGTAATCTCGCCATCGCCATTTTTATCTCTTTGATTTTTTGCGTTCAAGCGATAGTACCGTAGTAGAGGAATAGTATGATGTTCATACCATTGGAATGCTATGTGTTTCATTAGGAGTACGTTTCTTAATTGTTCATTTCCTCTTCGTCTTTCTCACTATTAGTATCTAATAGTACATTATAATAGCCCGAGTGCATGAATCGCCTACGCGCACGCGTATCGTATAGGTAATATCGTCGCTTCCCGGTTAAAAGGCGTTATTTAAAAATCGGCCTGAAAAAGGCGTTATTTGGAAATCGACCTGAAGAAGGCGTTATCTTGTAATCAATCTGAAAAAGGCGTTATCTAGAAATCGTCCTGAAAAAGACGTTATCTAGAAATCGGCCTGAAAAAGGCGTTATCTCGGAATGAACCTGAAGAAGGCGTTATCTCGCGCGTAAATTTTGTTTACTCTAATTTAAGTTGGCAACACTGTCAACATTTTCTTTATTTAATTTCAGAAATATGTTATATGATAATAGTGTACAATTTTTTAAGTTAACTATACAAATGCGGGGCGATAGTAAAATTAATATTTGTTTTTTTTTGGATTAACGATTTTTTTATACAATACTATATTGATTTTATAATAAATATATAATAAATATTTGTAATAACCAATATTATATAATTTTTTTTTAAATACACCTCCCAAACAGATTTTTTTTACTACTTCTTTATACCATAAAGGAACGGAAAGTACTCGTGTACAATCCAAAACGACATCCCTTTTCTCGGCATTGGGAATAAGAAAAGGTTTTTTCTTAATTCCAGAAACAAATGCTAAAAAATTGCCCTTTTTCAAATGTTAACCATTTCCCTTAAAAGTTACGTGAGTTTGAAGGTATGTTTAAGATACACCAAAAATGTTAAAAAGCGGTAAAAGCAATATCTCCAAACTCATGTAACTTTTAAACACGTATAAATTACCGTACGAGCCGAAGGCGAGGCCGGCAAACATGTGCTTTGGATGGCCCTCTTTATCCCTGTGTTGCGTATATTATTTTTCACCATACCCGGGCCAATCGAGCGTCAATCTTCGCGCGTGCATAATTTCCTTCTTTATGCACGCGTAGCGTACACACTATTTTTCCTCACAAGTTACGGAATTACATTACGCAACGAGTGCGCAAGATAGGTCATTCCCGCACGAGTCGAGTTTGTCGCGCGAGCACAGCACGGGCGATATATAAAAGAGACGAGTGCGGGTGATCTATTGCGCACGTGTGATGTATACTATTTCTCCTAACGAGCTGCGCAGAGTTCGATTTTGCACACTTATAGTTCTGAAATAATTATTTTCGATACAAGTGCGAAAAAGTGATTTTATCCTCGTGTGGACGTTTGCGCCCTAGCGAAGCGGGGGGCAAAAGGCCATACAAGGACAAAATTACTTTCTCACTCGTGTATTGAACACTATTTTTTGACACGACGCGTGAGAAGCTTGATTTAGGGCATGCTTTTTTATTAGAGCGTATACGAAATGGAGCGTTACGCACGGAGTGTTAAAAAGTTCGTTTCCGAACGGCAACGCGTTCGGAATAGTATATTACACAACAAGGGAGGTAAAGAGTTGGCCAGTCCAGAGCAGGTGTAAATTGCCAGGCGAGCCGAAGGCGAGGGTGGCAAACATGTGCTCTGGGGTGGCCCTCTTTACCCCCATGTTGTGTATACGATTTTTCATCATACCCGAGCCGAAAATACCACATTCGCGTTTCGGAGCCGGGAGCGAAAGTGGTACTTTCAGCCAGGGTATGGTGAAAAAACGAACTTACCGCACGCCGTGGGGTATATATTTCTTTACACTTTGTTTATTGGAATAATTATATTAATAAAATTGGGAATAAGAAAAGGTTTTTTTCTTAATTCCAGAAGCAAATGCTAAAAATTACCCTTTTTCAAATGCTAGCCAATTCGGCAGGAAAAATAATACAAAAATAAAAAAAAGAGATTTAAACTCGAATTAAACTAGAAAGCGAGATCTTTAATTTGCTTTATATTATTCCTTTAAAAGTTACGTGAGTTTGAAGATATGTTTAAGATACACCAAAAATGTTAAAAAGTGGTAAAAGCGATATCTCCAAACTCATATAACTTTACAAGAAATTAACATTTTTTATTTTTACAAAAAAGTAAATGAAAGCTCTTGCTATCTAGTTTAATTATCTTTTTTGCCTTAAAAACAAGAGCTACTTTTTTGTAGATTTACTCATATATATATATCTGTGTGTGTGGGTGTGTGTGTGTGTGTGTGGGTGTGTGTGTGTGCGTGTGTGTGTGTGTGTGTGTGTGTGCGTGTGTGTGTGTGTGTGTGTGTGTGTGTGTGTGTGTGTGTGTAAAATCAATATAGTATTGTATAAAAAAATCGTTAATAAAAAAAAAACAAATATTAATTTTACTAGCGCCCCGCATTTGTATAGTTAACTTAAAAAATTGTACACTATTATCATATAACATATTTCTGAAATTAAATAAAGAAAATGTTGACAGTGTTGCCAACTTAAATTAGAGTAAACAAAATTTACGCGCGAGATAACGCCTTCTTCAGGTTCATTCCGAGATAACGCCTTTTTCAGGCCGATTTCTAGATAACGTCTTTTTCAGGACGATTTCTAGATAACGCCTTTTTCAGATTGATTACAAGATAACGCCTTCTTCAGGTCGATTTCCAAATAACGCCTTTTTCAGGCCGATTTTTAAATAACGCCAGCAACAATTCAGTGAGCGTAATTCTACTTTTATGCCTCTTTATAGTGTGCATAATGCCCAATTCGTGCGTTTGGGTGCTCAGTGTGCGAAGTCATCACTTCGCGTGGATGTTTGCGCCCGAGCGAAGCGAGGGTGAAAAGGCCTCACGAGGTTGAAATAACCTTCTCGCTTGTGTATCGAACAGTATTTTCTGACACGACGTGTACAAAGCTTCATTTAGCGCATGCGTTTTTATTCAAGCGTGTGCGAAATCGAATTCTGTGCCAGAGTATCAACAAATATACTGTTGTACTTATACTATATGTAAGGTTTCTTACTCATCTTTTAAAATTATAAAAAATTGTATCTTAATTTAAAAGCATTAATAATACATAAACAATATGAGCTTTATAAATTTATACAAAAAAATAAAAGAATAAAATTTTAAAAATCAAAAAATCCCTATAAAAGAAAAGAAAATCAAATTTAACAAAATAAATATTTTCCCGAAATAAGTAAATAAAAAGAATAAGCCTAGTCCAGTTTTATATTTCATTATTATCCCAAATTGATTTTGCAAAAAAAAAATAACACATTGAATGAATTAACTTTTAATTTAAAAAAGTAATAAATAATAGAAAATAGTAGATTTAAAAAGTATTATTAGACACTTGTGATATAAAGTTATTTTAGGAAATTATAATTGGACAACAGACGAGTCATTCCTCTTATGAGCTAATACTTCTCATTTCCTTAAACGAGGGCGAGCTGTATTTCAACAGTCGATGAACTCGATCGGAAATTTCTTAGAAAGTCTCATAAGAGGCAAAATAATAAAAAAAACAGAATTAATAAGATGGTAAGAATTTTTGTAAAATGAAATATATGTAAAAGATGTTAAATGACGTTTCGTCCTCGGTACTACCTGGTGGATTCATCAGGAATAGCCAGGTAGACCTTTATTCGACGTCAAGATGATAAATAACTATCGCCAATTTATAGAACCAAAAGAAAGTTTTGTTTGTGGGTGCAAAAAAGTCGTAGCCACCTAGTGATGAGATGGTTGAAACTGGGGATTGGCATGTTTATAGTCCCATATGCCTTATAATAATTTAAAAAGTGTTGTTAGACGCTCGTGATATAAAGTTTTTTTGTAAGGCATATGGGACTATAAACATGCCAATCCCCAGTTTCAACCATCTCATCACTAGGTGGCTATGATTTTTTTGCACCCACAAACAAAACTTTCTTTTGGTTCTATAAATTGGCCATAGTTATTTATCATCTTGACGTCGAATAAAGGTCTACCTGGCTATTCCTGATGAGTCCACCAGGTAGTACTGAAGACGAAACGTCATTTAACATCTTTTACATATATTTCATTTTACAAAAATTCTTACCATCTTATTAATTCTGTTTTTTCATTATTTTGCCTCTTATGAGACTTTCTAAGAAATTTCCGATCGAGTTCATCGACTGTCGAAATACAGCTCGCCCTCGTTTAAGGAAATAAGAAGTATTAGCTCATGAGAGGAAATAGTAGACTCTATTATATAAATTATAGGGATAAATCACTTTTTTAATTGTTTGTATTTTCAATAATAATTTAATTGACAAAGGATATAAATGAATTTCGTCCCTGGTAGAAATTCATCTATATGAAATGGCCAAGGAGTTAGAAAATAGTTAGTAAAACTGGCTAATTAATAGCTATGATGAAACGATTTTTCGACAATTATTTGCCTATTTCTTAGATTGACGTAACAACAAAATATTCGTCTTTGATTTACTTACTAATTTTATCTTTGATGAAAGAGCGTTAAAGTACATTGGGTGGCTTACCAAAATATAAATAAATAACATTAACTAATAAATCATTTGTTGTACTCATTCTATGAATAATTCAGCAAAACTTTTATTTCTCCCTCTGATTCTGTCTCTCTCATTCCTTGTTATAATAGCAACCCTTCTGCTAGCCATTTCCAAACTAAAGAAACTGATCAGTTTTAACACCTTTAAAATACTCAAGAGCAAGCTTGTGCTTGTCTTCAAAAAACTCAATCTATTTTTTGATCTATTAAATGGCCAAATAATAGGAGAAAAAGCATTTCATGGGGAGCTAGAAACTGGACAAGACAAATTCCCATTTTATAGCAAGTTTCTAATATAAATGGTCAGTTATTAGTTATAAAATGTTTTGCATTTCCACCTGGGGCGTTACCTGAAATATTTAATTATTATTATTTTCGAATTTCTTGCACGCCGTAAACATAGAGGTTCCGCGCTCAATGCTTCCTTGAGAAACACGTAATTTCGATTAGTACGAAACAATAAACTGTTTACTCTCATACAAGATTGTGTAGAATACGTAACTATATAATTATAAACTTAATTTTACCGATACTTTAGGCAGCAACTTAAAATTTTTTTATGTTATAGAAGGTCACTAATACCACCTTAACAAATGAAAAAAATTTAACATTTATTATCAATGAAATTGAAATTTCGAAGCTAATGATTTAAAATATGCATAAAAAAAAGAATTATCGGATGAGTAAAATAAAAAAGGCAATTGAGAAAAGAAAATGGCGGAGACTCTTCAAAATTCGATGAAACTCGGTAACAAATGGGCAGAGTGGCACGCTGGCTCGTTACTTCTTTTTCGCTCTTTCTGTCTGATTTACAAGCGGCTCCGCTCGCAAAATACTGAAATGGGCGGGAAAAATGCGGCATCCGAGAGCAGGCTGGCGGGAAAGTGAGGGAGGGAGAACACGATAAACTAAAAAGCGTTAATTGTTTGAAATCGTGTCGGCAGTTATTTATGGCAGTTGCCTCGGCTGTCGCGCGCAATTAATCCGGAGCTGCGGGGGCTTTTCACGAGCTCGAGGGCGCGCAAGCTGGTAAGAGCGAAGCGCGCCGCTATTCAAAACGTACACACAATCGAGCATCTCGCGAAAAAGAGAAAGATATTACGGCCGCGAGTACCGACAAGCCGCAGCTTCCAGGCCAATGAATGACTGGCTCTGCACCCTCCATCTACTTTCCCCGCGTGACAGCACGCAGCACGTTCCCTTTTTTGGCCGAGCCGGCGGCTTATGTGCTTCACACTCACAGCCAACACCGCCGGTGCACCGGCAGAAAGAAGGGGTGAAGAGAGCAAGAGAAAAAGCAGTTTGGTAACGACCAGCGTATTTTCACGAAACGGCCAGTTGAAACGCGGTTTCGCCACATTTCCGCGCTACGCCATTACTCTCTGCCATTTCGAATGGTTTTATACGCAGCAAAGGCTAATGCGGCCAGCTCGTGTTCGGGTCTATGTATACGCAAATGCCACCGGCCGAGCCTGCGGCGACACTCTGCTGTGTGCGCGTTGCTCCGGCCAAACGCAAACTGTTCGGAATCAATCACTCTTTTGCGCGCAACTATTTTTTTTTACTTTCGCTTTTCCGCTCAGGCGGCCAGTCGCGGGGAGTACTTTCGGCATTATCGCGCAGCAGCGAGCGGCGCGCGAAGCGTGATTGACGTAACACACGTATAAAGCTGTCGGAGCTCATCCGCTTTTTGCCAACAAGCTCATCATTGTCCACGAGAAGCGTCGATATTTATTGTTCGGCTGCGAGTAAACGTTGCTCGCTGCGGAGCAAAGGAAAAATCGTGCGTCGTCTCTGTGCGCCGTGCTTCTGGTTGCGGAAGCAAACACGCGAGCGTGCGCACAAAAACTAGAGCATTTTTTTCAAACATGACTCTTTCTGGATGGCGGCGAGCATGTCAGGCGATTATGAAGCCGATTTTTCTACGCTGTTTATTTTACCGGGAGTCGCTTTGTTTTTCCTCTGCATTCCGCCCTTTAATTCGAACCCTTTCCTCTTTCATCGAGCATCCGGGCGCTACATTTTATTTCAAAATACGCTCTCAGAAAGTGAGGGTATTTTTTGTGAGATCCTTTTTCTGCTGTTTCCGTCAACTTTGCAAACTGATTCGAGCTCATTGTCTTCTTGCTATTAATAGAGGTACTTTTCTCTAAATGTTGAGTAGATGAAGTTCTCACTGATTCTCTCAGCGATCCAGATTATAGAATTGGTGGAAATTTTATTCCCCGATTGTACTAATGAAAGCTCTATTTCACTGATTGTATACTAGTTTCACTACTCAATCGGTGAACCTTATCTGACGATCGAATTAGTGATCGCTTGACACGACCCATTGTGTCGATGTCGCCCGGTCCGCGCAGCCCTGCAGCGATTGGTCAGCCAGGGCATTCGAGAGAGCACTACATAGAGGGATGCGCAGCAACGAAAGCCATTGAGACCTCGGCAATCTCGGTAAGTCCTGCGCGCAGGCCCGACGCAGTCACGCGAGGTGAACAGCCGTCATCGTTGGTACATCCAACTTTCTCCTGCGCAGCCGAAGGCGGCTCTTTTTAGTCAACACTGTGTTGTTGTTGTCTCTTTGCCAGATCCTCTTTCCTCCATTTTCAGGTGGTGAGTGCGCGCAGTACTGATTATATGTAGGGAAGGCCCGACTACAGTGGGCGACGCAGCGACGAGACGATATAATTATATATTATAATTTCACGAGTCATTGCTGATATTTTCGCCTTGCTTTTACGGAACATTTACACATCGACTCTGTTACATTTTTTATTAATATTAGTTTGTTTTTTTAATAAAGTATACACCATGAAAATTATAATATATTAAAACAGAGTAAAAATAGTGCAGTTTCACTATTTAAACAATGACAGATCAAAACAGATAAAAATGTGAAAGAAGAGCGACATAAATAAACTGGAAGTACAGTGAAAATGTACTGAACAAGCAGCGATAATTCGCAGATAAGACCAGTGAGCCTTTCTCACTTATTGAAACGGTGACTATTCACTGTACGTCAGTCGCATACTTATAACTGACTGAATTAGTGACCTTTCCTTGATTCAAATTAGACAGTCCTTTCAAAGTTTTTTTTTTTATTCTTCTCAATTCCGTCGATTTATGCATAAGGCCGGCAAATGTCGAGTATTTCGAAACTGTCGAGTTGAACTGTGAGTATTTAATATGTATAAGGTAAAAATAACGTTATAGACGTGATGTGACGTAAGCGAGCGGATATAAACTTTAATGTATTACAGACTCCTTCTGTTGATGAAATAGTTTTTCTTTTTCATGAATTCGGTCAGGTCGGTCGAAGTTATCAGAGATATTTCAGTCAACGCTCGCGAGTGCGTCGAAGTAAAAAGGAGACAGAGGAAGGCCAAACGGAATGAAAACAAATTTTTCCGTATTATGCGCAATCTGGTCTGAAGATAGCCGAGGCTCGACTATAGGCTGCATGATTTAAAAACTTAAAAGGCGCGCGACTATACACAAAGTATTGCAGAAGTTTCATCAGGCTATAACTATACGCGCAAGCCACCGCCTACGATCTAGATTATACTTGGCAGCCAGCGGCTTCTTCTTCCTTCTCCTTCGGTGTTTCTTCTTCAACCTATATTTTTCTGCCTCATAAGGCACAGCAAGAAGCGCTCGCTTCTTCATTAAGCTGGATTTTAATATTGCCGCAATACGCATTGTCCTACACATCTGTGTGTGCACTATAGCGGATGAGGTTTTAAAACTTGTGCTGAGTTTCTCACCACGTAACTTTCTTTAATTCGCTTAAGATCTGACTTTTATCGTTAACGAATAGCCCGATTTTCTTCCTCCCTTCGTTCTCGTCTGCAGTTTCAGCCCTCTCTTTTTGTTATTCTTTTTCAGTTTTTTCAGCGTACTATACGACTTCAAACTAATCAGACTGGTCGTTTCTGACCATAAAACTGTAGTGATTCGTAACAAGAATTCTTAAAGGTTCTCGCATGTTCTTGGCATTTGTCGAAATTCATATCACTACTATTTCTGTTTATTACTATATTATTAAAATTGTTAAAATAATTCCTTAATACAAAGTAAAATATAATTTCTTCACATAGCTTTACTATATAGTTTTAAATTCATGTACTAATTGTCTTTCTTTGTACTGCCCTATAGTATTATTTTTCTCCATTAATTAAACTTTTTATAAATACGTGTACATATTTAAGATATTTCATATACTCCCATTCATATGAGCAATTCTATGGAATACATCAAAGAACTGGATACACTAGAAAATGAAACTTTTTTCAGGGCAGATCTACCAGACTAGGCTTTTTGCTTCTGTGGACCATCATGAATATTATATAAAAAATCAGGAACATAGTTAAATGGGTGGCAAGTTTTTCAGCGGGCAAAGGCTTTATTTTGAAAAAATGCAAAAAAAGGCCTTCTTCAAACATAAATCATTTTATCTGGGAGAATTGCACATACATTTAGAAAAAAAAAGAAAACTAGAAAATGCGAGCTTTTATTTGCTTGTTACCGGATGAGAAAATATTGATTTCGCCAAAAGTTACAGAAGTTCAAAGATGAACGTAAAACACAAAAAATACTGTAAAAATGCATAGGAGCGGGTTTATACCATTTTTTACGTATTTTCAAAAAATGGCATTTTTATACTCCTCTTCAAACTCATGCAACTTTTGAAGAAATCAACCTTTTTCTCCTCCGGCAAAAGCAAATGAAAGCTCGCATTTTTAGTATTATTTTCTTTCTTTTTTTTAAGTATGTGGGACTCTTCTTGACGAAATGATTTATGTTTGAAAGAGGGTCATTTTAAAGCATTTTTTTTAAAGTATGCTGCCAGTAGTAGATGTTTTATTAAGTAATGGTGCTTTTAAAAGATAGAATCCAGCAACCGCGAGTGCTTACAGGTGCAGTTAAGTATTTATGAAGTAAAGTTCAATTGAAGTCTTCAAAAAGGCGAGCGTGCAAAGTGTACTTTACATCGTTGGTAAAGTGAATGCCGCCAAACAGAACCTTACTAGACGAAATCGATAAGTAATTTACGTTTCCGAAACTACTTCTGAAATGAGATTAAAATACGACGTACAACTTGCCACGTCTTTTGAACGTTCAAAGGATTCAAATTTTACTCTTGTCAATTGTAAATCTGGATGCCAAGGGAATCAAAATAATAATTGATAAAAGTCTAGCTGCGGTAACTTTTTGGCAGGTACGCACACTATAGATGTGCAAAATTGTCGAGTTGTGATTTTATTGAAAAGATTTGGTATCTTCTAGCGAAACGAACATCGTCTTATAAAACTTCATTAGGTTCTATGACATTTAAAATAAAGAATTTCCTTAGGACTCGAAAATAATAAAGCGAAGTAATATGACACGTGATCTATCACAGGGCATTGGCATCTTTCCTCGCCGTATACCGGAGGATAAATCACGCCGTAAAAATCTGAAGCCTGGCAAACATCGAATTCGAAGCCCTGCTCCCTCCTCGAATACTAACATAAAAAGCATGGAAAATCCGGCTCCGACGTATAAAACGATGGCGGAGGGCGTTTTCGCCTCCCTCGGCCTCCCTCAGCCCGGACGCTCCTTCAGCTTTGCGTGTGCGTCATTTAATACACGCGTTTTCGTCACTGTAGAGCCGAGAAAAGCCATCGGTCGTGTCCCCCTAATCCGTGTTTCTCTCTCTATCTCCAGCAGCAGCGGCGGCAGCGGCGCACTGGTCCCTGTGTGTGTATGTCAGCGTTATATGCACACGCGAGCCGCTCTATCCTCTCTCTATATCCGTACCTGATCTATCGTACCCGCGAAAGCGAGGCTCTGGGCCATAGAGTGAGCCAGCAGCAGCAGCAGCACCGCTCCAAAATACGTCCAGATTTATGGGGAGCTGTACTTTACGATCCGTGTACGTATAAGGTACAGATTGAGTATCGCGCTCGCCCCTCCCCTGGGCTCATTATTCCACGGGGTCTCTCTTCGAGCCGCATCGCGCTGTCATGTGTGACAAGCGTGTGCCCTGCTAATAATGTATGCACGCTCGGAAGAACCGCGCCGCTAATGAGGACGAGGACGTTAAGATTTTCCAAACTCCCTGACGTATGGGAAGGACGTGGGGCGGAGACAATAGCGGGGCTGCGGGCATGTTTGTCCCCTGACAAAGTGGCTACGACACTTTTTGACAGTTTTAGAGCCGCATTATTATTGCGTTAGCTGGCTCTGTGCCGTAAATCTTCTTTTAAGGGATCACGTCGCCTAATCTGTTTGGTAAAATGATCTTTATTGGCATAAATCATCTCAATCGTTTCAATATGGGACCTTCAATTTCCAACGGTAAAATGTGTTATTTGTTTTGTAAAATATATTTACAGCCAACTTTAAAGTATAGCCCTAAAGAGGGTCTTATGCTAGACCTAAACCTCCCTGCAAACCAAAATTATCTGCAAGCGTAAGAGAAGCTCATTTTCAGTGATACGAATTTTTTTTTAAATTTAGAGTTTTTGGTAACCCTAATTTTCAATCATTTGGTGGATTTAGACACTGATAGAAAGGAATATTTGAGCCAAAGCCCTGTGACTTAACAGTTAAGGCATGAAACTAAAATTATCAAAAATAGAATGATATCGTTAATAAGTAAGTTAAATTTCATTAAATATTAAAAGTTAAAGTATTTCTACAAAAATTTATAGTGTTTGCAATACTTTTTATACGTTTCAAATTGTTTAACACAATATAATAACTATTGGTCAGATATGTAAATTAGACCTTAAACAATATGTTGACAAGCGATAACAACTTCATAAGAAGTTGTAGATATACTCTAACTGTTAATACTTAATGAAATTTGACTTGCTTATTAACAGTATCATCCTATTTTAAATAATTTTAGTTTCATGCCTTAACTGTTAAGTCACATGGCTTTGGCTCAAATATTCCTTTCTATATCAGTGGAGATTTCGTCTCAATTCATTTTCATTATTAAAAATTACATGTATTGCTTCCTCCTAGAGGAAGCTTTGTGATAGTAAAAAAAAAAGTTTATGAGATAATGTGTTAGAAATGCTATTTAGCAAATTTGGAATCGAAATACACTACTTTTAGAAAATGTCCGTATGGATGTGTGTGTGTGTGTGTGTGTGTGTGTGTGTGTGTGTGTGTGTGTGTGTGTGTGTGTGTGTGTGTGTGTGTGTGTACACTGATATCTCATGATCTACTCGACCGATTTTAACGGGAGAGTGATCATTTTTTTAGATTTTGCTTCCACAATTGGGGTCAATATTCTATTTTTGTAAAATTTAATTTTTATTTTATAGCCATTTTTTTATTTTCAAAATTGTTTTTTTCGATTTTTTTAATATTTAGAACAAATATTGTTTGTATATCTATAAAGAACTCAAAGTTTTGTGACGAAAACGGTTTTACAATCAAAATCGGAATTCCAATAACATAGCACATATAATATGATTTATATGATCCAATTAGAATAAATCGTTGACTGGTATGAACAAGGTCCCATTTCGTCGAAGCCCTGAAAAAGATTCAATTTCGGCGAGCGCTGAAGAATGTTCTATTTCAGACGGATTTTTTTTCTAATCAAATTCCGAATTATTGTACCTTCATTTATTATGTTTCAAATTTAAATGCTTATATCCAATTATTGGGCATTTTATCCAGTTATTATTTTCAACCTTTTTACCGCAAATAATTTTTTGTGCATGTAATCAAAAGAATAATTACAAAGAAATATAAACTATTGCAAGTATTGATTTATCTATTCTACTATAATGAAAAATGTTGTTCGTACCTCGTATAATTTTGCGCCTTTGGTACGAAAAATACTAAACAAGGCTGCTTCCAGTCTCCAGGAAACGGATTTTGCTGAGGGTTCGAAAAGTGTTTTCTGTCTTGTCCAGTTATAATAAAAAATCGACCGTTTTACATGTGTTACGTTAGATACCCTCTGGGGCGTACTTAGGCGTTGAAAATCGTTTTTTAGGTCTAGCTCGCCAGAAACTGATTGTACAAGAAAATGTTAAATGAAAACTGTTTTTTTTTGCCTAGCGGGCCGACAGAACCACTTTTGCTCCCGGCGCCCGATAGCGAAGGTTGTATTTTCGGCCACGCTAGGCAAAAAAATCGGATACGTAAGACGAGGATGAAGAGGGCCACCCCAGAGCACATGTAAATTGCCACCCGAGCCGAAGGCGAGGACTGGCCAACTCTACCTCCCTAATTGCGTACTATACTATTTGTAATACATGCACGATTTTCGCCGTTTTTCGGCCTAAAAAGAGGTCCTAAAGTAACTTTTTTTCGACCGACGGAAAAAAATACTTGTTTGCCCGGCGGGAGCAAAAGTATCTTTTTTCAGATACTTTTGTGCCCGCTGCTCTAAAGCTGCATAAAATTTGTACATGCATGTTTTTATAGCTTTTGTTTCCTCATAGAGGAAGCTTTGTGATAATAAAAAAAAGTTTATGAGATAATGTGTTAGAAATGTTATTTAGCAAATTTGGAATCGAAATACACTATTTTTAGAAAATATCCGTATGGATGTGTGTGTGTGTGTGTGTGTGTGTGTGTGTGTGTGTGTGTGTGTGTGTGTGTGTGTGTGTGTGTGTGTGTGTACACTGATATCTCATGATCTACTCAACCGATTTTAACGGGAGAGTGATCATTTTTTTAGATTTTGCTTCCACAATTGGGGTCAATATTCTATTTTTGTAAAATTTAATTTTTTTTTTATAGCCATTTTTTTATTTTCAAAATTGTTTTTTTCGATTTTTTTAATATTTAGAACAAATATTGTTTGTATATCATGAATTCTCTGTATGTAGGATAAAATTATCTACAATTTAAAAAAAAAAAAGTCGGTAGCTATATTTCGTCATAAGTTATTGATGAAAACGTAATTTTTTGTAAATAGGTTATATTTCGAAATTAAAAAAAGATATTAACATGAATATTTTTTTGGTTATAAAGAATATTAAGTACTATAACTTACTAAATTTTTAGGTTTTTTTATTCATTATTTTTTGAGAAAAAAAATAATTTATAAAAAAAAGTGATTTTTTTTGTCGTTCAATAACTATAGTAAAATTGGCTTAATCACTTTGAAATTCTTTGTAGGAGCAGATTTTGTATACCAATCGAGTGAGTTCTTTGGGCAAAAGGATTGATCCATAAATTTCGAAAATATTTGAGGTTAAAATTTTTTTCAATTTTTTTTTTTAAATCGTAATTTCTCGAGAACGGCTCTATGTATCTAAATGGGGTGGGTGGTATTCGAAAGAGAATTAAATTACCTATATTTTCTAAAAAAATTCATTCTCTAGCTATCACGGTTCTTTTGTTATTAACAAAAACGTAAAAATTGAAAAATGAAAAAAAATGAGTTTTATATGTTCAACTATTACAAGAGTAAAATTGTCTTATTCGCTTCAAAATTCATTGTAGAGGTATATTATTAATAGTTCTCGGATGAGTTCTTTTGACAAAGTGATTGGTTCATAAATTTCAGAGATATTTGAGGTTAAAATTTTTCTAGACATTTAGCTCTAAATATCAGTTGCAAATTTATAGGCAATTGTGATATATATTTTATGTATGTGAAATTTTGTGGAAATGTATAATCTATAAAAATTTGAATAAATTATGTTGGAGTTTTGTTATTTCTGTCTTTCTGAAGTATTAAATTTTAAATATTGGAATTAAAAATTAATTAAAGGAATCAGTAAATTAAGTTTGAGGAAGCTACGTGCCAATGAATTGGCAGCGGTTTTTTTATTTGAAGATGAACATCTTTACATTCGCACAAAATTTGTGGTGGATTTATTATTATTTTTGATAACTTTTTATTATTTATTATTTTGATTTTTTATTTGGATTTCGAAATAATTGTAATAAAAAAGAAGAAAATTGAACAAACAGTTCAAATCTCTATTCCTACAAGTATTTTGTTGTCGTATAAAACAAAAATCAATTTAGCCTCGCTTTTTAGGCTCAAAAACCCCGAAAATCAATACATGAGTCGCAAAAAATATGGTGCAGTGCACCTCGGGCTAGTGGGCTTTTTGACCTCGTCTGTTTGCAAACTCAATACTCGGTCTAAAAAGGCTCACTTTATGCCCTACGTATACAATATACTATTTTAATTGATAATTTTAAAAAGTTGATCGCCTTGTTACTACCAATCTCAGTGTTTCTTATAGTAAAATGTTTGTGGAATAAAACACCGTTTTTTAATTAATATGTCGACGTTTCGGACATTTATTTTCTATATGTCCCTCTTCAGGGATCATAATTAATATGAAGTCAAGTGTATGTTAGTGGGAGACAATCCGCTCATCAATGACAATGTAGAAAATAAATGTCCGAAACGTCGAAATATTAATTAAAAAATGGTGTTTTATTCCACAAACATTTCACTATAAGAAACACTGCGATTGATAATAACAAGGCGATCAACTTCTTAAAATTATCAATTATATGGATTTTACCATCAGCAGCTGAAAATAATATACTATTTTAATATTACATATTCCAGTTTTGTATTTAACATTTTTGTGTAATATCCAATCCTCTCAAGTAATAACCGAAATCGGCTATTTTTAGTATTTTTCGCTGTTGTTCGCTATTGTATTGAAAAATATTGCTCGTAGCAAAAAATTTTCAATATGAAAAAGATGGCTTTAATTTAGTTTTAGCAGATATCGTGTCTTTGATTTGTACTTTAAAACGTTAGCTCAAAAGGTTACTTTGTACACATTATCCTTAAAAATCGATTATGTGTGCTTTCATTTCTATCATTTTTAACGGATCATTTTGAAATAGGACCGCCAGGTATACTTATAAATTATAATTAGACGAGTCTCTGGCACAAAATTCTTTTCGAGCCGTCCCAATTTCGCTGAGATAATCGAGGAACTTGATTATATACGTCCGTACAGGCATACATGTATCTCCATGTACATCTTCAATGCTCGAAACGGACTTATTGGATGGAAAACAGTTTTTATATATTAAATTTTTAATATTTGAGATGTAACAATTTTCGCTCTGGCGAAAATATAAGGCTCTTCCGAGCAGCGGTCGTGCCTAATAAATCAATTTTTATGCATGGGTTTATCTGTAACTTTAATGATCTATAACTCTGAGCCAAATCAGCATTTTGATACGCGAAAAAAAGCAAATTAAAAGTTTATCGTGTACTTTCATTTACTTTTTTGAAAATTTACCTAATGCAAAAATTTAAGAAACTACAACAAAATGAAATACTCGAAAGCCTCCGCTAAATCCATTTTCTGGAGATTGGAAGCACTTCTTGTTAATTAATTTCTAGATATTTATCAAACAACATTTAAATAGAGTAAGAAAAATTGATAAGATTTAATTAACGTCAAATTTGTTTAAATTCTTTTATATAACAATCCTCAGTACTTTAATATTCAAGCCGGTCTGGGTTTTTAACTACTTTAGTAAATCCTAATAATCCTCTTAAGAGTCTTTTTTAATCTCTTGCTAATCCTTTCTGAGTATCCATTTCTTACGACGTCCGACTTCTAGAAGTTTCCCTTTCGTAAAAAATAAATAAAATTTAAAATTCTAATACAGTTATTTGGTTAAGTAAAACCGATAATAAAATAAAGTTTATGTAAAAAGCACGAAACATATTAAAACATTTATATGCAAATTGTTAAATCACGTTGAATTTTATTATTAATAGGTTAATTTTACATTAGAGGTAATCATTAACGTGTCAAAACCAACGCAAGCAATCAGACATACATAATAAAGTTTTGCTTCGTATCGCAAACAATACATAGAAATTAATGATATATTTTAATTTTGGAGTAGTGTGAATATACGTAAGCGTTGCTAAATGTAAATAATTCATTAATTAACTCGTTTGAATTGAACTTGAGAAAATTGTACGAAGCCCAGTGCAGTGAGGGCATACTTTTAGGGAATAGCATTAACTCTTTCGGCGGAATTTCGAAGGAAGCTGCCATGGCGGCTGGGTAGCACACAGGTCTCGGGCGGGCAAAATTTACATGGAATTTTTGCAAGATAGTATTTTTCTGTGCGCTGCCGTCCCCGTAGCAAGAAGTTACGCCAGTCGGAGTAACATTTTCGAGCAACCGGATGCGCCTGTCTCTGCGATATCTCAGCTCATGAGAAATGCATATTCTCTCGCGGGACACATGACGCCTTCCTTCTTCAAATTTGCGCATTTATGCTCCGCGTGCTTCGACTTCCTACTTGCTACTCCCGACGTTCTACCCTCCGTTCGAATCCCGATATTACAGCTATCCTTTATGATATTCTCAATACTTTTGATAAGGGATTCTTCTATGGGAGGTTAAATAGAAAACATTTAGTATGTTAAAACATTTCAGTCTTCATGGAAAATTTATGTTTTTATATAAAAATTTTTAGCTTTTTGAATTTTCAGAATTAAAACTCAGCTAAAGAACTTCAGCAAGGGTCTAATTCATTGTAACTCTGGTACGATTTTGTCAAAAAAGCGAAAGAATGGAATTCTTATCAGTTGAAACTTGATGAAAAATGCCCCTAATTACATGCCATTAGTAGCACGACATTGTTACGAGTGGAAACTCGCAAGTAAATTAATAAATAAAGAAGGAAAAAAATACACGGCGGGGAATAGGACCTCGCACCTTCTATTTTCGCGATGGTACTCAACCAGCTGAGCTACCGATGCCTATACGAGTCTTTGAGTCTTTCTTCCAGTCGCCTCGTCGTATTTACTCAATACTCAAATATTTTTACGTACTGTTTATAACATGCGATCTTATAGTCAAAACGCTACACTTATATTTGATTGGATAACTATTTACTAATATATAGCAATATATATTATAGAAAATGATCGTACACTGTATCGAATGACAACAAACACCTAACTAGCATAACAACAAGGGTTCTATAAAACTGATATAAGCATGAAGAATGCATGTAACATCTTACATTTAAGTTAAACTTTATCCGTATATAAAGAGGAAAGTATTTAAAAAGTTATTTGTTTCAATTTTCCCTACTGAAGGTCAGATGAAATATTTAGTTTTCTACTTATTTTAGCAAACAACACTCTTCTTTTTCGCAACTTTGCAGTAACCTCTCCTGATTAAATTATTTTTTCAATTTTATATTTTGATAAGCTCTATTCAATATGATTGGTTTGGTACGATCGTCTGTGCCCCCCTACTTACTGCTATAGTCCGTTGATATTCTCCTTTATTATATTTTATATAGATAACAAAATTAGAAAATAGCGGAAAAATATTTTAAGAAAATATTTTTCTTAACTTTAAACAAGTAATCATTCACAAGAACAATTTGTCTCTAATCCCCATAAAAACAGATACACAAATTCAAGTTTGATGAGCTAAAAATTGCCTGATACGTTCAGAATAAAATCGAAGATATTTAAGTTTAACCAAATAAATAGCCAGAAACATTTCTTTACTTTAATAATAAAATAAGTGTCTCACATTAAAGTAAGAATCATTGAGAAATAGTACTTTTCGATACTAGTGCGATAAAAATGATTCCTGCGCGACTGTGAGAATCATTTTTACCACCTGTATCGAATATTATTTTTTGACACAACGTGCGTAAAGTGCTATTTTAGCCAAATATAAAGTAGTTAAGGGAATTGGCTTATAATATGAAAATAATTCTAAATTAATCAAAGCTTTATTTATTACGGACTTTTACGGAATAAGATATCTTAAAAAAGATGTTAAATGTGTAATGAAAATGACGCATCTATTTTTATAATGTTTTCGTATTATTGTTACTCGAAACAACATCATGCGGTAGTGAGTAACTACAATAATAAAATTGTTATTTGTTTCGAAAAAGAATATAGAAAGAATTTTCGAATATTTGCTTAGAAAAGGCATATACTCCAAGCAATAAAAAGAATTAATGAAGAAACATTCTTGTTTGGATTTCTGTAGCGGGCGAGTGACACTGAGCAGATGAACGAATAAAACAATTTTTCGTTGGGGGGAGCGTCTGTCACGTAACGCCTCCCCAGTATGGTTGTCTGGTCCGGCGCATTCGGAAATTCGAGAAATAAATTGAGAAAACAAGAAAGGAAGGAGTGACCCGCGGTGATTTCCGCACTTTATATTTTCCTTTCTTCTTCTCCTTGTGGACGATAAAACCTCGTATGCGGAATTCGAGTGGATCCCATGAATTATTGACGAATCACTACCATTTCCTCTTCTCTTTCTTTCTTTGTCTTCTGTCACTTTCTTCTCTCTGGGCTCTGCGTGTACTCTCTTTTCACCGTTTTATCTATCCTATCGTCGACCACACTTTCTACTCATTATTAACTTTATATTTACTATTCCTCACATCTATGATAATTATAACGCATAATTTAAATATTTTATATTTTCTTCATTTCATAAAGCTTATGATTTAGTGTCAAACCCTTACGTTGATACGATGTTCGTTTATATTTACGATTAACAATGTGCAAAGAATGCTGAAAAAAGTTTGAAAAATGTCGGAGGGAAAAAATTTAACGCTCAGCGAACAATTCATTGAGCTTACAACTTTTGATTTAAAGAAAAAATGTGTATTTACGGAATGAGGAAAAAGTTTCATAAAGTACATTTCACGAATAAAATTACAAATATTCTATCGGTTTTGTAATTAATGTCTGGACCCTTATTTCCATGTATGACCTTTTCGCAGAAAGGCATTATTAGAGCCGAAGTCAGCGCAGTCTGGTAACACTCATAGTGCTACCTCATGCAAATTACTGGCGCGAGTCTCGAGTTTAATAGGAGTGAAGGAGAAGGAGGAAGGGCGAAAGGTTTGTTCCTCTAGAGCCTGCCCCAAGCTGAAAATTGCACTGTACGGCTGCCATTATCTGGTTATGGCTCTCGGCGCTCCATACTATCGCGGCATACTCCGATCACCTCAAGAATAATGACTAGCTCGGCTGTATTGACCTCGTGGGACCGCCGCGATAACATCATCTGCGGAAATCGATATATTTTTACACACGTCATTCCCCGTGAGCTTGTTTTTCTCTCGAACCGGCAAGCCTTCTCTAATTACTTTTCATCAATCGATTCCTTCTACGAATGTATTCGGCATCGGCTTGCACTCACATTAACGAAACGAGACAGCACGTTTTTCTTTCTGGCTCGAGAAAATCACCCCATCAACAGTGTTGAGATTAAAACAAAAATGTCTTGACTCTGTGAATTATATATCCTGTTAATGCGATTTCAATACTTACCTATATCCTTTATTGTTGGATTTTTATTTATCCAATTTTACTTTACCCTTCAGAACTTTTCATCAAATTCTAGTTTAAATAATTTAAGCCGAAAAAAGTATTGGAAAAAAGAAATTGATGTAAACATCGTGACATACTTCTCCTACCGTCACAAATGCAGACTGGGAGCGTCGTTAATGATTAACGAAATCACCAATGGAGTACAAGCTCAGACTTCCGGAGCTAGCTGCTCGCCGATTTGGCAAGTCGCCCAACGCGAGGCACACTTCCGTCTTCCGTTTCTCATCTGGCGCCTGAATTTGTACACTCGCTGCTATTTAAAGACCAGCAGCAATGCCCTCGTAATAGATACTTGCTACGCACTTTTCACGTAGCTAGAGATTACATCAGCAGCTTTGATATCCTTGTACGATTTTCCGCTCAGTAACAATTTTTTTTTATCATGTTAAAAATCATTTCTCGTAGAGGAAGAAAATTAGAGTTAAAATTCTAAAAGGGACGGCGATTAGCTAGATACCTGATCTGAGATTTTTCATAAAAACGAATTCTTTTAATGCACAAAGTAATAAAAAATTATTTTTTAACAAAAATGTATGTATGGGTACAAATTTCTTTACCTTAAAATCTAAATTATGATAATAGTTCTGAAGAAACAAATTAAGAAAATTATGCTATCTGTTTTCAGTTTGGCGAATTAGTTTTATAATTAAAAGTACAAATTTTGAAAAACCGCCTTTGACACCGTAAGATACGCAGTAAGTCAGATCCTTCGGGGCTTGAAATGCAATTCCACGGATAATTCATGAGCCGTAGCACATGTGACTACGTTCGTAAATGTACATGTACAGTGGCGGAGCAGAGGCTTTACTCCGATTTTACTGTGAATCCCTATTAGGTAGCATAGGGCGGATTATGTGTAACAGGATGTATTCCTCCATAAACCATTTTATGCTCCAGCGTCTTCTTACATACCAAGTAAATCCAAGCTGATATTGTCATAGTCTACTATCAGAAAGTGAAATACTTTATACTATTATTCATCTTATTTTGACATAATTCTTTCAAGCTTTACCTCAGCTTTTACGACTTACGTATCAGATTTATTTATTTCGTGTATTTTTATGAACATTTTCTGTATATGATTTTTCTCGCAAGTAAAAAGGTTTATTATACGATATAAGCTAAATGAATTTTTATAGAGGGCAGCTAAAATATTTGAGGGCACGATACAGATTTTGGGAACCTACATTTCCCGCTTTCAATAAATGACTCTTTTTACACAAAGGAATTTATTAATATATGGCGAATTTTTTTTTTTTTTTATAAGAAAAATTACTATTTTCACAGTACCTCTCGTGGGACACACTCGTCATGCGCGAGTTTTACTTTTTAAATAGTAATTTTTGTCATTTTCGTTGGAAATTTTACTTTTAAAATAATAATAATAAAATAATAATTTTTATGATTTTCGTAACGAATTGCTGTGATATTTCGTTTCAACGGTCATAAAAATTATTATTTCAAAAAGTATACCACGAAAGAGTTCATTTCGAAAATGTAGAGGAGATTGACGAATAATTATCAAAATAAAGCATTCATTTAGAAAAAGCAAGATTCATTATACAATAGAATACAGAAAAAAAAGCTATTTATCAAAATAAATGAACCAAGGAAGTTTGAAGTTGCAAAAAATGGCAATGAAATTAACGCAAAGCAATTATAAAAGACAATGCGGCATTATTAGCCAAACATTTATCGATTGTCGTGCTCATGAATCTCAAATGAATATATTTTTATTTCCATGGCATTGATCTTACTCTCTCCTCCTCTTCTGCCGGTCCTCTCGAGAACAGCAAAAAAGAAAGAATAAAGGTCAACGACGAACGAGTCCTCGTCAAGTGTCGCACTGAAGGGAAAAGTTGCCTAGTGTCGCATAATACCCCAGCCGCGTCGGTGGCGCGCGCAATGCGGCAGAGCGGTCGCATGGCAGGCGCAGCTCCCTTCTTCGATGTAGAAATAATTTTTTTTACGACGAAAACGCTGAAAGCTCTTCCAATATAGCCGGGGCGAGCGGGCTATGGTCGACCATTAACACAGCGTCGCATATTCAACCGGCGACGCTCCATTTTTACTCTCGCTATCGCTAGCGACGCGGAGCGCTCGCGCACCAGCCGCGCGCGCTATCGGTGATTACTTTCGCCTTTGCACAGAAGGGCTGTGTTGAGCTAAGCCTAGAACACAACAGAGTTCAGAGGGCTTGTGCAATGGCACGGGGGCCATTACGTTCTCGGGCGATTAAATAGTTAAGGCGATCACACATTTTTCTTTTTATCAAAATTTACCTCTCTAAGGGGATCTAGCAAAGCCGCAGAATCGACTCAGTTTTCATTAAGTCACGATAGCTGTACTTTGCAATTCATAATCGTAGAGTCTTAATAGCAAAGGTCGTTTTTGAAAAAATTGTGATTTGAAAAATTATTGTCAAAAGTATATTTCTCTCAATGAAATAGGAAATATTAATATATTTAAGAAAAAAAAAATTTAATTATAGTAATGTATTTTGAACATGTACAATAACCATAAAACATAACTAATAAATGACTGTATAATTTCATTACACAATAACTATTATTTCAAAATGTATAAGCAAGTGTTCTGAAAGCTTCGAGCACTAAAAAAAACCACTGCCAATTCATTGGTACGTGGCTTCCTCAAACTTAATATGCTGATTCCTTTTATTAATTTTTAATTCCTATAATTAGCATTCTTATACAAAAATTCTTCTATCAAGATCCTTTATAAAATCATTATAAAAAATATAAATTCGGAGATCAGACATGCAAGCTGACCAAGACGATTCAGATCATCAAGTGCTGTAAGCTGTAACGAAAGCTCGTAGACGACAACGACGTAGACGATAACGACTGTTATTACGACCACGGCTACTACGAGCTCTTCGCGTTCAGAAGTCCTTTTTCTTCTACCTATATTTTTCTTTACTTTCCTGTCTATTTTCTTTATTACAAACTGAAAAAAGTTGAATTGTATATATATATATATATATATGGGCTATGGATTTTACTACTTCTATATATAAACACAATATATATATATATATATATATATATATATATATATATATATATATATATATATATATATATATATATATATATATATATATATATATATATATATATATATATATATTGTGTTTATATATAGAAGTAGTAAAATCCATAGCCCATATAGCTGCAGTAACATTTACTTTTCATAATTATTATATTAAACCCACTGGGCCGCACTGTCATCTAGCCCTAATTTATGAGTGATTTCCCGGAATGTCGGGCCCTTTTATAGTGCTAACTAGCATTGAATCTGTGTTTACACACTTATTGCTTCTATCACATACACAATTGCCTAAGTATGAATTTCAAACTGATACATATAGCCGTTCAGAAAAAATTACGATTTGAAAAAAAATATTGAAAAAATTTTAACCTCACATATCTCTAAAATTTATAGACCAATCATTTCCCAAAGAACTCATCCGAAAAGTATTCAACATCTACAAAAAAATCACTTTTTTTATAAATTATTTTTTTTTCTTCAAAAATAATCAATTAAAATAAACTTAAAAATTTAGCAAATTATAGTATTCTTTATCCTTTATAAAAAAAAAAAATATTCATGGCAATATCTTTTTTTAGATTCGAAAAAAAAACCGCTGCCAATACATTGGCACTTAGCTTCCTCAAAATAATGTATTTATTCACTTTTTTTTTAATTTTTTATAATAATAATTAATTGTATCATACCCAATTTTCTTTATGAATATTCGTAATAAATTAATATATATTTTTCGAGAATTCATTCTTGTTACTCTTTTTCTCGTGCGACAACCCGATATTTTTATAAATCAATTTTTTTTTAAATATTATCACATGTTCAATTAGTTTTATTTTTAAAACTTAAAAATAAATTCAAACAAATTACCAAACTCTGTATTACATATATTCGTTTATTACACATATGAATGTTTATTATAAAGTCACCAATCAAGTCAATCAGTTAAGAGACTTTCCAAAAAGGTTACAACAAAAATACTGGCATATTCTGCAAGTAAAATGCAAACTCTTTCCCAATCAATGTTCTATACAAAAAATTTCGATATTTTGAGTAAAAAATAAAGATAATCTTTTGAAATTTCAACCAAATATATTCTTCAATGAGTATAATAAGTGGTTAAAACTTGATCGCACTGTAAATTACCCTCAATAAAAAACAAAAGCAAGTGAACAACACGCACGCATAGCACGTGTTATTTCCATTTTCTAGTATAGATATATCCAAAAAATTACGATTTGAAAAAAAGGCTAAATCAGTTTTAACCTCGAATATCTCTGAAATTCATAAACGAATTCTTTTAGTCTAAAAACGCATATAATAAATAATATACACTCTACATCTCCGCCAAATTAAAAAAAAAAATTAAAACAATTTTTCTCTAGTTATCAGGCGACAAATAAAATAACTTTGTAAAATAGGAAAATTTTGAATATTAAAAAGTAATCGAACGATCTTGATGAAAACACATACATAATATCTATATCACATACAAAATTGTCTAGAAATCTGTAGCTGATTCATAGAACCGTTCTCGAGAAATTACGATTTAAAAAAAAGTTTAAAAAATTTTAACCTCAAATACCTCTGAAATTTATGGACCAATTATTTTTCCCAAAGAACTCGACCAAGAACTATCCAAAATCTACCTCCACAAGGCATTTTGAAGAAATTACAACAATTTTCCCTCCGGAATCGTTGGACATACAAAACTCATTTTTTTCATTTTTCATGTTTTACGTTTTTGTTAATAACCAAAGAACCGTGATAGCTAGAAACTTTTTTTTTTAGAAAATATAGGTATTTTAATTCTCTTTTAAGTGATACCTATCCCATTCTGATACATACAGCCGTTCTCGAGAAATTACGATTCGAAAAAGAGATTACAAAAATTTTAACCTCAAAAATCTCTGAAATTTATGAACCAATCATCTATCCCAAAGAAAGGTGCAGGTGGCAAACAAAAATCTACCTCTACAAGGAATTTTGAAGCGATTAACACAATTTTACTCCCGTAAATTGTCGCCACCTAAAACACGTTTTTTTCATTTTTTAATTTTTTTCTCAAAAACTAACCAACAGAATGGATTCAATTTTATACAGATTATAGCTATTCACAATCTCCATTATCATGATTTTTCTCAAAAAAATTGACTATTTAGTTTGGGAGTTATAAGCATTAAAAAAAAAAAACACGTTTTTGTTAATAACAAAATAACCGTGATAGCTAGAGAAATTTTTTTTTTTTAAATATAGGTTTTTTTATGCTCTTTCGAACGCTACCCATCCGATTATAAAATTTAAATCCAATCATTAGAAAAAATCAAAAATAAATCTTTCGAAAATGAAAAATTCGACATAAAACAAAAACGAATCAGTTAGTCGTACAAAATTATTTTTTTCCCGAATTCGGAATCAAAAAACAAAAAAAAATGAGACCCGTACACACACACACACACACACACACACACACACACACACACACACACATCCATACAGACATTTTCTAAAATCATGTGACACAAACTTCTAACACCTTTATTCATGTTTCTAGAGCAATTTAAAGAAAATTAAAATTTTACTATAACACAAAGCTTCCTCTATGAGGAAGCAAACCCTATTTTCAAAAGTTTCCGTTTTTTCATTAATAACTTATGACTGAATATAGCTAGTGGCAAAATTTTTTTTTAAATTGTAGAAAATTTTATCCTGCATAGAGTGAATTCATAATATATAAACAACATTAGTTTTAAATAGAAAAAAAATCGAAAACAAAATTTGTAAAATTGAAAAACCACTATAAAACAAAAACAATCACTTTTGCCAAAAATAGAATATTGACCCGATTTGTGTAAGCAAAATCGAAAAAAATGAGCCTTTTCTGGTCAATCGGTCGAGTAGATCATGAGATATCAGCGTATACGGACACATAGACACACGTACACCCAGACAACACACGCACACTCACACACACATATCCATACAGACATTTTATAAAAATACTGTATTTCGATTCCAAATTTGCTAAATAACATTTCTAATAAGTTTTCTCAAAACTGTTTTTGCAATCACAAAGCTTTCTCTAAGAGGAAGCAAAATAGTTAACAGTAAAGAGCGCAGTGAACCATATAGTAAGCAAGGGCAGTAGGCGAAAAAAACTGAGGGTGAGGGAGTGAAGGTGGAAGACGTGCTCTACGAGCGAACAGCGAATTAAACTGTAGCCAATCACATCTTTACCTTGAGTTAGGTTAACTCTGTCGCCGCTTAATACCATTTCAGCTTTATTCAATTTGGATTCTTGTTCGCAGGTATTACCGATCGTGTCAACCGTGGGTATTAACGCAAACGACTCTCCCAAAACAGCAAGGTAAGTTCTACTATTGCAAGTGCATTACAACTGCTACCGGTATAGAGCTTTTTCTTTACATTTTCCTTCAAAATATTGTTCTTTTAGCTGCTCTTAAGATGCTATGACAACTTTATCTATTTAAAATTGGCGCAAGAATATTTATAGGTGTTGAATTTTGCAGTTCACGATGTTTTTAGAGTTCCTAAAATAGAGAATGAGGTTTTTTAAAACTCGACGACCATGCGTATATGTAAAAATATACTTTTATCGACTTGATTGATCTTATTGTCCGTGTTTCCTATTTCATTGATCATCATATTTTAATTTGCTGTCTTGTCAAAAAAATTAGGGAAGTTAAGAAAAAATTTAGTAAAGATCTGTAAATTATAAAAATATTTAGAAGAATCGAGGTATGTCCCCAGAAAATGAAATAAGGAAATTCCGCCTTTAGTAAAATGAATAAATATCCTGTATATTCTATTGATCTGACGGGAAGCCCTCGAAGTAGCTGCTGCTAGTCACCGCTCGAAGCGCGTATGAATTTTGATGGTCAAAATATATCTTTGAATGTTTTAAATAAAATCTGTCATAATAAAAAACAAACCATAACCGTCATATTTTAATAATAAAAAGAACTCGTAATTTTTACGAACAAGATATTAGTTACCTTATAAAACAAATAATTCATTTCATTCAAGCGAACTTATGCTTACTTGACAATTTATAAATTGGTTTCAATACTTTCTTTTGTTGGTTTTGTGTAAAAAAAAAATTTTTAAATTAATATATTTTTGAAAAAACTCATATACTTATCTGTATATGGGAGTCGATTTCATAACTTTGTTTTGTTTGATTTGCAGATAACAATATACCTGCGTATTATATAGTTAATAATACTTGTTAGGTCGAATAAACAAGTTCTGCTTTAGTATTTATTTAGTTTTGTTCAAACAAACTTGATTGTTTGAAGAAATTGAAAAATTGCTACAAAACAAAAGAAAACCATATTTGTCAAAAAGAAATATTATTCTAAATTGTGTAACTAAAAACAAAAGAAATAAATTAATTACCCGGTCAAAATCTGTCATACACGCAAGATTCATATGGACATTTTCTAAAATTAGTATATTTTGATTTCAAATGCCCTACAAAAAGCATATTTTCTTGTTATCATAAAACTTCCTGTAGGAGGGAGCATTTATTATTTTATACTACACTAATCTCAAAATGATAACTTCAATATAATTATCCGGCTCTCGTGGTATAAAATACGATTCGAAACTGGTGCATAAGAAGATTTTTAGCACATGTGACTTTTCTCACTCGCTTCGCTCGTGCGAAAAAAGTCAGATGAGCTAAATAATCACCTTTGACGCCCGTGTCGAAATATACTAATTAATAATAAAATTTCACTGCCTTTTGAACGTAAATTGATGTTTACAGAAATTACTAGCACATACTTTCCTAAGTTTTATATGTAATTTATCTTTGAAGCATGTCCCTTATGATTAAGTACTATGTCGAATTGTCAAAAATAAAATGCATAAAAAAAATGTACACTGTACTACGCAAACGTATGTGATTTGTATGTGTGCGCGACCAGAATTCTCTTGTGCAAAAGTTTAATATTTAAATTCATAGCGTTGTGAACTCGCTCGAAAATGAATTCGTCGCCGCTACATTTAAGCTTCCCTCTCTCACCAGCGTATGAGCCCTTTGAATAGACATTAAGCCTCTTTACAGGGTACTCGCGCGCTATTGAAAATTATGCGAACACGCTTGCCGAGTTTACCGAGATAATTCTCTTGCTCTCACACTGAAAAACACAACAAAAATGATGGGAGCTTTGCAATTTTAATCTGTACTGCCTAGTTGGCTTTTCTCTGCACTGCAGGACAAAAGGCCCTGCGCCTGGACTGCATTACTTTAAGCTCTAATTCTGCTCTCTCTTAAAATGGAATTTAGAAAAAATTAATGAGTAGTTTTACAATCGCTTTTGAAGGAATTAGGAATCCATAGTTTTTTACTACCATATTCATCTTTATTGCAGAACGAGCTTTATAATATCTGGCAAACGTGTGTTTGCATTAAAATTCATTAATAACCCGTCAAGTTTGACTGACTTTGAGCATATTCAATAACGCAGTACTCTAAAGTGCTGAAATTCTAGCTGATAATATGCTATTAGTATAATCACTTTTACTACTTTTCGCATTAAAAAATTCAATTTTAGATTTAATTTTAGAAAAATTTGAGGAAATTTTTTTTGTTTGGTATAAGTTTTACTGAAATGGACTGATGGAATTTACGAAAAATATAATAATTTTAAAACTTTTAGCCGAGTATTTGAGTAGAATTTCAACCAACAATTGTACTTTTCAAACATATTTGTTATTTTCATTATTATCTTTGGTATTATTATTGTCAAATAACTTTAATTATTACAGTCGAATCACTTAACCATAATTTATATATAAATTATGCACTTTTTTACATGAGAGAAAAGTTAAAAACTAACATCAGTCCAACGTTTTCGTTTAGTATTTTAAAATACGATATTTTCAGTAAGTTTATAAAACATTATATAAACTCGCAATTATTATCTTTGTACTCTTCTTCGTGTTTTTTTACAACTATGAATTTCAGGACGAATTTTCAACTGGATAAGAGTGACGCTGTCAAAGAATGAAAAGGAAATTTCCATATCTCCAGGCAGTTGCTCCAGTATATTTTCTCCTTGAAATAAATATGACGATGTTTGCGCGAGCTTGCGTTCGAAAATATCCTCAAGCGATAGTACACACGGAAAGATACTTTGGCCTGTCGAAGTCACCGGTCACTAGCAACAGCTACCACCGACAGTTGTATGTGCAACTGCGTACTTGGGTATAAATTCCTCTGGAGCCCGTTATTGAATCATTGTTTATCACTTGTTTGCCGATGAGACTTCTGTGCTGCAGTCTCTTCGTTTTTTCAGCAAATGTGCATACATGCGTTCGTTCTGATATCAGAAGATTTGCTCTTCTTCCGATAGCTTAGGCAATCTCGACGATAAGCAGAAATATTTATGCGATCCTTATATTTATCGTCTGTCGATTTTCGAAACTCGGATGCTCGTACTTTATCAATACACTATCACTTTTTCGATTTGGAATAGCAATACATTGAAAAATATGCAGAAAATTATTTTATTTAGCGCAATACTAACTAAAGAAGTGTATTAAGTTAAATATAATTCTTGTTATTCTGTCATGGCAGTAATACATTCAAACTAATTAATCTAGTGAACAAATTAAGTTTGATATCATGGAAGTGAATGAATAGGTAAGTGAATAAGTAAATGGAATGGTGTGGAGTGTAATTGCTATTAAAATGGAAGCACGAAATCACAAGCATGAAACAGCGGCTGCTCTTGCCGGATGGTAATCTCACATAAGTCGTGTTGGCCCACCGAGACCTTTCTTTTTATAAAGCCATGTGCAAGCTCAACGCTTTACGTAAATTACGCAGTTAACATATGCGTTGGTCTTGAAACGTAAGTTGAATATTTCGTCGCACGCTTTAGTTAAAAAAAGTATGAAATATTGTCCTGGAAAATTATCCAAAGTACATCTAAATATAGTTTCCTTCATGCCATCTTCTACGCTATGTGCACACTATATACTATCCTCTAATTTGCAGAAATCTGTCGAGCTCATGTGCCTATGCAAAAAAAGGCGGAAATAAAGACGAGCGAAAAACGAACGTCGGACCATGATTTTATAACGACGAGCACAATCGCTTCACTACTTTTCGTTTTCGAGCATGACAATCGCGGATTTTCCCCGGACACATACCAGAGCGCCGGGATTAACTTGTTTGCACTTCTGTGACCCGATTGTTTTTATGGTCGACAAGCAATATCGGCGTTATTGGATCGAACGGCATCGATAAAAAATAGGTATAGCGCAGGCGCGGAACCGATAACGCGACGCCGACGCTTGATGTGGTTATACGCTCAGCGGGATGACGCCCAAGATTATTCGTTACGATGAGGAATCGTTTTCATATCTCACGCCGATCCTCTCCAATCTCGTTAAGCGTCATCATCGACGGCCAGACAGCTACTCTATCCTTGGAATTTATCGCTCCCCTAGCGTCAATTGATTTTTCCGTAAGCGCGCGCAGCTAATTGATTGAATTTATTATGCCCCACGGCGCTCCCCTAGCTCCCGAGTTTGATAACTTTTTTAAATTAATAAGCATTAGTGTTTTACACTTCATTTAATCATTGAACAAGGTAGAAGAGCACGTACTAAATTTTAAATTAAAAGCTATTAGACTCATTTCCAGGATTTAAATTTTTTATATTCTTTCAATAACTCGAGCTGTTACTAACTTTTCATGGGAGAACCAATATTTGAAATCCGTGAAATAGTAAAGCTCAACGAGTAAAATGTTCCAATAGCCAAAGCTTTCCCATCCAATAAAACATATATTTACAGTAGATTTAGGAAGTTTGGAAAAAAATCCTTGGGTATACAACGTTAATTTTGGTAACAACAACGGAAAGGGGGAAGTTTCAATTGAAAGTGTCGATCAGTGCACGAAGTCAGTAAGAGCTTCGGCGTTGCTCTTGTTACACATTTGCATTTCCTCTCGGGGTTGAAACCCTGTACATGTGTGTGCGTATGAAGCTCTCACGCTTCCTTTGTCGACTTTGTTTGTCGATATTGACTCCTCTTGAAATATGCATCGCTCATATCAGCAGGCTCGCTCTGCTCCCAGCTTCTTCTTCTTCTCCCAAGTTCTTCGTACTCCCCCCATCCTCTCTATTCCGCTCTCATCTTGTGTCTTATTTGTCCCGCTAGCTCGCCTTTCTCCAAACTGATGCCGCAAAGAAAAAGATTTTAGAGCTCGGCATCCACCGCCTAGTGCGATGGAACTCGAAAAAGAAGAAAGGATGAAAGCACTTTAATACCAAGAAAAATTTATGAGCAAGGATCGAAGAATAAAAACGTCAACTTGAGAGAGAGAGAGAGAGAGAGAGAGAGAGAGAGAGAGAGAGAGAGCAAGCACATGTCAACCTTCTTATAAACCTTCTCTTCTCAACTCCGCTGCATATATATTTTATTATACTATACTGCATCACTTAAGGACGTTCTCCGGGTCGAAACAGCAATTTTAGTTTTTATATTTTTAAATAATGTTTTATTAATTTGATAATCCAAGAGTAAGTACATGTAACAAATATATACTTGAAAGAACATAAGACAATTTTTTCAGACAAATTCAAGCAATAGTCACTATGGTATTGTTACAATTAAAGACAAAAAGTTCAATAAGTTCTTTAAATTTTTTAATTTTTTATCCGATCTTAACGAAATAACGCTTATTTTGTTCGTTAAGAAATTTCAGGGGGAGTATCGATGGGAAAATTACGATACGAGTTACCAGTACGGCGCAATATTAATTTGTTTAAGAAAAGCAAGTCAAGTTTTCATCAAAACTTTCTAGATTCGGGAAATATCGCTCATTTTTGGTAATTTTTCGCGATTTTCAAATGCACGTAACTTTGAGCAGAACTGACCGATTTTAACGATTTTTAGATTAACTTAAAGCTCATTTAAAAGCTTACTATTGGCTCATCATCAGTGACTACTTTTCGTGCATTTTCCCATATTAAATTTCCATAAGAAAAATGGATTTTTTTCTAAAATGGTGTGACAAGACCGTTTTCTAATGTCCACAAGTTTTTTGTATATTTTATTACCTATAGAATGAGGAGAAAGTTATCGCGAAGGTGTGCCTTCAAATTTTTTTTTAATTTTTTGAACCCTCTAAGTGTGGACAAATAAAAAATATCCTCATATAAGTTCCAAAAGTTTATTCTTAAGAGTCTCATGTAGGTAAGTGGTTAACGCTTCCGATTGCCGTGCCAAGGGTCCAGGAACCGAATCCAGTACTCGTTGAAAAGATAAATCTTTCACCATACCCTGACCGAAAGTACCACTTTCGCTCCCGGCTCAGAAACGCGAATGTGGTATTTTCAGCCCGGGTATGGTGAAATAGTATATTACGCAACTAGTGAGGTAAAGACTTCCCGCCTAAAAAAAGTTACTATGGCCCAAATATTGCGCATAGTATTAGCCAAGTATGGGCAAGATGTGGCCTATGAAAAACAATATAAGGGAAAAATATTGGTTTTATAATGCCACGGCGTCGGAGCCACACACGGCCTACCTTTAGATATATCTTGGGCAGCTATTGCCCATATATTGCTTATACAAATTCAATGTTTCGATTAACATTGCCAATAAACCAAATTTTTCCTTGTGTGTAGCAGTAAAAGAAGAAATATTTGGGCCAAATCTATCCACATTTTTATTTATAAATATTCTTTTTTTAATCAATCTCACTTTATTTAAGTGAATTTTAAGGTTATAAAACTCATGGAAACTTAATTAATAAAAAAAATATAATGAACGATAGTTACCCCTAAAAATAAAGTGCCAGTGTCGGGCCGAAAATACCACATTCTCGTTTCTGAGCCGGGAGCGAAAGTGGTACTTTCGGTCAGGGTATAGTGAAAAAAAGTATACGCATCACCGGGAGAAATAATTTGGACAGCCGAAAGCTCGTGTAAATGCCCCCCAAGCTGAAGCCTTCGGGTGGCAATGGGGCCTATTCCGCCGAATGGTGCGCTGATAAGCGCATGGGAGTAAATCATTATTTTTCTATATCTATATATTGTAGATGCGTGCGCATGCATAATAGTACATTACGATACGTGTGACTTAAGTAACCCATTATTGCACGGCGTGAAGTTATTGCACCGACCTGAACGGCGCTAGATCTCATTGTTTATCGAAATTCCAGTGAATTTCGTGAATTT
This sequence comes from Torymus aiolomorphi, assembly GCA_036365515.1. NCBI lineage: Eukaryota > Metazoa > Arthropoda > Insecta > Hymenoptera > Torymidae > Torymus > Torymus aiolomorphi. Next base: position 48,471,843 of record CM070875.1, on the reverse strand, counting down.
TCGATAAACAATGAGATCTAGCGCCATTCAGATTGGTTATACAACAATATCGTTACCCGTACCTACCCTCAAATTTCATAAGGAACAAGATGAGACTTTGATCGATACGATTGCATGTATAATAAAAATGTGCATAGAAGCGACGTGCTAGCAAAATTTCAAAATATTTAATTGTTGATATTAGCGCCAATACTACGTAATTTTGCATGAAAAAATGTTTTCTACTTCGTAAGACACCCATAATTCGAATAAACTTGATCTGGTTGTATCAAATATAAAAGAGAAAACAAAAAAAATTCATTACGAATAGCTATATATATTGCTATATATGTGTGATGAACTACCTTAAGTGCGGACTTAGGTCACGCCGTGCTATAAATATAGATATACAAAAATAATGGTTTACACCCATGTGCTTAGCACATAGGCCTCATTTACACGAGCTGTGTACTGTCTAAGTTTTTTCCTCACTAGATGCGTATAATAATAATATATTTCTAAATTTATTTATTTTAACATTAAGTATGTCATTAGAGTCTAACACGATAGTTCTGTAAATAAGAAATAGTGAGAATATAAATTAAATTTTTTGACATTAATTTGAGCTCGATCGGAAAAAATACTATGTTGTATAGCGAAAATTATTACAATTAAAGTATGTCCCGATGATGATACAAAATATAGTAATTTTCTTATGTTTATAATAAATTTTCCTACAACGTTTCTCTCAGTGTACTTTCACTGAAAAAAAAATTTCGTAAATTCAACTAAATAAATTTATTTGAATTCCATTCAGTCAATTTAAATAAATATGTTCTTGAAATAAATACTAAATATTCAAGTTTAATAAATATTTATTAGAAAATCTCGATCATTTAGTAAAAATAAAATTTATTAAAAATAACTAAAGCTTTAATAAAATTAAATTTATCATCTGCTAAAATTACATAAACGAGTTTTTTAAATATAATAAACCAATTTATTTAAAAGAAATAAATACATTCTAATAAATAATTACTTAAAATTCATAACTAATTTATAATAACATACCGAATACGTATTTCTAAATGATTGATCATTTACTTGTATACGGATGATTAAAATTGATAAATATTTATTAAATTTTACAGAATATTTAATTAATAAAGTAGAAAATTTATTACGTTCAAATAAACAATTTGTGAAAACAATATTTTTATTAACTATACCTGATAAAATTAATTTCTAAATATAATTAAATATTTATTTCATTGAATAAAAAAATTATTTTAAATTACATAAATACACTAAAATAATAAATATTTATTAAAAATAATAATTATGATTTCAATAGTAATAAATATTTTTGCACATACATGCAAATGCAACTAAATTATTATAATATTAATAAAGCATTTATTGCAAATAAGTACACAGATTACTGAGTAATTGTTTCAGTTGAGAAAATATTAACTTCATAGAACTTCCAAAATAATTATACTGAATTTATTAAATTTATTAAATTTTAATACAGTATTTATTCAAATACTAATTTTTAAATACTTATTCGAATCAGCAAAATCTCTGTGGTTAGTAATTACATATTTATCTATACAAAATATATATTTGTTAAGTATACAAACTGTATCAATAATAAATGAGTATTCATTTCTAAAAATCTATGTATTGAAACTAATACAATATTTTATAAATGTAGATTAATATATACTCAAGTCAAGTAATTAAAATTTAGATAAATAAATAATTGTCCGCTTTTACATAATCAATTTTATGTATTAAAGACGTTCTCCCAGAAAACGATTTTCTTGTGATTTTCCTGAAACTTGCAGAAAATGTTTGATTTTTAGTCCTTAGTACATGCTTCATAGCTCCACATCCAAAGCGGTATTCAAAATAAAAATATTTGATTTCAAAGTTTCAGCGTTAACATGGGATCCCTATCTAAGCTCGTTTGACCCTATCAACCATGGGATATAAAACTAGAAATCAAGAGGAATAATATGGTATAATTTTCAATATGGCAAGCGGTATTAATTTCGGAGACATAGCGATATAAAGAAAAACGACCATGTTATTTGTATATCTATATATAGTCACACCGTGTAAGTGGTATTTATTTAAAATATCGTATTGACATCTGTTTTCTTACGTCGTTATTTTTTATTATTTTTAGTGTAGTGTATAGATAGAGACTCATGAAGGGTTTCAATCACAAATAATATTTTTAGATCACAATTTTTGCGATATTGATAAAGTTGAGCCGGAAAACGTCCTTAAACAAATATTTATTTGGTACAGAGAAATATATAATTACTAACTACATAGATTTTGTTAATTTCAATAAATATTTAAGTAATAGTACTTGAAAAATACTGTGTTTAATTTTAATAAATTTCAGTCAAACATATGAAATATTTATTTAAAAAATAGATTTCTACCTTATCAACATTATGTTTTTTACTTCATTACTCGGTTTTTCATTAGGCTTATGTATTGAAAAATCATTCAATTTATAGAAAAAAAAACATCTTTGACATCTATAAATTATAATAATAATAAAAGTATTATACAAATAAATTTCTAACCCTTGTTTGTGTAAGGATCTGAAATCGATTTTCATAAAGTATTAAAATTAGTTGTATTCAATAAATATTGATTACGTTTTTATTTGAATAACTATTGTTTAGATAATAATAACAATCATACTTTTGCTTCTAAATTCTTCCTAAAACCAATAAAGTATATTATTCGCATATTAATGAATGCACGTTATATACGAACATCGACTGCGTCTTTACAAGCGTGCGATAGCGTAATGGATAGCGTGTCTGCGTACTAACTCGAGCGACCCGGGTTCGAATCCCCGTTGGATTTTTCTCTGCGATTTTTTTCAAATATTGTTAATTAATGTGTGTACTATACTTAATGCGTTTCTTAGAGAAAACTTGTACAAAATCAACATATAATTTGTTTTTATCTCTTCTGTAAAAGAAAAATACTTTAGTGTGTTGTGTGTCGATAAGGTAGGTAGCGAAAATTTCAAACTGGAATAGAAAAATGAGTAATAAATATTTGTATTTAATAAATTATATGTCTGTTTCAGATCAAATAAAAATAATCAGTTACAATACTGTAATTGACATGGAGAGCCCAACTAAATAAGTGAAATTAGAATTCAGCAAATATTTTTAATTTTACTTTTTTATTATTTTATTAATTGTAAGAAATATTTATTTAAAACAAGTAAATCTTTGTTTCGTTTTAAACTCTTGAATAGTACAATATAAAGTACAATTATTAATATTTAAAAAAAGATTTCGATCTCTTCCGCATTTCTTAAATTTAATAAAATAAATTTTATATGCAATTATTAAATTAGTTGATTTAAAGTCACATCTATTTTAAATGAATAAATATATAATAATTTTAATTAATACGATTTTGCTGGTTGTTTTACATGAAAATAATAACATATTTATTGTAAGTTAATTAATAGTTTCTTAAATCTAATAATTGGAAATGTAAAACAAATAAGTAATTTTTTTAATCAAGATTATATTTTTTTAATACTAATAAATAGATAGTTAATTTAATACTTGCATCTATTAAAAGTCACAAAATATATTATAAATAAAAGTAAATATCTTCTTAGTTGAAATAATTAAGAATTTTAAATTAACTAAATAATTTCTCAAATCAAAATAATATTTTCCTTATATTAATAAATAAATATTTATTATAATGAGTGCGTTCATTTAAATTAACAAAATATTTAATTAGTACAAATAAATCTTTACTTAAGTCAATTATTAGAACTTGTTAAATTAACTAAATAATTACTCATTTTTACTAAATCTATTGACACTATTTAATAAATATTTATTTAATATAGATAAATATTTCTTTAGCATAAGTAAATAAATTTTGTTAAGTTAAAGAAATATTTAAATAGTAGTATTCTAATAAATAATTTATTAGATTTTAACAAAATTTAGTTGTTTTCAAGAAATATTTTTTTCAGTGTTCCTGTGTATATGTATTCTTCTTAATACACGCATCGAAAGATGCGAGGTTCAAACGTCAACTGACTAAAGTTGGGGTCAAAATCCAAGCACGGCAACGGGCTGGAGACTATATGGGAGGAGAGTAACTCAAAGTGCTGATCTGTCTGCTGACTTTTATATGGATTTGTTATTGCGAGTGTGTGCGGCAAAGAAATTATAATTTTACTTTCATATTAATATTTTCAACCCTCGCATTATAAAATAAAATCAATATAAATGTTAGGCTTTTAATCCAATATAAAACCTAGGAAATGATGGAAAATAGCCAGAGTTTGACTTAAGTATATTTGCTTAACAGATGCAGCGTAAAAGAGGGAGTGAGAAGTTTGTACGATTTAAAAACAGCCACAGCCGAAGTTCCTAATAATAGAGCAGCGCAAGCTCGGCCGTATGAACATGCGTTTTCCAATGGGCTCGACGACAGCTCAGTCGCACGCTTACACACGCATATCCGGCTCGAGCGCGTATAGTTAGAGAGATCCGATGACTCGACAAGGTTTGTTAACGAGACAGAGACGCGCGGGAGACACCTCGAGCTCAGCGCTCCCCAGTAGACGGATCGTTGGAATAACAACGACAGCAATCAAACTGACGAGGCTCGATTGGCTTTGCCGACCGCAACGCATTCGCAGATGAACTCGCGTAACCCCTTAGCTATGGGCCGCCGCCTCCGTGTGTGTGTGTGTGTGTGTGTGTGTGTGTGTGTGTGTGTGTGTGTATATATATATATACATATATATGCCGACGAGCTGCTACTATATACCAGACCGCCGTGTGCCCCCGGCAGTGACTAAACCCTAGAGTGACGCCACCGCCGCCATGCCAGTGCAATTAAAGACAATTTATCAAACGGCACGCCGAATCGGCGATAACACGGAAACTTGACTAAAGTTCCGCTGGCGATCAAAGGGCCTTGTCTTTCCTGTGGAAGGGGGGACACAGATGGGCCCAAGAATACCTACTAAACTCTTATCTTCATACGACTGTTTTTTCGCTCTGGCTGCCTATTCGGATTACTTAAGCGAAGAGTATACCCCAATTCCCGCAAAAGGAATTATCCGATGTCTAATTCAGCGTGTCTGACTTACCTGCGTTTTCTTCTTATTCTATGTTATAATATTTAAGAGTTAGGTATAACAGATTTTTCTGATTAAATACACGGAGAAAAATGTTATAATAAATTTTATTATAAGTATAATAAAAATTACTATATAGTATAGGAAAAGTGTGACATTTCCACTGTATGCTGCATTTTTGTTATAACTATATGAATAATTACAACATTTTTAGTAATTTTTATTACAGTTTTGGTTAAAAAGTATTACGACATAAAAGAAAAATTGCTATACAACATAGCAAAAACTGCGATATAGTAAAATTTGAAATATATTCTTTTAATTTTAGCCACCCGTCATAAGAAATTTTGTTATCCAATATAGTAAAAATTGCCACAACTATAGTACTTTCTGCGTACGTCAAGTCGTGCACATGGTCTAATTGAGGTAATGTACTCCATTGCAATTTCACTTGGCCTTGATTTTAAGTAAACAAAACATTGAAAATCTCGATTCAATCATTTTATTTTTTATTACGTACATTGATGATGAGTATTTTTTATGTAATTGTATAGTTATTCAATATTATCATTTAAGAGATTTTGTAACCAGGGGTTTGACATATGTCAGTTCCAAAATTTTGTACTCAAGAATCCTACTTGGGTAAGTGGTTAGCGCGTCCGATTACCATGCTGAGGGTCCCAGGATCGATCCCAACCGTCGTCAAAAAAAAATTTTATTTCTAATTTTAAATTTATTTTCACATTAAGTATTCTATTAAAATGCAAAAATAGTTCAAAAAATGAAAAAAAATTAATTTTTTGAAATTTAGTCAGCCATAAAAATTACTATGTTGTGTAGAAAAAATTATTATAATTTCGATATGTCACACCGTTCCTATAAAATATAGTAATTTTTCGTACATTTTATAATAAAATTTATTATAACATTTTTCTCCGTGTACGTTTTAATTCTCACTACAACCAAAAAACAATTGATTTAGGCAGATGGAATGTTTAATAATAGTAATAACGAATTAATATTAAATAAAAATAATAAATACAAGTTATTAATAATAAATAATAATTAAATATTAAATTGTACAAAGTCCGAAATTGTAAAAAAAAAAAGATGAAAAAATTTTTATGTTATAATCGGCATTTGGACCATGGTCCATTTAACTAATAGCCCAACGCCTTAATCATTTACCTAAGAACAATGATCACTTAGCCAGTCGTAACTTGAACATTTATAATTGAATATATCGACGCACCCTACGAAAACTAGCACGATTCAGATTGCCACGAAGACTAGTCCATTTGAGCGTTGGCCGCGAAGACTAGCACGCCCCATTGATTTGCGCTGAAGACTAGCCCGATCCGCTTGATTGCGGCGAAGACTAACACATTCCACTGCCTCTTATGTAAATTAACACGGTGACGCGAAGTGCTAGTTTTTGCGGCAAGCTTGCGAATCGTCTTACTTTCCGTCGCAAACTCGCGAATCGTGCTACTTTTCCTCGCAATCTTACGAATTGTACTGTTATTCGGCGCAAACTCGTGAATGATGCTAGTTTTCGTGGCAACCTTGCCAATTGTACTAGTATTCGCGGCAAAGTCGTGAGTTATGCTAGTTATCGTTGCAGTTTTCTGAAATGTGCTAGTCTTCGTGAGGAGCCCAAAAAAGGTGCTAGTTTTCGTAGGGAGCGTCGATATAATGTACACGGAGAAAAATATCCATCTATCAAAGATCCAACGCTATTAAATCTTGAATTGAAAAGTAACACTTTTATTCGTGCTCTGATTGGTCAATTATCTAAAAAATCTAGCATACTTCACGTTATTTGTTTATGCACTCACGTGAGGGCAAAGCGTAAAATTGATAGAACCACGTGTGCGCATCGCGCGCACAAAAATCGCTAGGTATAGTGAAAATGACCATATTTGATTGTAAATGTGGGAGAGACTCGAATTATAAACAAAATTACTATAAGTTATGATAAAAATTACGATTTATTTATCGCAAGTTTTCCTATATCGTAAGAATTACTATACATTTATGCCAATTTTTATCATAAATTACGGCAATTTTTTTTATAATTCGAGTCTGTCCCACCTTTACAATCAGACATGGTAAATTTTATAAAAATGCTTTTCTCCATGTACTGTTGAAATTTTTCAAATTTCGTCATTATTTTTCAATAAATTTGTCTGAAATTTGGCCTGTGATTAGATAATAAATATATATTTGTACGTCTCATAAAATTCAAAAAACGGCTAGGTAATAATAATATATTTTTAATGAAAAACATTGAGGCCAGTTCAGCAGGAAGCTCTGCCGATATATAAGACATTCCCTTAGCGTAAAACCATACCTTTTACTTACTCATCTTATTCGTTCTATTGCGCTTTCCTACAACAAATTTCGCTATAATTAAATTATCAAATACTGACTTGCTCGAATATTCATACCCCCCGTCAGCAAATGAATAAGTTCTCTAATCTCACTACAAAAAGCAGTATGTACGATTTATAAGATATTGTTTAACCGCAGGGCTTTCGGATGATATCTGTTGAATAGTCGAAACTACCAGCTTTTGTGTTCGAGCTACTTTACTTAATCGAGCCAAACTATTCTATTATAGCACGAGGGAAAAAGTTCGATTGCTGTGTTCGAACTTCTTCTTTTTATATCTTTACTAGCCAAATCCATACACACTGCGCACACTCTGTGTACTTTTTTTATTAAACATACTAAGAATAATTTATTCCTTATAAGCTGAAAATCTGTTTCTTTTAATTTTGATGCATCTTTAATAATTGATATAATACTGAAGTACGTTTACTCTTAACGAATACAAAATTTTGATGCTAGAAACTTCATAATTGCTTATTCGAATTTTTTTTTTTTCATGAAATATTAAATAAAGAATAAAATCTGAACATAATATTGACATAATTTATTCTAATATTAACATAATCGTATTGTTTTTTGAAATACTTTTCTACTTCTGGCCATCTCTTTAACAAATAATTAAAACATGTTATTTATTTTTTTAAACTACAACCAACATTAATCTGATTATTAGTTATTTAATACTTCTCACTTTAATATTTTCACTCTAATAAATATTAAAACATGTTATTTATTTTTTTAAACTACAACCAACATTAATCTGATTATTAGTTATTTAATACTTCTCACTTTAATATTTTCACTCTAATAAATATTCCAATAAATAATACCTAATTATCCAATAAAAATGCATATTTCATTTTAAATTCTCACGCCTTTTATCCAAGAGCTAATCACATAAAATCTATGGAGGCTTCACTTCTTTCGGTCATCACTTTTTTAAGAAGGGATTAGGAAAGCCACTCTTGGAACATTTCTAATCTATGTTGTTCCATTTAATTTTTTTTCTATTAGTATTTCATGAAATTAGTTTTTGTGGCAGAAAATAAAGATCTAATGATAAAAAGATAAATGATGTTATCCGTTACAACTGTTTGGATCCTACTTTATGAAAAATGCTGTAAAAATCAAAATTAACTATAAATTCTCCAAATCAAAATTTCAGATCATGTTCTCGGGTCTAAAACAAAGTCGAGTGATTGTTACTTCTGTTAATTTTTTTTTTTTTTCATTTTTTTGTACTTAAAAAACAGAATCTAGTTTGACTCAGTAATTAATTCCGGAACGTCGTATGGAACCACTTCAGAAACCCTAGTTCTAGATGCTTTTAACCAAAACAAACTATTGCAATCCCTGAGTTGAAGCATTTTCAGGTAGACTATAAATAAAAAATAGGTCTCGGTCTTATCGGGTTAAAAAATCAAAGTAAGTGAAACCTGAATAAATTCAATGACGTTTAAATTGGATGTAATTTTATGCAAATTAATAACCGAAATGTTATTTGGTGCAAAATATAGGTAGCTGCCGAAAACGATAGTGAAATACGACTTGAACCAACAGCAATTTTGGTATTAATCGAAAATAATTTGGTAAAAAGGCGATTTATCAGGCACGAAAGTTCACTGGAATTATGAAACAAAAGAATTAGTCAAGCATACACATAGCAGTCGTCTGTCCGGCGCTTTTTTATTTATAAATTTTCCCACCGAAATTTCGCGGCTGCGCTCACAGGAATTTTTCTCGCGTGAATGCACGCAAACATTAGCCTACGTCGCGCGTATAACGCCACGAAGCTCGCGGGTGTGGGAAGAAAACACGACGATAATCCCGATGTCGCTCGCTCGCGTCCGTCGGGTTTTCGTAGTTGCGCGGCATATACCTACATGTATAGTTTCAGCGCTCCTGGTCGACTACCTAATGCGGATTTAATGTTGAATTTAGCACTTTTCTGAGTTTAATAAAGCTAATGCATTGCCAGTGTCGGGGACGAACGCAAATTACACATCTCCGTGGAGGCGCATGCGCTCGGCATTCCCCCGCATTCCTCCCGACAACTTTCTCGGAATTATGCGCACCGTCAACTTCCTGTGTTACGTGTGACCGCCTATGCTATTAATTTTTCAAGAGCGATTTCACGCTATCACGCCTCAGAAATTAATATACACACATACACGTGCGATTTTGCTTCTATTCACTAATTTGTTTTGTGAGTCACATTCTTCCTCTTTCGCTTTAATTTTACATTTTCATTTATTTAATCAAAAGATTCCATCTTACCTAGGTAAAAAAGTTTTGATGGGACTTTTAATTACAAAACTTTGCTGGATAAATTAATAAGTTGATAGTAGTGTTTTTGCTTCAGGAAGCGCACGTGTATTTTTCATGCAGCATTATGCACGGGTACTTTTTCTCGTAGCTGGTAATATCAAAGAATAAACGCGACCGAAACTATTTTGCACTCTATATTTTAAGAAAAGTTAACTAGAACTAGTTGAATTTGAAATGCTCAATTTAAAGTCACCACATTCAAAGACTCGTTATTGATACATATGGAAAAGGATTACCATTTTATAATAAAGTAAAAGACCTAGAATATGGACACTTATAACTCTAAAAATTTTCAATGATATTTTTCTCAGTGAAAATCATTGGTTTGGGTAAAAATTCCAGTATGTGTATGAGCGGAATACATTTTTGTAATGAATAAGACAAAATATTGTTAATAAATGATTAAAATACAAAATTTAAATCGGCTTTAAGTAATGACTCAATTGTCGGAGAAGATGGACAGGTGGTTTTTTTCTTTGCAACAGTAGTCGGACAATTTTGGTAGGAATAGTTGGACAGCGAAATTACATGTACTTTAAATGGTCCAACTACTGCTACCATTAAATTCATATGGAAGGTACAGATGGTGCTGTCTATCGGCTCTCACCATAACATCAATATTTTATTCTATTAATTTTTCTATTTGTAATCCACAAATCGACTTCAAATTAGCTTCATAAGAAAGTTCATACAAAAAAGAAAATTAGAAAACAAAATTTTTCGACATTTTTAAATTTTATATATGACTTTGTCACTGTTCATCTATTGCTTCTACTTTTCAAAGTCTCCATCTTCTGGGTCTTCTACCTTACTTGATATTCTAATTCTACACTAGCTGCTAGGTATACCTCACTCACTAACGCTCGTTCAGTTGAATTTATATTTTTTGTTTTCCAGTCTGCCAGATATTTTGTTTGAAATAAATACAAAATCAATCAAAACCTTAAGTAGTTTTTATTTTATTGTACCAAAATTGTTTCAAAACTGTCCCAAAAATTGACCCGAGAATTTTTCCTTAAAAAAAATAGTTTAAGTACCTACAAGGCAGTCGGAAATGGAAGCAGCTCAATATAATATAAGATTCATTTTTAAATAATGTTTTAATAGCGAATGCTAATTATATTTACTTTATGGTGGCTTCAGCGGTCTAGTAGACCTAAAGCTATGAAAATTTTTTACAATGATTTGGTAAGACATTCCAATCCGAAAACTGATATAACAAGAAAAACCACTGCCAATTCATTGGCACATAGCTTCCTCCAAATTAGTGTATCGTTCCTATATGTATAATATATATTTTAAATATAAAATATGTTTATTCATTTTACTTTTTTTTTCAATGATTTAATAATTCATTAATATTTAAATAATTGCATATTTTTTCTTATTATTGAAATTATTTGTTATTTGACACTTATTTTATTTAAAAAAAAGTAATATCTTAAAATATAAAATTAAAAAATTGCTATCTACCCTGAGATAAACTTATTCACATTTTCAAAATCATATATAATAACTCGATTTTTTACATTATAAATATATTATTATTCAATAATTGTGTATCTTTATTATAAATAATTGTGTACATATTTTAAAAATTGAAATTATACTTCTAATTTTGATTTTTTTAATGGTCCGTTATAATTTTCGTCATCCTCTTCTTTTATTTTCAATAAAATATAATTGATTGTTGATCTTATCATTTCTTGTACCATCTTAATAAAAAAAACCGCTGCCAATTCATTGGCACGTAGCTTCCTCAAACTTAATTTACTGATTCCTTTAATTAATTTTTAATTCCAATATTTAAAATTTAATACTTCAGAAAGACAGAAATAACAAAACTCCAACATAATTTATTCAAATTTTTATAGATTATACATTTCCACAAAATTTCACATACATAAAATATATATCACAATTGCCTATAAATTTGCAACTGATATTTAGAGCTAAATGTCTAGAAAAATTTTAACCTCAAATATCTCTGAAATTTATGAACCAATCACTTTGTCAAAAGAACTCATCCGAAAACTATTAATAATATACCTCTACAATGAATTTTGAAGCGAATAAGACAATTTTACTCTTGTAATAATATATTGTTGAACATATAAAACTCATTTTTTTTCATTTTTCAATTTTTACGTTTTTGTTAATAACAAAAGAACCATGATAGCTAGAAAAATAATTTTGTTTAGAAAATATAGGTATTTAAATTCGCTTTCGAATGCCACCCATCCGATTCAGATACATAGAGCCGTTTGTGAGAAATTTCGATTTGAAAAAAAAATTAAAAAAATTTTAACCTCAAATATCTCAGAAATTTATGAACCGATCACGTAGCCCAAAGAACTTAGCCGAGATCTATCCAAAATCTACCTCTATAAGAAATTACAAAGCGATTAATCCAGGTTTACTCCATAAAACGTGCGACATAGAGAACACATTTTTTCCATTTTTTAATTTTTGTCTCAAAAACTAACCAACAGAATGGATTAAAATTTTCACAGATTATAGCAATTTATATTCTGCATTATCGTAAATTTTCTCCAAAAAATTGACCGTTTAGTTTAGGAGTTATGAGCTTTTTTAAAGAAAACACGTTTTTGTTAATGACAAGAGAACCGTGATAGCTAGATAATTTTTTTTTAAATTATAGGTTTTTTTATTCTCTTTCGAATGCGACCCATCCGAACCAAAAATTTAAATCCGATCATTAAAAAAAATCAAAAATAAATTTTTCGAAAATCAAAAATTTGAAATAAACAAAAACGAATCAGTAAATCATCGAAAATTATTTTCTTCCCGAATTCGGAATAAAAAACAAAAAAAAATGAGAACCTGATGGTTAAAATCGACCGCGTAGATCCGGAGATAAAGCGGTATACACACATCCATACAGACATTTTCTAAAATCATGTGAAACAAACTTCTAACACCTCTAATGATGCGTATAGAGAGTTTTAACGAAGTTGAAAATTTTACTATTACAAAGCTTCCTCTAGGAGGAAGCAAAAAGGGTTTTCAATATGACGAAAAAAAATTTCGTTAGCAAATTTCCAATGATGCAAAAATAGATTTTGTCCACTAAAAATAAATTCAATAAGAAATATTAATCTTTTTGTTTTTCATTGAATTTTAATTTGGAAGGCCTCATTTCATTTCTTGTTCAATTTCAGGGCGAGGTGCCGATATCAAAATTGGAAAATTTTCAAAACCTGAAAATTTATATCCAATTATTTATAAAATTCATGGACAAATCTATAAACAATTGGATGTAAGTTGGCAGGTTTTGAAAATATCCCAATTTTAATATCGGTTTCTCCCCCTGAAAATTGAAGAAGGAAGACAATGAGACCTTCCAAATTAAAATTGAATGAAAAACAAAAAAGATTAATATTTCTTATTATTGAATTTATTTTTAGTGGACAAAATCTACTTTTACATCATTGGAAATTTGCTAACGAAATTTTTTTCGCCATGTTGAGAACTCTTTTTTCTGATTATATCAGTTTTCGGATTGGAATATGTAAACAAATCATTGTAAAAAATTAAATAGTTGAGAACGATCTTTGGAGGCAAAAAATTGAAAAGATTTTAGGTATTTATGGCAACGTTTCGTTGGCTTAGTACGCTAACCTCATCAGGCCGAAATTATAAACGTATGTATATCATACGTCGATCAGATGCTATTCTCTGATAGCGATTAATATATTCGAGAATATTCGAGAATAACATCTGATCGACGTATGATAAAGTAAAGTACCCAGTACTGGGACAATTTTGACCATACTTTTTTTATAATCTTTTCTGTTACCAAAACTAAGCATAATACATGAAAACTAATTACTTGAGCAGATAGCTCGTGTTTGAAGGTTTATTAAAAAAAAAAAACGTGTTTTTTCGTTGATGGTGTATTAAAATAATTGCATTAAAAGAAAATAACTATCGACTGGTGTAGTGGGACACGGTAACTTATTTGGAACCAGTAGTGGGACGCCCGTTCGAACCCAGTAGTGGGACAATACTTTTAAATGTGTCCCACTACTATGATATGGGATTTAAGAGGCACCTAAAGTGGGACAAAGTTTTCGCTATGCGCACTATAGAAACATAACCTCGAAAATTTGGATCTTGTTTATACACTAATTTAAGAAGTAAATCAATACAATAACGAAGTGAATACATAGTTAACCTCATAAATAATGCTAATGAATAATGCTGTTATCGTATTCACTGTTTATTTTTTTACTGTTGTCCCACTACTGGTTCCAAAATTGGCTTTGTCCCAGTACTGGGTACTTTACCTTATATACGTCTATAATTTCGGCCTGATGAAGTTGGCGTACTAAGCCAACGAAACGTTGCCATAAATACCTAAGATCTTTTCAATTTTTTGCCTCCAAAGATCGTTCTCAACTATTTAATATAAAAATGGATGACGTTATACCTTCAACATTGTAAAAAATGTTCATAGCTTTAGGTCTACTAGACCACTGAATACATCTTGATTACTCATTTATTTTAAATTTAATGAATTTTGAGATTGCATCAAGAAATAATTTTGTCGTGACAACTCTCTATACTATTTGAATGAAAATCTCTAACTAACAGTGTCCCCAAGAATATGAGTAATTTGTTGAAAGTAAGCAACATTGTTTCTCTAGGAAAATAAAAAATTTGTTGAGTACTGGCCAGAATAGTTAAAGGATTCGAAAAGGGGCGTAGAAAGAGCAGGGAAGTGGCTAATTTAGTAGAGAGCCATTAGCTCTATTAAAGCACCATAGACGCGTAAACATAGAGGGGGAGGGGGAGGGAGAGGGCGATAGAGGACGAGTACAAAGTTTGAGGGGTTCCCATCCACGTGGTGACCTCATCCGTGCAAACACACAACGGTAGCGACAGAGCAAGGGCGTACACTGACGAGAGCACGACATTATGCTGAGGATCGACGTAGGCTGCTGTTTGCCCGGCTCCTCTAAACATGGTACCTCTCTCGTGCTGCTCCTGTCTCCATTCCCCCTAACTCTCTCTCTCTCTCTCTCTCTCTCTCTCTCTCACTCCCTCTCTCTCTCACTCCCGTTTTCGCTCGCTCCTTTTCGCTCTCGTTCGCATCCTCCACCGGAAGTTGCACCCCGCTCGTTGTCGCGGCACAATAAAGCCAATTTATCCGGAGAACCGAGCTAGCGAGCGGCTCTTGCGTTCATTTGTGCTGCCGCGTTCCGTCGTCGTTGTCTCCCCAAAACCTCGCGCCTGCTTTATATGCGGGAATTCGACAAGCCGCTGGCTGTGCCAGAGAATTGTGCCGAAAGATTCTGAAAGTTCGCCGCGTTTCAAGTAACACTGATAGTTTTACTTCCTTCATTTTATTTCCTAGTTTTTCACTTATTCTAAACTTTCCCGAGACATTGTTTTAACTTGAAAGTTATTGCATTTTGAATTCACCTTTATTTCTGCATTGATTAAATCGCCAATTTAAATTTTAAATTTACTACTTGCGTGCCTATGTAAAAAACCGCTGCCAATTCATTGGCACGTAGCTTCCTCAAACTTAATTTACTGATTCCTTTAATTAATTTTTAATTCCAATATTTAAAATTTAATACTTTATTTGTTAACGGTGAGACTATGTTAAATGGTTTGTGACTTTTTATTTTTACTCTTTCTATTTTTTATCATTAAAAAGCAATTATTATTATATAATTTTATACCACTCTAACCTCAAAATCACAACTTTGATATGATTTTTCGGCGCTTGTGGTATAAAATACCGTTCGAAACTAGTGCGTAAGTCGATTATTTAGGTGGTGTGACTTTTTCGCACTCGCTTCGCTCGTGCAAAAAGTCACACCAGCTAAATAATCGACTTCCCCACCCGTGTCGAAATGTACTATTATATTTTACAAAAAAAAAATTCATTGCTCAGAAAAAACACAAAAAAAAAAATGAACATCACGACCAGATATTCGAGATTAAAAATTTTTTTTAAATGTTTTTTTAATACTGATATCTCAGAGAATATTTTATCAATTTGAAATTTTAACCAATTATTACAATTATTTATTACAATATTAAGTTAAATTTTCAAGAGATTATCTTTATTTCTTTTGATAAAAAAGTTATTTAAAAAAAAACTTGCATTTTTATTAAAAAATATTTGGCATCGATAATGGAAACCTCCACAATACTAGCAGCCATCAATACATTTTTATTCATGAATTGTGAAATTTTTTTTTCGTGGATGTGTGTGTGCGCGCGCGCGTGTGTCTGTGTATGTACGTATACCGTTTTATCTCAGGATCTATTCGATCGATTTTAACCGGAAAGGTCTCATTTTTTTTTGTTTTTCTTATGCGAATGGGGGAAGGAAATCCTCTTTTTGATTTGCCAATGCGTTTTTGTTTTATTTCGAATTTTCGATTTTCGCAAAATTAATTTTTGTGTTTTTTTAATGATAACATTGAGATATTTGAATCGGACAGATAGCATTCGAAAGAGCATAGAAAAACCTATATTTAAAAAAAAAAATTATATTAGCTATTGCGGTTCTTTTGTTATTAACAAAAACGTGGTTTTTTTAAGCCTATAACTCCAAAAATAAACCGTCAATTTTTTCAAATATCAAATATCCTTTCCAAATATCCTTCAAATATCCTTTTTCATAATGGGCCCATTTTTTTGGGCAACAAACTCGTTCTGAAGGTATATAAAAGCTACATCTGTGCCAAATTTCAGGACGATTGGATAATTTTTACTCTTGTTATCATGCGACAACGAAAACGCAAATTTTTTCTAAAATAATTTTTTTTTTTAAATAAATGAAGATAATCTCTTGAAATTTTAACCAAATATAATCTTCAATGAGTATAATAAGTGGTTAAAATTTTAAGTCGATAGATCAAGTATTCTCTGAGAAAAGGCGATTCGAAAATTAAAACAAAAATTTTTAAATATCCTTTTTCGTAATGGAACTTTGTTTTGGGCAACGAACTCGATATGAAGATATATAAAAGCTACATCTGTGCCAAATTTGAGGACGATTGGATAATTTTTACTCTTGTTATCGTGCGACAACGAATACGCAAATATTTTCTAAAATAATTTTTTTCTAAAAAACAAATGAAGATAATCTCTTGAAATTTTAACCAAATATAGTCTTCAATTAGTGTAATAAGTGGTTAAAATTTAAAGTCGATAAATAAAATATTTTTTGAAAAATTAATTTATGAAATATAAAAACGTTTTCCTTAATAACAAATGACTGAGTGAATATAATTTAAATATTAAAAAAGAAAATATAGGTAATTTAAATACCTTTCAAGATAAGTTCATTATATTATGTAATAATATCTGTAAGATATAAAAAAAAATCAAAAAAACTAAAAATTTAAAATCGGTTTTTGGTGATAAAAAAAAGAAAATCAATAAAAACTCAAATTCATTAGGATACCGAGTTTTTTACGCGAGACGAAGAGAATAGTCTTTGCCCGACGAAAATCGGTCGATTCGTTTCCAAGATATAAAGAGTTTACACACGCACACACACACATACACACACACACACACACACACACACACACACACACACACACACACACACACACACACACACACACACACACATACACACATACATCAACGAAAAGAAAATTTCTTAAAATCAACAAATATCGACATATATGGCCTTAAAACATCGTTTTGAACATTTTTGTCTCGAAAATTGTTTTCACCGTTACAAAGCTTCCTCTATGAGGAAGCAATAGTATGTATCCCCTATATTCCTTCCTCTATGAGGAAGCAATAGTATGTATCCCCTATATTGGTCCTTTATAAACTATACCCCGGGCGACGTATTAGAGCAGATATAAATAGAACACTAAAATAGCATATGCAAATCTTTTTCAAGTAATTTGTTTGCAAATAATCTAACATAAAAAATTTCGGCATTAGGCACCCTAAATTCTAATTTGAAAAGAGTGAGGAAATAAAAATTTTTATTAGCTTGTTAGCCATTACACACTCTTTTTTTTGTAAAGTTAGTTTCGAAAATAAATTATTCGTCTGTGAGTGATCTGAGTTACGATGGGGGCTTGCGGTGCGCTTGTCAGCAAACCACACGTAAAGTATTTAGTCATTTGCAGAGCCCAGGACTTGAACTCGATTCTCCTGATCACTAGTCCTTCGCTATACCAATGAGGAACCGCAGGCCCCCGTTTGCATAAACTTCTATCCGACTTACCATCTCTTGCACCTCTCTGATTTTGTAAAACCTATGCTCACAACACTTTTCAAAACACTTCAAGAGAAAGTTTGTATTAACATACAGCTATTTATTTTTTGTTAAATTATATTTGTTATATTGTTACATTACTTTTACATTAATTAAGGAATTCAACATTTACCATCTAACTCTTTGCTGGTATTTTAAACTTTTAAAATGTCTTCTATGAAATTCCGTGCCTATAGAGGCATTGAAAGTAAATATTTTTCTAAATCTATAATGGTTTTAACATCCTCTCCGATGCTGCACAACGAGTATAACCTCCACGACGGTGCAGCTCTCCTCCCTTACATCTTGATATCCGTGACATTCGGCAGGGCGCGGTTGTCGAACGATAATCGTCGAGGCAATCTGGCTTTAAACCAGGCAGCAGCGATGGTCGCGCTTCGCAGATGATAATAACGCGGCCCACGCGCCCTAATCGAGAGACATCTGGAATAACTTCACCGCCACCGCCAGCGAACCGTTTGGAAATTGCTACAGATTCGAGGGATTATCGGAATTAACGGATCGAACTCTGCCCCGAATAGACAAAGACAGCAGCAGCTGCTACTACGTTGTGTCGGGTTATCTCTTATTTCAGTGTGGAGAACCCGCGAGACCGGTAATCCTCGGCCTGAAGGTACAAGTCCCAGGGCGCATGTTCACCCCTGGTTTTTCTTCTCCGACTTACATACACTTTTTCTTGCGAACGTTCCCCGGAAATCCATTTTTCCAATTTCTTTTTAATGTATATAAAAAAAGTTCATTATAGGCGGTTGAAATATCAGGGCCTCTTGGAAGATAAAATTTTGAAATATTCACTATTTGTATGGTGAAAGAAAATATTACGTTTAACATACACCATTCTGAAAAACTAATATAATGAAGGTACAGGAAAGTAAAATAGTAAGCGAATCTATTTCGAAAGGTATACCTGTATACAGCTATTTAAAGTAAAATCATCCAAGTTATTTGTACATCCATTATAACGCGGTGGATTTTTGCCGTGTTACTATCGCGTGTAGGAAAGCGGATTTATACTATTAAATCCCCTCAATTCGTGGCCAGGAGGAGAATCCTTTGTATTAATTTAATTAGCATTATTATTTGGCTGCCGCAATCGTATCTCGTTGACTATCTGCCTGGAATCGAAGGACAAGGGATTGTAAAGCGGTAAGGCTTGCTAAAGCTTGAAATATTGAAATAATTCAGTTTTGCCTATAGTGCACTGAAAAAAATAGTCTATGAAAAATTATTAAATTATCTAGGAAAATTTACTATGTTGTATGAGAACAAGGTGACAGACTTGAATTGTTTTAAATTTTACAATGTTTTCTATCAAATTTTACAATACTGGAAAGTAAAGTGGAAATCCATCAAGAAAAAAAAATCTGCAGTGACCGGGAATCGAACCCTAGCCCGCTGGGCCAGAAGCCGCGCTCTTACTCGCTGCGCCAACGTGTTCTTATGGGTATGGTGTTTCGACTCGTCTATATCGAGTAGCTTGAGGTTATGTTGACTCGCCGACTACAGCCATTAGCAGACAACAACTCAATTTTTACTATGTTGGCTTTTAAAAATTCTTATACCTTCTGTCGATTATTAAAATGTCTAAAATTTACGTATAGTATAATAAAATTTGTGACAAATTTTTGGCAAAAATTATACAAAATATGTACTAAAAATTACTTTATATCATATTAATCTTTCACTCTCAAATTTTTTACTATGTTACCTTAGTAAATTTTATAGCCATTTCTATTAATTTTCATCAATGTTATATTGATAATTACTAAAAGTATACTAAATAGGCTCAGAATACAAGTCTGTCACCCCATTACTAGCGAACATAGTAATTTTTCAACAAACATTTTTCTCCGTGTGTTCTAGAAACTTAAATTCCGTTTTATCTTGTCACACGATTTCTCCAATTTTTACTTTTGATGTACATGTGTGACACGGGATATAGCTGAAGCATAAAGATGAATTAGCGAATTAAATCGAATTAAGATGTAAATTAATTTTATAAGTAAATTCTAACTATTGCGGCGTGAAACGCTATCTGCATGAGTAATTCTACTGCTAGTCTAGGAACTGGGTACTGTCCCGTATGCAATATGTCCCCGGATAAAAACAGTTGTTTCTTATAGATTTTGACCCGTAGAATCTGAATATCGAGGTCAAAATTCGAAAAAAGTGGTAGAAATTGTTTAAAATGCAATTGTTTAAACAAATAATAATAAATATTTTTTTCCTGAAAATGTAGCTCATTTTAAAGAGCACGTCTATTTGCAAAATCTCTATAAACTCGAAATTTGAAAAGTTATGAATTTTTGAAATTTGATTTTTACGTTTTTTTTTGCAAATTTGATTAAGGGGGTGTCGCACTATACTAACACTGTTTTATCGGCGGAACATGTAAAAGTAATCAATATAAATAAAAGGATAATGATTTACGCCTTGAACAAATTCAATTGCCCTGTGTAATGGTGTAATACATCATTTTACAAAGTTTCGAGGGAAAAAAACGACGACACCTTTGTTTATTTTTGGAACGAAATTTGGTTAATTTTCGTTCCAAAAATAAACAAAGGTGTCGTCGTTTTTTTGTCTCAAAACTTCGCAGAACGATGTATTAGAGGATTACGCAGGGCAAGTGGATTTGTTTAAGACGCAAATCATTATCCTATTATATTAATTATTTTGGCGTGTTCCGCCGATAAAACAGAGTTAGTGATAAAGTAGGACTATTACACCACCTTAACAATAACTTTGAAAAAAATGAACTTTTTTTAAAATGAAAGTTTCCTCTTATTCTTTGAGATGAAAACTACCATATTCATTTGCATTATTTTAAGTTTTCCGTTGTTAACTGTTTATTTCGTTATTTAAGAAATGCTATACTTTTTCGATATTTCCTAGCGCTATTTCAGTATACGGTTGGAGTAATGCGCGCATCCAGGGCTTTTCAAAATCATTATATTTGAAAGTTAAACTAATACTTGACTATTGGTGCGATGGCAAATTAATTTTAATGTTTAATAAATGAACAACTTATTGTTTAAACTAACAAAAAATCAATATTTAATTTAAATATAAATACATGAATAAAAATTAATAACTAAGTAAAATATAATATTATTCAAATTTATTTTTACAAGTTTCATTTTTCTGACAAAAATAGAAGGAACAGCATGGAATTGCTACTCGAACACAACAATATGAGTTTTTGATGCATGCTTTAAATTGGCAGTTCGGCACAAAATCATCTTATTTATGGTAATAAAATTAAAACTTTTTGGAGGACCAATAATAATATTATATTTTACTTAATTATTCATTTTTATACATGTATTTATATTTTTTATTTTAAATTAAATATTTGTTTTTAATTTAATTATTAATGTTTTATTAACGTTTTAATTATTTCGTGACATTATCTTAATTTTATATTTTTGAGTAAACGAACTGTAATATATTATTATGTATTAAAAAGTCATACATTGATTTTCTTTTTGTTTAAACAATAAGTTGTTTATTTAGTAAACATTAAAATTGATTTGCCATCGCACCAATTGTCAAATATTGGTTTAACTTTCAAATATAATGATTTTTAAAAGCCCTGAATGCGCGCATTACTCCAACCGTATACTGAAATAGCGCTAGGAAATATCGAAAAAGTAGCATTTGTTAAATAACGAAATAAACAGTTAACAACGGAAAACTTAAAATAATGCAAATGAATATGGTAGTTTTCATCTCAAAGAATAAGAGGAAACTTTCATTTTAAAAAAAAGTTCATTTTTTTCAATGTTATTGTTAATCAAATTTGCAAAAAAAACGTAAAAATCAAATTTCAAAAATTCATAACTTTTCAAATTTCGAGTTTATAGAGATTTTGCAAATAGAGGTGCTCTTTAAAATGAACTACATTTTCAGGAAAAAAATACTCAGGGGCCAAAAAAATATTTATTATTATTTGTTTAAACAATGGGATTTTATATAATTTCTACCACTTTTTTCGAATTTTGACCTCGATATTCGGATTCTACGGGTCAAAATCTATAAGAAACAACTGTTTTTATCCGGGGACATATTTTTGCATACGGGACGGTACCCAGCTCCTAGACTATGCCTCCGCCAGGCTAGCGCGTAAAGTAATTTATCTTGAGAAATGTCTATATCCGATGTATTAAATTTTGTGCCTTCAATCGACATCTTGTTAGCATGAGAGTAATAAATGATTAAAGTCTTAGATATATATATTTTCCTACAATCAATTGTTCTTATCAATTATTCTTAATATTTATCTATGTTATCTTTGTAATTGTCTGAACGTGCGAATTACTCCTGCCGTCTCAACTCGCTCCTCTCCGTCAGAGCTGCTGAGCAAGCTTAAAATCTGTAGATAATTAATTCTATTCTAAAGTAATTAGTGAGAGGCACTGCTCACTTGACTTGCTATAATAATTGATTACTAACGGTAGTTATCTCGCTCGCTAACGCTCACTCGGTTAAGGGTTCTATTTTCAGGTTCATTTTTATAAAGAAATCGTTAAAATAGTAAATCGCGCCCTGTAAATCGTGTTATGCCTTCAGTATTACAATTTATCTATTGCATAACTGAATCTGCTCACTATCACTTAGTCATCTTTTTCGTTTGTCTTTTCGTGGTATTATTTAACCACCAAATATAACGGGCGAAATTAGCTACTTCCCGTAGCTAAAACTTCCCGTTATACCATATACAAAGATGTATTTCCTAACAAATAAGTATGATTTGTTTCGAACGTCATTTGTTTCCATACTATCATTTCTTAATTATTTTTTAGTAGTGGATACACACCACTAAAACACTGAGTAAGTTTAGCAACTTCGATAATCTATTATTAGGTAGGGGAGCAAATTCTTATATGTACCACGCTACGGAATAACCGACCACGTCGTCCCGTCGAAAGACGGTTCTTTGCATTTCCGACGCTTGGTCCTTTTCTCTAGCTAAATGTTTGGATTAAACTAGGCGATGAAAAGTTTATTGTTTTCATCTGACACAAAGTAAACATGCTCATTTGAGACAGCTATTTTTCTTCAACTCTTATTTAAAGCTTAAAATGCATCAAACGGAATTTGATATTACAGAAATACTTTTGTCAGCCAAAACTACATAAACTATTATATGTTGATAAACATAAGTTAAAACATAAAGTACATGCAAAATATAATTTGTTAGCATATAAAATGAAGCAAACGCAATGGTATAGGAAAATATTTACTTAACAATTCTATTTAAACATTTATCTAATAGTTTTAAACAATATTCATTCCAATAGTACCCTTAATTAACAGTGTAAGTATAAATAGTGTACAAGTAATTATTCAATTAATATACGTAACTTAAATTTAATTATTATTTATAAATTATATTTTTTTAATATTAAGTGATGTAGATTCACGACGAACGATTTACACCCAAACAAAGTTATACAACAGTTTATTTATTGTTCTCCAATTTACTAACACACGACCTCTCTGTTTTTAAAGTTAAGGTGATGTAAAATACCGACATAATTTCCAAACATGGATATCTCATGAAAATACCAATAGAATCGTCCAAAAAAAAATCTGAGTATAGTATTAACATATACGGAGCGCCTGACGTTCGTGTTTTTCCAAAAAAATGATAAGAATTTATTTAATTAAATAAAAACCGTATTATCGGTAAGTAGGAATCTGCAATTAAGCTACTTTTCAAACATGGATATCTCATGAAAATACCAATAGAATCACCCAAAAAAAAATCTGAATATAGTGTTTACGTGTACGGAGCGCTTGACGTTCGTCTTTTTCCAAATAAACGTTTAAATGTTGATTTAAAAAATATTGAAATTCACGGTTTCACATGGCCTTAAGCAATCTCCCTTCTCTCTCTCTCTCTCTCTCTCTCCCTCTCTCTCTCTGTCTCTTTCTCTCTCTCTCTCTCTCTCTCTGTCTGTCTTTCTCTCTCTCTCTCTCCCTCTTACTCTGTCTCTCTCTCTCTGTCTCTCTCTCTCTCACACACACACACACACACACACACACGCATACACACACACATCTTATTTACTCTCTCCGTAACACCAGTCTTTCTCTCATTTAAGGAGACTATCGAGCTATATTGACGTGGTTCACTATTTAATTTTTATATCATAAATTATTAAAATATAATAATGTAAGTACACACGGATATGAAAGGCGAATACTTTCTGAACCGAAAAAAAGTATTGTGATAAAAAATTGTTAATCGAACACGTAGATATCGTTCAATAAGTAAAAAGTTACTTTTGCTATTTATTAACTTTTTATTTTTCATTCAATTTTAATGTTTAACATTTCATTTTTCTCCTTAAACATCTGTCTACGACTCATCTAGTCTTATATTATGGAATAATTAATATATATATACGAAGCTACATGTAATTTTTGACAGTAAACTTCAAGTTTATTGTGCTTAAACTGTAAACAATTACATGTTGGTTCGTATATATGAATTATTCCATAATATAAGGCTGGATGGGTCGTAGACAAATGTTTAAGGAGCAAAATGAGACCTTAAACATTAAAATCGAATGAAAAATAAAAAGTTGGTAAATAGCGAAAGAAACTTTTTACTTATTGAACAATATCTACGTGTTCGATTAAAAACTTTTTATCACGATACTTTTTTATTTATGACATAAAAATGAAATAGTGAGGCACCTTAATATAGCTCGATTATCTCCTTAAAAACGGCTTGTGCTTTCGAATTTTCTGTTTCTTTTTTTTCTTTTGCGCTGCTTACTTATTTGTATCATTTCCTAACGAATTGTACATAAATGTAGCGATCATTCGACGCCTGTTTCCACTGGAAATGCTAACTGAATAGATAGATTTTATTAAGCGGATCTGCCATGATCTGTCAGTATAATGTTTGTAAGGCCTAATTATGAATGGAAACGAAGTTTCGTTTTAATAGCGAGAGTGGCAATCGTGCAAATTAAAGCACCGTCGAACGCGACTGAAACCATTTCTTTCATATTTCAATCGGATTATTGATTATAAGAGTGTTAAACGCTCATTGAGACATTGTTTCTTTAAGAAGATAAAGTAAACGAAGAATATAAAAATTCGTAATTTATTTCAGATACAGTTGGTGTCCTTGTTTACATCAAAATGACAGGAATTATACATCACAATTATACATAAGGCCTGGGTGGATATATCTGTTTAATGATTTAACACGAGGAGAAGTGGTAGAAATAGTAGAGGAGATGACATTAGGATCGGTGAAAGGCAAGGAACCCGGAAGTAATACACATCGTGCGCTACCTCGTACATGTATATATATATATTATATACACCACGGTTAATAGTATAGGTACGCACCGCCGTCTGCAGTTCGCTTGCAACACGGACGGGAACGGCATCGTCGTGGCGTTGAAGTGCGCGCATACAATGCTCGATTCTTAGCGAGCGTGACTCATGGGCTGGCCTCATGGGCTGGCCGACTGAACGAATTAACTGACCCCGCTCGTTAGGGCGCGCATCATTGTATAATAGTTACAGCGCGAGCCCCGGTCCCCTTAATACTGCGCGTGCGCGCGAGGGACTTTATTATTGGGGTAATGCTCCCTCTCTGCAACTATATAGCTACACCTGAATGCACGTATGTTAGAGACCAGCAACGGGCGAGAGAGAACATCGCGAGGGAAAATTTTCGACATCGGTCGATGACAACTGCAGCCGTATTAGCTTACTTGCTTCGCTATTATGGTCGGTATCAAGCCGATGGACCAAAACCATGAGATCCGTATCGAGTTATCCGTTTAATCTACTACTTAAAAAGTTGTGAATAATCCAATTTTTTTTTATATTTTTTTTTTCTTCATAGATTTAAAACTATATAATTAATATGGTATTTTAAATTGGCGAAACCATTTTTTAAACTGATTATTATTATATACTTCTGTCTCTTATAAGAGTCATTACATTCAAATTCTACGGTTCTAATAAAAAAATAAGTACACGTTCAATAAAACCTACAAGAGTTACTGAAACGATAGTCTTCTTAAAGGTATAATGATGCACATTAAATGTAACAAACGCATTATATGCACAGGTATAACGATGCCAAATTTTAATCATCTCTGAGAAAGCTTATTATACATCACGATCTAGCTTTCTTAATTTTATAAAAAATTTTAATGAGATCAATTGAGCTAACTTATGAAACGTCTGCGAATTTTTTGAAGTTTAAACAGTGGGAAAGATCAAGTTTAAGCTAGTTTTCTAGATGAGGGAATAAATAAAAATGTTTAAACTCTATTAAGAAATTATGATTCAGAGAAATTTCAGTAATTTTGATGTTTATTATAATCTGAATATTTTTCGAAATTTATATAAATCCAAGACCTGTAGTGACTTAATTGTATTTCGCGCCTCCTCCGAAGAGATCAATTGGTAGTCTCCCTACTTTCTGTCAGAGTTGCCACATGTTTAAAGAA
The DNA here is from genome assembly GCA_036365515.1 of Torymus aiolomorphi. Taxonomy (NCBI): domain Eukaryota; kingdom Metazoa; phylum Arthropoda; class Insecta; order Hymenoptera; family Torymidae; genus Torymus; species Torymus aiolomorphi. The sequence continues at coordinate 48,445,196 of CM070875.1, read as the reverse complement.
AAAACTGAGTCGACCTTGTCGCCCTGCCGCGCCGTGGATCTCATTCTCTTCCTTTGTGTCGGAAGAGCCACAAGTCTAGTGTGCTGAGAGTTGATTTTTTATCATTCAACCAAATCATGGGGAAAAGAAAAAGTCGAGATTCATCGTCGGATGGAGATGGAGATTCAAGGAAATTAGCAAAGTATATAAAGAGGCTTGTTAAAAAGAGGAAACACAAGAAAAAGAAGTCACGCCGCCGCCGTTCTTCCTCATCGAGCTCGAGCAGTTCGGATGGAAACTACAGTAAGATATCTTACGATATAACGAGCCTACTGTGTTCTTTCTTTTTTGAAAAGTCAGAAATAATCGGCAATTCACAAAAAGCCCTATCTTTTTCGTGAAAATGTTTGGCAAAGGCTCTAACCTTGGCCACTCATCGTTATACAACGAATCGACGCCGGTATTTTGCTTACAGGCTCTAACCCGTTTCGATAAATGAACCTATTTCTACATATCAGTAAGTATGTATCCGTATTTCAGGAGCTCGTTCCTCTTCGAGGTCGATAAATGGAAGATCTTCAGATAAAGCTAATAGCGTGGAGAAAACGGCGGGAAAAGGCGATAATCAGCCAGCTAATGGCGCGCAAATGCCGACGCTTCTGCCGGACAAACAAAGCGCTGCTATACCGGCAGGATCTGCGGGCGTGACTATAGCAGTCAGCGGACCTACGCCGCTCTCTCAAGCAGCAACGTTAGATTCGCAGAGCGCAGAAGTCACAGAGAAGGAGAAACACGACGGAGAAAAAGACCTTAGTAAAGACATTATAGATGTTATTGGTGTACGTATAGTCGAAAAGCGCGTTCTAGCTTCGGCTGTGCACTCCAGCTTTGCCGTACGTTGAGAGGATATTATTAAGATTGGCTTACCCTCTGAGGAAAGAGATAGTCTTAAAGAAGTATCCTCTGCCTAGCAATTATTTATTTCTCGATCCTCCACTTTTAAACGCAGAGGTTAAACAAGCAGTTAACGAAGTAGCTAACACAAGAGATAATAGAATTATCAGTAAACAGAAAAAGTTAGTTGCATATATATCAGGTATAGCTAAAACTATTTCTACTTTGTTACAAAGTGAGACAAACGACAATGTACCGACATTGAATCACTGTCGGATGTGAGTCGTCTTATAGTGGATGCCATGCATGATGAGACGTCAATTCATCTATGAAAGATGCCTTAAAGGCGACTGGGACAGATAACCAGTTATTCGGTAACAAGCTTTCTGAAACAATGACGTCGGCCAAACTTATTGAACAGTCGGCAGATGAATTAAAATTAAATAGAGCTGCATCATCTAAGGAATTAAAAAACGCCAAGGCCCCCTCTCGCCCTCAGAGCAAGCCATATCCGGCTTCGGCGAGGGGAGGGGGGCAGAAGAGAACAGCAGCGGGCCCACAGAGGAGTCAACGAACGTCGCGGACGGATCATCGACCACAATCGCCCCGCCATTCATCCAGAGCTTCACAGAAGAAATCATACAGGAAGAGATATTAAAGAATAGTGTAGGTTATACGGCTGGGCGGCTTCCGCTTTTTTACGAGAATTGGAAAGTTTTAACTTCAGATCCTCGTATCCTCGCATGGGTTAAAGGGTACAAGATACCGTTTAAATCTAAGCCGTATCAATAATTACAACCTATAAATCAGAAATTCTCTTCCCTTGAAAAAGAGAATATTTCTCAATTAATCACTGACTTGATAAATAAGGCTGCCTTAGTCGAATGTCAACCGGTCGAGGATCAATTTTTGTCAAAAATTTTTTTAGTTCAAAAGCCCGATAAGAGTTATAGATTGATCCTTAATTTAAAGAGTCTAAATCAATTTATTGACACAGAGCACTTTAAATTAGAGGACTACAAAACCGCAATAAACCTAATGGAACGCGATTGTTTCATGTGTACTCTTGATCTCAAGGATGCCTATTACTTAATATCCGTAGATAAGGTTTACAGAAAATATTTGAGATTCGAGTTTGGTGGAAAAATTTTTGAATTTACGTGCCTACCTTTTGGCCTATGCACAGCTCCTCAAGTGTTTACAAAACTCTTAAAACCACTTGTTTATTTTTTGAGAAAGTTGGAATTGCACTCTGTTGTGTACCTTGATGACTTCTTGTTATTTGGAAACAATTTTCAAGAATGCCTTGAAAATTTTAATAGAACGTGTTACTGGTTATTATTTTTGGGTTTTATTATAAATTTCAAGAAATGTCAAAGTACACTATCAAAGAATTGTAGATTTTTAGGTTTTATGTTTAATTCTACTAACATGACACTGGAACTTCCAGAGGACAACAGGAATCTGTAAAAGCGTTGCTGGAGAGATATAGTAGCTTATCTACTTGTAAAATTCGAGTTTGCTCGTTTTGTAGGCACTATTGTCGCTTGTTGCCCAGCATTAAAATATAGCTGGGTATATACAAAGTCGTTCGAAAGACAAAAGTTTATGGCGCTTTTAAAGAACAACAATAATTATGATGCGCTCATGTCGGTAAATTCGAATGTTTTAGATTTCGCTTGGTGGAAAACTAATATCTTACGGAGCAGCAATCTTATTCAGCTTCAGAATTATTCAATGGAGATTTTCTCTGACGCTTCGTGCACAGGATGGGGTGCTGTATGCAAAGAAAAACGATGTCATGGTTTTTGGACTAACAGAGAAAAAGAGCAACACATTAATTATCTTGAGCTAAAGGCAGCCCTTTTTGGCCTTCAGTGCTTCGCTCGCAATAATAGTGGTATAAGTATTTTATTAAGAATAGACAATACCACTGCCATATCCTATATTAACCGTATGGGTGGAATCCAGTATAAAAAATTAAATGAAATAACAAGGGAGATATGGCAGTGGTGTGAAAAGCGCAGTTTGTTTATTTTTGCTTCATACATCAGCTCGAAGGATAATTCTGAAGCTGATGCAGAATCTCGGCGATTAGAAGTAGAAACTGAATTTGAATTATCTAATAACGCCTTCAACAGAATCGTACAAAAATTTGGTATGCCAAAAATTGATTTGTTCGCTAGTCATACAAATACAAAATGCCACAGATATATTTCGTGGATAAAGGACCCGGGATCTGAAGCAGTGGATGCTTTTACCATACCATGGTCTGATAATTACTTTTATGCTTTTCCGTCCTTCACTGTAATTTTAAAAGCGCTACGAAAAATCAAATATGAAGGAGCAGAGGGTATAATGGTGGTACCTGACTGGCCTTGTCAGCCGTGGTACCCACTTTTTCAGTCCATGTGTATAGAAACTATTAAATTTAAGCCTAATTTTGGTCTTGTAATGTCTTCTTACAGGGAACCACACTCACTCTGGAAGACCCTTTCCCTGGTGGCAGGAAAGTTATCGAGCAGGCGTTAATAAGGCAGGGTGTTCCTGAAGCAGCCTTGGAAATTTCTATTGCGTCAATTGGAGTTTCTACGATCAGAAATTATGAGAGCGCACTCAGAAAATGGTGGAGGTTTTGCGCGGAGAGATCGGTAGAAATATTCGAGCCGAGCATAGCCAGCGTATTGGAATTCCTTACAGCCGAATATAACAGGGGTCTGTCCCACAGTAGTTTGAACTGTATTCGATCAGCTGTTTCTCTTGTTGTTTATGCCGACATCGCTCAGGATTCTCGTGTGAAACGTTTTTTCCAAGGACTAGTGAAGACCCGACCGTCTAGACCAAAATACAATTACACGTGGGATCCTAAAGTAGTCCTGGACTATTTTTTATCCCAGCCTGCTAATAAAGAGCTAGAGCTCCAATTTTTATCTAAAAAATTAATAACGTTACTCGCACCAGTTACAGGGCAGCGCATGCAGATGTTTTCCTTAATTAGTATAGAAAATATTAAAAAATCTGTATCAAAGATAGAAATTTTCATACCCAATCGTATAAAAACTTCAAGGAGAAACTCAGCACAACCATTGTTAACTTTACCATTTTATTCAAATGAGCGAATATGTGTCGCGAAGACCTTATTAAAATATCTAGAAAGTACTGAGGATAGTAGATTATCTATAAAAAGATTGTTCATTTCGTATAATACACCTGTAAGGGCAGTGAAGCCGCAGACACTTAGTCGCTGGGTAAAGGAAACATTAAGTTTAAGCGGTGTAGATACCACTGTCTTTTCAGCACATAGCACTCGGCATGCTTCTACCTCTGCGGCTAAGCGATCAGGTGTCAATTTAGATACTATTCGAATGACAGCCGGCTGGAGCAAAAACTCGCAAGTTTTTGCAAAATTTTATGATCGCGAAATCGCTCCAGAAACGGAGCAATTTGCTTTATCAATACTTAAATGTTAGCCGTTAGTCGTCATGTATTACTCTAATAATCAATAATTAAGAAGAAAACATGTGTTTATGTAAGAGTTTAATACATCTATGAACCTTAACCTTGATTGTAAGGCTTTTGTAATGGATTATATTCAGTTGAATAAATGATATTTTTTATTGTCATGTAAAGTATCTTTTAAGGATATAATAATTGTTACACATGGTATTTGCGACATACAGTTCCCAGATAACATAATATCATAGGTGGATGAGTATTGCCGTAGCTTCAAACATCTACCAATTGATCTCTGCGGAGGAGGCGCGAAATACAATTGAATAATTGAACGAACTTGTGAAGTTCAATTAAAATTGTATGAGCGCCTCCTCCGAAGAGATCAGACCCGCCCTTGAAAATATTCCCCTATCTAATGAATTAGATAGCCCTATTAACTACGGCAACACACTTTGAAGACATGAGATCCGCGGCGCGGCAGGGCGACAAGGTCGACTCAGTTTTTTCTTTAAACATGTGGCAACTCTGACAGAAAGTAGGGAGACTACCAATTGATCTCTTCGGAGGAGGCGCTCATACACTTTTAATTGAACTTCACAAGTTCGTTCAATTGTTCAATTAAAAATTTAGAAGAAATAATATTCTTGAAAACACTGTACTGATAAATTTTTTAATTAATTCTTTACATAAATAATACTAGCTACATTCAATGCGCTTCGCAAGTATTATTATTATTATTATTATTATTATTATTATTATTATTATTATTATTATTATTATTTTATTTTTATGAGCTTATGAACATGATTAAGTTAATTAGTTTCAATTTAGAAATTTGTTTTAATTAGTTTAAATTATGCGATAATAACGAAATTTTGATAAATGAAACAATGAAATTTTTCTTATATTTTAATTATTCAGTTTTAGATGCTCAAACTCAAGAATTCAATCTTAAAAATTCAAACATTAGATTTTGACGCCAATTCTATATAGACTAGTCAAATTTCATCCATCACTTTTTAAGAGAGGGTGGAAATAAAGTTTTCCACTTTTCAATATTTATTTCGTTTATACCTTTACTTTTCTCGTTTCGATCTCTTGAAGCATTAAATAACTTTTTAAGAAAACGAACTCCTTATTGAAAGATGTACGTTTCTTCAGGAGTTTTTGAATGCTAAACTGAAACACATGGTTGAAGAAGATATCATAGATTCAATATTAACCTTTAAAGAATGGGGATTTGGGGTTATTGATCTCTCTAAGAAAATGCATAAAAAACATATCTGATATTGGGGTATTCTCGTGAGTGAAATGACTATCATGGGTCGAGCCTCTATAGTGGCTTTCCTGTCCTCTGAAGGTTAATAGACATGGTAAATTATATTGTAGAAATGTTTACATTAACAATTGAGAGGCCGGAAAGAGAAAGGGCGCGTAAGCTTTTTTCGCCGCGTATAAGCATTGTCCAGCTCGCTGATTTTTGTAATTGCTAGAATCCTTAATGCAATGATTGATTGATGTAGCGAATTTTATTGCGCATCTTTTTTCCATTTAAACCAAATTTCCATCTTTACTTACGCGGCGAAAAAAGTTCACGCGCCCTTTGTCTTTCCCATCCCTCAATTATTCTTCTACAGAAATCAATGAAATTCCAGTTTGACTTAAAAAGTAATCAATTTAATTACAAAATCCTGTTTAAAAAAGTGTTCTATAAAGATAGCGTTTTTCACAAATATATTGCATAAAAGGCCATATTGTTAATAACTTGTTAATGTGAAACCTTTCCAGCAAACTAATAGGTTAGAGAATTGCAGATAACTGACGTAATTAGTATCTTTGAACAATTGAAAAAAGTCACGAAAAATGTCGATATTTTTTATTGACAAATATACATTATTAAGATAATTGATGCTAATGATAGCCACCGTTCAATAACGTGCAGGAGAATGATTTGGATGACCCTGCTGTCTAGTGGGAGGTGTTTCTTCGATATTAATAAAAGAAATAGCCCAATTTTGTTTTCCTTGCCAGAATAGTGTTTTTATATTAATATCCACAAAAAAGCACCTCTCTCTAGACAGCAGGACCATCCAAATCAGCCTCCTACACTGAAGATATCGTTATGAATAAAGTCTGATTTATCTACCTTGTCAATTCAATATGGCAATTACACTTGATCGTTTACTCATGAAACAGAAATGAATGAAAAACAACATCATGCGCTGACCAAGGTAAAACCTCCGGATAACGAAAAAATAAGTACTAGGAATGTTACACTAGGAAGTAAAATAATCGTACTCGGCGTTGAAAGCAGCAACGAAAACCACAGCTATGATTTTCGCGACAGAGCAATTCGTAATTGCTCGTTAGCTGGAAACTCGCGTGTCAGCGTGTGGCTCGGGCCGGGCCGGTCTCGGCGCGATGAGTTCAGCAAAATCAATTCCAGCAGAGTTTTCCAAAATTGTCGCACCGACGACTGGTATGCGATTATTTTTGTCTCTGAGCGCCGCTCGAACGAACAGCTGCCAAGGGACGCGGACCCAGTGTGAATCGAATCGCTTCCTCTCCCGCCTATATGTTCTCGTCGCTCCCTCGCATCGCCTCCCACTCTTACGCCGCCGCGTTGCCCTTTTGCAATTACAACTCTGGCTTGATGGCGGAACAGCCGTGAACTGTGAGCCGGGGAGGGCTTCGACAGTAAACTTGTTCCGCGCACTCCTCGCATGTGCATGGAGTGAAAAACTCTTGGTATTGCATTCATTATCCCGTTATAATATATATTCCACCAATATTTAACTTATTTTATAATTTAGTTTATATGCACAAATTGAAAACAAACGATTCGCAGCTTATTTAAAACCGATAGTAACTGTTTTTATAAGTAAAAACGCTCAGCAATATAAAAAAAAAGCTACCAATTCATTGGCACGTAGCTTCCTCAAACTTAATTTACTGATTCCTTTAATTAATTTTTAATCCAATATTTAAAATTTAATACTTTATTTTGTACGGTGACACTATGTTAAATGATTTGTGACTTTTTATTTTTACTCTTTCTATTTTTAGGCACGACCGCTACTCGGGAGAGCCTTATAATTTCACCATAGCGAAAATTGTCTGACTTCAAAAACTGACAATTTAATACAAGAAAAGTCTTTTTCACCTAAAATGAGTGCGTTTTAAGCGTTTTCTGTTATGTATGTATGTCTGTACGCCCGTATGTACGCATGTTGCTCGATTATCTCAAGGAATTTTCGACCGATTCCTTCGGGATTCCGGGAAAATACTCCTCTAATTATACCTAAGTGCTGGTTCTCTATTGAGAAAGATTGATGAAAAAATTTTAAAATGCGAGTACAAAGAAATATCTCAAAAAATCGATTTTTAAGCCTAATGTCTAGAAAAATTAATTTTAAGCTAATATCTGCAGGTCTATCTGTTAAAACTAATTAAAATACACCTTTTTTCTGTTGGACACTTTTTTCTACGAGCAATATTTGCCAAGATAACTGCAAAAAACTGCAAAAAAGATAAAAAATGGACGATTTTTTACTATAACTTGACAGGATTTGATTTCACACAAAAATGTTAAATACAAAAGTTGTAGATAATATTTAAAAAAAAAGTATATTACATACCTAGGCCAGTAAAATGAGAAATGTCTCAGATCACATGTAATTGTGATTGTGACAGCATGTGATGTGAGGCTTTCTTTTTTATTGGCCAAGGTGTGTATACTATTTTTCTGCTCGACGGCGCCGGAAAGCGGCAACTTCGTTTCGCGCAGCGGCCGGGAAGTTGGCGCTTTCCGACCGAAGGGCAGAAAAACCTTTCTGCATTTAACATTTTCATCTAAAATCAACTCCCGATTTTAAACGCCAAAATATACATAAAATGGACGATTTTTGGCTGTGACTTGACAGGATTTGATTTTACACACAAATGTTAGATATAAAAGTTGTAGATTATAATAAAACAAAACTTTTCTCCATTTAACATTTTCATCTAAAATCAATACCTGACGAGTTAGACCTATAAAAACGATTTTAAACGCCTAAATATACATAAAATAGACGTTTTTCCGCTATAACTTGACAGGATTTCATTTAATACGAAAATATTGCATACAAAAATTGTAGACTATAATAAAAGAAAACTTTTTCCCATTTAACATTTTTATATAAAATCAATGCCTGACCAGTTAGACCTATAAAAACGATTTTAAACGCCTAAATATACATAAATTCGACGATTTTCGGCTATAATACAAAAATGTTGAATACAAAAGTTGTAGATTATAATAAAACAAAACTTTTTCTCATTTAACATTTTCATGTACCATCATTTTCTGACGAGTTCGACCTTTAAAAACGAGTTTCAATGCCTAAATACACCTGAAATAGTCTATTTTTGCTTATTGTTCAAAGATTTACCTTTACACAAAAATATTAAATACAAAGCATATAGATAACGTTTAAACAAAACTTATTTCCGATTAACATTTTTATGTGCAATCATTTCTGAATCATCTAAACGTATAAACACGATTGTTAATGTCTCAATACACCTCGTATAGTGAATTTTCGCTTATTATTTAACAGGATTCGATTTGATACAAAAATATTCGATACAATAGTTATAAATAAGATTAAAAAATCGATATAACATTCCAAAGATAATATCATTACAGAAACATAATAATAAGATGATACAAAATTACATTTGATTACAATAAAATTAAATATTTAAATATTCAATAATTATTTGGTTTTAAGTCCGTTTTCTATCATTATGAGAAACTAAACATCAGAGAAAAACAATTAATACAAGAAATAGAAGTGTACAGATACCAGTAAAAGAAAAGTAAAACAATAACTAGCAAAACTGTTCATAGAAGCTGTCAGAACTTATAATTCCTTGTCGAATGATCTAGAGAACTTAGAATATAGTAGGATTAAAATGAGAAAAATGTATAAAAATTGGGTTGATAAAAATATATAATTATGTTATCTTACTGTTTTGATAACAAATTTGAGAAATTTAATATAAGATTACACAGCTTAACCTGTTAACTATGTTCCCAGGACCTAAGCAATCGAACTAAAAGAATCAAAATTGTGTAATATTGTATAAGTACATGTTAAGGTAATATCATATTTACAAAAAAAACTATTGTGTAATGTACGAGCTATATAAATTTTGCAATATGGTAGATTTCAATGCATAATGGATGCAATGTGCTAGCTGACTATGTCAGTCTTACAGTGTGTAGAAGACTATTAAATAGGCAAGTCTCACTGGGTAGATGTTTGCGAAATACACTATGATGTATTTTAAAATAAGAGATACCCTGAAGCAAGTTCTTACACGCAGACTAAACTTAGAAATTAATTAGACCAAGCTAATATTACCAGGGACAACTACCTACCCGTATCGCATTTAACCACACACGCAGCAGTTATTATGATATCCTCCAGTTTCTATCACCTATCCCCTCACACTCTAAAGCACTAACACTCGAAGATCACTTAGAGCTACAGAAACAGCAGAATGGGGCTGGACAGTGTAGGCTGGCACTGCTCCATGGATACCAGTCTGCTGAGAATCATCTAATAACGATCCATTATGTCAGTAATCACACCAGCTGGGAGGAAAGTACTGACAGAGGCCGTCAATTGTGTCTCAATGTCAGGGACAGCCTCCATCAAGGGATCAACAAAGCATATTAACAGCAGATCAGTCCCTATTTTGGGGGCGAAGAGAGTTGAACACCTAAAAACCACATATGACTAATAAATAGGTGACACAAAAAAACATATCATACAAAAGAAGTCTGCAGCAATTGCTGTTGTTCACATGCTGTACTAACTACCTATAACAACTAGAGGGGAAGTACTGGTGGAGACCTTTAACCATTATTTCACTGCTGGAAACAGCTCCAGCCTGAGAGTACCTGAAGACACAAGCAGCAGATTAACTATACACATAGTCACTAGTATAAGAGCCAAACAAGGAAAGTTGAGCACTTAAAAACCACATATGATTAATAAATAGATGACCCAGATAACATTTTTACGCCCAAGAAACAGTCTGAAGCAGTGCCCGTCGTTTAAACTACTCTCGCTGCCACAGATACCTGCAACAAGAGAAAGTATCATCAGCTCACACGTCAAAAAGGTTAGAAACAAGAAAGGGCTTACTAAATCTGCTCTCGCCATTGACACACTGCCTTCCCATCTCCGACGAAGCATCGTTAATCGGCGAACACGATGAAAGGGACGACATTCAACAGGGCGGCATACTACAGCAGCCACTATCATCACTGGGGACGCCGAGAGCCAGACGATGCGATTGTTGACATCACACACCATGGATACACGTGCGCAACTGCACGCCGCACTACTCGATATATAGAGCAGTAGCAGAACGCGAACGCGCCCGCGAACCATATAAGGTAAAGTACCCAGTACTGGGACAATTTTGACCATACTTTTTTATAATCTTTTCTGTTACCAAAATTAGTTTTGCATAAATACATGAAAACTAATTACTTGAGCAGATAGCTCGTGTTTGAAGGTTTTTTTAAAAAAAAAACGTCTTCTTTCGTTGCTGGTGTATTAAAATAATTGCATTAAAAGAAAATAACTATCGACTGGTGTAGTGGGACACGGTAACTTATTTGGAACCAGTAGTAGGACGTCCGTTCGAACCCAGTAGTGGGACAATACTTTTAAATGTGTCCCACTACTATGATATGGGATTTAAGAGGCACCTAAAGTGGGACAAAGTTTTCGCTATGCGCACTATTGAAACATAACCTCGAAAATTTGGGTCTTGTTTATACACTAATTTAAGAAGTAAATCAATACAATAACGAAGTGAATACATAGTTAACATCATAAATAATGCTAATGAATAATGCTGTTATCGTATTCACTGTTTATTGTAGTTTTTTTACTGTTGTCCCAGTACTGGGTACTTTACCTTACATATAGATATATGTTATACACAGGCAGCGCTAGCGGTCGCATGCGTTTTTCCGCTGTACTTGGTGTGCGAACACAGCTTAGTCGAGGTAGCCGTTACGACTGCTGCAGTAGTATTCTAGTATTCATGGACGCAGGTTGTAAGGCTAAGTCAGATTGCCCTTACCGAATGCATCAGTATTGAGCTTTCTCCTTTTGTTTTGCTCCTTTTCGCGGTATTAGTGTATATATGCATATGTGCCGCGAGTATTTTTTTTGTAATTGAGATTGTGTAAGTATGTGTAGTTTGGAACACCCGTCACTCGTCAGTCCGTGAGCAGCTTATAACCTTCAGCTTTCATTAAAATAGTATAAAATTGAACTATATTTTTTTATCAAATACAACAGTTATGGATAACATTAAAACACAATTTTTTTTCCATATAACATTTTCATAAATAAAAATGAAAACGATTATTATAATTATGATACAAATTATGAAAATAATGTTTTTAATTTGAAATATAACTGCAATCATGGTATTTATATTCAATATTCCTATGTGCACTTTAATCATACCAATTAGTACTTATTAAATTTATATACATAATAGACTATTTAAAAAGTTATCTAAATATATTTATATATGTAGAATGAAAACGCAAACCTTCTATAAAAAAGAAGAAATAAATGTGTAAAAGTAAATGGACAATTTTTATTTAAATTTTACTGCAAATGTATTTATGTTTATTTTAATGATAAAAACGATAAATGAAGTATTAAAATTTTTACAATAATGAAAGTATAAGATTTTTCTGAGCACTGCGGTCATGCCTATTATGTAAAAACGAAGTTTTTACATAGGGAGGGGGCGGGCGACGAGCGAAGCGAGGAGCACGTGTGTGTGTGGGGGGGGGGGGGGGGGGGGGGGGTGGCGTGTCGAGCGCAGCGAGACACGCAGGGGGGCACGGCCCCCCTAGTTTATCATTAAAAAGCAATTATTATTATTATACAATTTTATATTTTGTAAAAAAAACTAGCAGCGATCGATACATTTTTATTCATGAATTGTGAAATTTGTCTATTGGAATACATTGTTGATATATTGAAATAGCTTAAAAAGAACAGGTAAGTTATGAAGCTAAAGCTCAGACTTTCAAATTAATAAAATATTTATTGATCTAGAAATGATCAATTTAATTTGAGACTGATATTTTCTGGAAATCACAGATATTTCGCCGATCACAATGTCTTAAAAATATAATTAATTCTAAATTTATTCAAAATCTACTTTTTTTATAAAATATTTTTTTCTCAAAAACAAATGAAGATTCGTTGTTCTTTATTGTCCGTTCAACAATTTGACTTAATACAAAAAATATCTGTTTCTCTGCTCATTTGTATATTCTATATATACGTATTTCTCCATACTCAAAATGATAGCATTTATTTTTTAATAATGTCTATTTACGTGTATTATTATCTCTGCCAAATTTCAGAACGATTAGTTGATATTTACTCTTATTATCGTAAGACAACGGAAACTCTACTTTTTTATGAAACATTTTTTTTTTTCTAAAAAACAAATAAAGATAATCTCTTTAAATTTTAACCAAATATTGTCTGCAATGAGTTACATAGGGTAGATGTCCGTATTAGTGTGGGTTTAAGAAACTCTTCAGTTTTGTCGCATAATAATAGACTATTTAAGCTGTCTCAGAGATTCCGGGCAGATTATGTTGATAATAAAACTAATAATCTACACGAAACAATTTTTTTTATAGAAAAATATTAATATTTACGCAAGTTACAAACAATATAAAAAAAAAAATTTGTACGCATTTGTGTGCCCTAGCAGACAACAAAGTACATTTTTGTGTGCCCCGTATTAATGTGGGTGTACACGTTTGTGTGCCCCACATTAGCGTGTCTTGATAATATTATCGTTGCCAACAAAATTATTTTGTTAACTGTAGTGCATTTATAATCAATTTCTAATCCTTGTTTACATTGAATGTGAATTAATTCCAATACGGTAAAAACTGCTGAAGGTCGTCAATGCGATATGAAACAACGTTTGTGCGCAGACAACCTAACCTAACTTTTCTGTTCAAGCGCCGATACGAGCATGCTCGTATTGTATTTGTGCACACACAAATCTGGACAAATCATTTTTCACTGCCCTATTAGTAGACACCATTAATTAAATATTAAAATCAATTGGAAACCTTTATGTTAAGGTTTATTATGTAACATAATATTATTTTATGATGTAATCAATTGTATCCCATATTAAAATCCTTCCGAAACATTCTTTAATGTTAGTTTTAAAAATGTCATTTCTTAGCAAGTTTAGACGAGGAAACGCCGTGACACACCGCAAGCCGTGAAACATATTTCTGAAAGTTCTTTTTTAATGTTATAGTAAATGAAAACAAATTAAGTAATTAATTCTATTTAAACTTAATTAACTATACTTTATGAAAAAAAAATATTTTAGCGTTACTTTTTTACTCGTTCATTTCTAGGATATGTTTTAATAATAGAGCACACAAATATGGACAGGCACACTAATACGGACAGCTACCCTAATTGGTTAAAATTTTAAGTCGATAAATCAATTACTCTCTGAAAAAACCGATATTCGAAAATTTTTAAACAAAACCATTTTTAACCTCAAATATCTTTTTTCGTAATGGACCGATTTTTTTGGGTAACGAACTCGATCTGAAGGTGTATAAAAGCTACATGTGTACAAAATTTCAGAACGATTGAATAAGTTTTACTCTCGTTATCGTGCGACAACGAAAACGCAAAATTTTTCTGAAATAATTTTTTTATAAAAAACAAATGAAGATAGTCTCTTAAAATTTTAACCAAATATAGTCTTCAATGAGTGTAATAAGTGGTTAAAATTTCAAGTCAATAAATGAAATATTTTTTGCGAAATTAATTTATGAAATATAAAAACGTTTTCCTTAATAACAAATGACAGAGTGAAGATAATTTAAATATTAAAAAAAGAAAATATAGGTAACTTAAATACCTTTCAAGAAAAGTTCATTATATTATGTAATAATAGCTGTAAGATATAAAAAAATTAAAAAAAATAAAAATTCAAAATCGTTTTTGGGTAAAGAAAATCAATAAAAACTCAAATTCATCAGGATACCGCGTTTTTTTTCGCGAGACGAAGAGAAGAATCTTTGTCCGACGAAAATCGGACGGTTCGTTTCCGAGATATAAAGAGTTTACACACACACACACACACACACACACACACACACACACACACACACACACACAGACACGCACGCACGCACACATCCACGAAAAAAAAATTTCTCAAAATCAACAAATATCGACATATATCGCCTTAAAACATCTTGTTGAACATTTTTTGTCTCGAAAATTTTTTTCACCGTTACAAAGCTTCCTCTATGAGGAAGCAAAAAAGTATTGTCATGATTAAATTTTCTAAAAATGTTAATTTCTGCAAATAAATTAAAATACAAATGATAGAAATAGTATGACATATAATTGAATTCAGAAAATTTCATATATGTGCACAATTACAAGACTTTTGTTGGTGTAGCTTAGGATTTTGCCGGACACATGTACATGAGCAATCGCACAATCGCGAAGTGCAAACAAACTCGAGGCAGAACGGAATTTGTCCGTTTATAACTACGCATTTAGTCGCGCTTATTTCAAATTATGTTACTCGTTCTGGCAGGCCGCGTGTCGGATACGATTTATACTTTTCTGCGTAAATAATTTGCGACTCCCGGCTGCTGTGTTGTTCTTGACATATACGCAGGGCTAAATTTACGATGAACAACTGTTAACGAATTATCCATTGTCTACGCTTGGAATTAATGTGCTGTTTTAGCTCGGCGCGTACGACTATTCTTAATTTCCTTGAAATTGGATGTATTCTACTCTCATTTATATTATTTTCTATGAGGTGATTAATTCCGCTCGTTTTAAAGCATTTACTCATTGCCATTCACACAACGGTCGGTAATTATTTTGGTACTATAGGATACTTCGCTCGCTAATGCTTGTTCAAGTCGTATTTGTCCACATATATATACATGACGGTTTGATTTTTTTTTTTATTTTAAACATAAACATTTCATTTATGCACAGAGAAAATTATTTAGTTTCTAAATTTGGAAAATGTATAACTGAGGGTTTCTAATTTTTGAATATATAACATCTGCTAGTAATATCAACGTTACAGTTTGAAATTTTTTTTTACTCGATAAAAGAAAAGTATTGGAAAACTTTGTTTTGTGAATACAAATTTGTAAAATATGTTTTTGTTTAAATCCATTAAAACAATAGCATGGGGATTTATGCGAAGTTGAATTTTCTTAAACTTCTTACCACGTCTAATATTTTTAAAATCTACAACGATACTAAGAGAGCCTAAAGGTAATAACTGAGAATCTTATGAGAAAATCATTGGAAAAAGTAAGTTTCGACATCTAACTTTGAGTCTTCTCAAAGTTTTCTTAGAAAACAGGTATATTTTTATATTGATATTAGATGTTTTTGTAAAAATAAAAAACAGCGTTTCGTCGGCTGGTCTGCCAACCTCTTTAAGCTTAAAGGTGTATATAGTTTATGCACATTAACTCCGTGAAGAAAGGATTAAGGAAGTTAATATGTGTTAATTATAAACTTCTAAGTCTGAAGATGTAGTCGCGATTACCCGACAACATTGGCGATGCTAATAGTATTGTTTATCCTTTCTTGGTGAAGTTTATATATTAACCATACATTTTTAGAGACCTCAAGAGATCAGCAGACCAGCCGACGAAATGTCGTTTTATTTACAAAAAAAAATATCTTGATTTTTTATTGTAAAAGAAATCGTTGCTGCCTTCGCCTGATCCAAAAAAATCTGATATCAACCTAGTAATATGGATGGTGACAAGAATTCAATCTCTAGCTATATTTATAAGGATATATAATTAAAATATCACATCACAAGTTCAGTAAGACTAGGTTTAGTATTTTCAATATTTAATAGTTCAATGTATGTAAATAGTCTCACTGTGCGTTTTTGACACGTGTGCGTCGTGGAGGGGCAGACGATGAAACGATGTCGACCCTCATTCGTTCTCACATACGCGCACAAGCGTGTGTCAGCGTACGCAGATGACGCGGTGTTGTATATGCGACCATTGGTGTGAGTAGACAGTCACGCCTAAATAAATACGAGCCTCTGCAGTGGGGGCGTGATAACAGATCTGTGCGTTAGGCGCTCGGCGTGTTATACTTTTGAAGTTTACTTTACCGAATGAATCACCTCAACATTATCGTTATTTTTACGTGAAAAATCAAATGAAATAAAGCAATTAAGTAGAATATATTTGATTATAATTTGTTGTGCAATTAACAATCCGATTACTTTCTTGTCATAAAGGCTGTAGTTGTTACAAAAAAGAACTTTTAATTATCAAAAAATCGAAAATTCTCTACAAAGCCGAAAGAGGAAAAGAGGAAAATTGGGGCCGAAATGCTACTAAATACTGGGGAAAGGAAAAAGATGCCTTTATACATTTGACGCCATTCAGCAGCTACTAATTTCGCTGTTATTTCTCTTTGTAGCTTCGAATTTCGCACAAAGCAGCTGTTGTACTGCTCGAGTACTTGCAGAGGAAGTATAGTACGAGAGAAAGAGACCACTCCAGTTGAAAAAGGCAAAAAGTATAATAAAAATATACAAGAAGGAAAATAGGAAAAGTGAGAGAGAAGGAAAGAGAGTAGAGGAAAAAGCAGAAGAAAAAATAGGTATTCAAAAGATTTGGCGTATAGCTTAATCATTGCTCGCAGGCATACACGTAAGCCGTTCATATTGCATGTCGACAGTAGTTCATTAAAATGTGAGGCAGAGAGGGGAAGAAGATAGAGGAATAGGAAGAGAAATATAAAATCACAAGTGGCGCATTGTATGCTTTGTATCTTGCATAATTCGGACAGAATTTCAAGTTTGGACAGGAGCTAATACAACGAGTTTGCGCTTTGGATTCATATGCTTCCGTTCAACGAGTTCACAAATTAAGTGAAACTTATACGCTCATACCCTATAGCTGAAGTATTCACATTAGCAAGAAGTAAAACGTAAGAAAGGAAAAAAGAAGAAACGTTAAAAACTGCCGTTGGACGAATGCAGACTTTCCTGAAATAAAGAAAAGATTTCAATCGAGAGCAAAGTTCAAATCCAAATGGAAATAGAACGAGAGTATATGTGAAAAAATCTACTTATAGAAATATTAAGGATACGCGAAGACATTTTGATATGAAATGTTGCATAGCCCGAATGAAAGTATTAAAAATATTGTATTATTCTGCCATAAGCATTATTAACACTAGAGTAAAAAATTTTGAGCGAAGCTTTATTGCATATCATTAAAACTGTATCAATAAATTGAAGATCACCGTTTACAAAAATGTTTTTAGTACAACGAACTGCTGGTAAGAACGACTCTAATACTATTAATTATATTGTTATTGTATTTTAAAAACATTGTGAAAGTACGTATAGTTTTGAAAGAATACCGACAAAAAAAATAAGTATGTAGGTATCAATCGACTATTCTGTTTTGACTTATTGACTAGCTTAACCTCTTCCTGTACGATTTCTTTTAATAAAATTGCAAATGTTGTTTCGTTTGAAGTATATAATGATTAAATTATACATTCTTAATGAATAAAACCGGCCGGTGTTTGCAGTATTTTACCTGAGGAATTTAATGCATACGAAATTTTTCCTTACTATATAAGATTGTGTCACAATAAAAATTTAAACATTGTCCAGATATATGTGGACATGTACGGGAAAAGGTTAAAATGAGCCTATAGCCATTGGGTTTCGTTGCAAATATAGGTATCGTGTTGTCATTACTGAAAGTGGAGTAAAAATGACGAAGAGCCACTCACTATTATTAGCAAATTTTTTAAGAGAATGATATGTGGCCTTGTAGAATTTAGCCATACACTTAATTATCCGAACGTATCTCATTCAAATGAATACTGTCTATCTGTGGTAGAATTCGACTCCGATCTTGTGCTGTAATTGAAGTGCATGACAAAGCGAATAGTTAAATAGATTGTTAGTTCAACTCAATAGTGACAGCAGTAATGTTAAAATAAATATTAATTAGGTCGGTGGTGGTCGAGAGTTGAAAAGGAGCCCCGTAAAATAGTCTTGTTATGTACAGGTCACCGTGAGCTCCCTGGCCCGGTGGAGTGGCGGCGGTGATCAATAATATGATGGTGTGGCACAATTAGTGCCTTGGCTTTTCTAGCGTCTTCATAATTGCTCCCAACGACCCCATAATAGAAGCGGAGCGCCTCGTCGCTCATTATACGGCTGTCTCAGCCGCTCTCTTTTTCGAGGCTGGCTCGAGATGCGCACCCTCGGGCTCATTTTCACTGGCTCCCTGCGAAATGCTCCCTTAATCAGTAATAACGATACTCGCGCCAACGCCTCGGTAATGACGAGGCGCGTGCGAGATAAAGATAAAGTGGCGGGAGTGGCGCAGCGACAGCGAGAACGCGAATCTTATCGGCATAGCAGCTGTCGTCGTCGTCGTCGACGGCGCACTGCGCTTAGGGCGACTGCGGCGATGCTGCTGCTGCTGCTTCAGTGTGCGCTCGATGGCAACGGCTGCGCCAGCGAGCGTTCGCGATGATTAAACGTCCCGGGCGCACATCCGCGCACTCGCCAACGATGTAATCGTTCCAAGTGAATTAATATTGTCCTCGCCTTAATCTGTTATAGTAGCGCAGGCTTTCGCATGCCTCTTTCACATCTCACTTTCTTTAGACTCTCGCACAATAACTCTCTTATTCCGTTAGTAGTAGGGATTAAAGGGGAGGACGTGCTGAATTCTGGAATGACGCTTAGAAGCTTTTGAACACCGACTCGTTTTATAATAAACACATCTTCGACAAGTCCAATATTTTATGTATTTTACGTAAGTACACGATTTATTAGTTACAATCTAAATTTCCACTTTCAATATATAATTACAGTCTAGGTAGCAAACTAAAGAATAATCAATGCTAAATATTCGATAAATTTACAACTAATACAGATGATACCATCGTTTATTTACTTTTACAATTTTTGCGATATGCATAGCGCACTGATAAAATATCAGTGCTAATATCGGATTTCCTGTTATTTTCTTATCAGAATATCCATTTATTATAGATATGATATACTTGCGCAAAATACGTATCATAAAATATTTCATAAAAATTGTTTATATTAAACAATCTGATAAAAATTAGATTTACCAACTAATACTTTCTCGTCCTTATTTTTACGTCACGATATAATCCAATAAATTTTTCAAGGAAACACTGTTTTACTGGAAATTAAAATCGTATTGGTAAAGCCGGCAGCGCTCAATAAACCAACTGTTATAAGTAAAAAAAAGCAGACGGAACACAAGGTCTTTCCGACTTCTTCGAGCTTCCGTCTCTTCATCTGACGCTCCGAGGCGTGTACACAGCCAAAGAGAAAGAGGAAACGTTGTGGAGGTCGAACGCTTCCAATAAACGTAGCTTTTTTCACGCGGTAAGGCCTATATCCATCCAAGCGACAAATGGTCATTAAACCTTTAAAATAATCTTCCTTTCAAGACAACTTCTGTCGATATCAGAGATTTAAGATTAGATTGTGTACCAGTGAGGGAAGACCCTTTTTTTAGTGATGGTGCTGGCAGTATTTTTTTTTACAGAAATGATTTCCATGTATTTAAAAATGGTTATTCATTTGTTTATTTATTTATTTATTGGCCAGACTAATTACATACAGAGTAATCCTATGGAGGTAAATATGGGCTGGTATATATAAGTAAACTTTCAGACTAACTTACAAATTAAAAATTTTAATATCATTAAAATTTCAAACAAAAACACAAATTATTAAAATTTTACATTGTTTTTATATAATTTTTTAGTTTTTTCTTTAAAGTGTACTTGCTACTATTTGTGTTACCATACAAGCTTTTTAATTCTTTGACAGACTCTTGAAAGTCTTTTGAGCTACCACGTATAACTATTTTTATTGCTAACAACCATTTTTCGTTTTGGAAGTTGAATACTCTTATTTCGAGTTATAGAGGTACTCTTTTTATATTATATCTCTTTCAGATCTTTATAATGATACATTGAAAAATGAAAGCTTGTCTTACTATACTTAATGGCGTATTTTCTAAGAAACAGTTTTTATGTATAATTTTCAAGATTCTTGTTTGAATTTTTTGTGAAAGAATTATATTATTTATGTAAACCCCGCCCCATGCAATTATTCCGTATTTTACGCAGGTGTTAAAAGGACATAATATTATCATTAAAGATTTTGTGTCCCAGTACTTTATGATGTTTGCAAAGATAAAAATTAGGTAATATTTAATTTGATTTATAATGTATTGAATATGTTTGCCCCATTTCATATTAAAATCGAAAATTATTCCCATGTACTTGTAACTTGTAACTCTATTGATATTCTGTTTATGTACCCTCGTAGAAAATAATCCAACTTTGTTGTATGTTAATTAAATGGGGGCATTTCTACTTAAGATTATAACATCGAAATTTAATTAAAACTATTTAAAACTATGATTATATTTTAAAGCATGTATATAATATAATATTTTCACACGTGTAAATAGTTATTCTTCATCGACAATAGCAACATAACGTTTTTAATTTAAAAATTGACAAACAGTCCGCCAACCGTTGGTTAACAATTGATTCTACCAGGGTATTTCAATTTTTTTGGTCCACTATCACAATAATTACCAATAGTCATATTGACCGTTTTACTAGTATTTAAAGAAAATTTATTAAATGCTAACCAATTTGCTCATTATCTAAAAATTTATTCATTTTTCCCGTGCAGATATAATATTTTTAAATAAAAATTTTATTGCTTTTATCTTTTACCAATATAAAATTAATTAACTTCCCTTTTAAGTCAGAAAAAACTCTTTGACACTTAGCTCCCTCCAAGTTAATATTTTGCTCCATTGTGTCGCGGTCGAGCAATCCATTAATTTGACGATTATTTTATTTGGTATTTCCTAACATAATAATTTATAATACGTAATCGTATGAATTCAAACTGATTTACCTTGTTATTTTTGTACACCAAACTTATATTAATATGATGCATTTTAGTGACGTTAATATTTAAATGAATTATTTCCATGCATAATTTATGTCATTTTTCCTATATCTTTCTAATAAAATGGACAAAAGAAAAAATCGCTACCAATTCATTGGCACATGGCTTCCTCAAACTAATCTATTGATTCCTTATTTTAATTTTCAATGCCGATAATGAATTGTCTCAGATCATCTATGGATTATCTATGAATACTCGCAATAAAACCATTATGTAGAATTCAAATAAAATAGAGATGAATTTTTATATCAGTGTCAAAACTTTCTTTTCGCTGTCAAAATTCTTTTCCTGCGAGGACTCAATTTCAATACACGTTTGGAGTAACGCGCGCACCCAGAGCTTTTCAAAATCATTATATTTGAAAGTTAAACCAATACCTAACTATTGGTGCGATTGCAAACCAATTTTAATGTCTAATAAATAAACAACTTATTGTTTAAACAAAGAAAAAAACAATTATCAACATTTGACTTTTTCATACATAATATATTACATTTCGTTTACTCAAAAATATAAAATTAAGGTAATGTCAAGAAATAATGAAAACAAATTAGACAAGAACAAATATTTAATTTAAATATAAATACATGTATAAAAATGAATAACTAAGTAAAATATAATATTATTTGTATTTATTTTTACACGTTTCATTTTTTTGACAGAAACAGAAGTAACACAACAACATGAGGTTTTAATACATGCTTTATAATGACAGTTCGGAAAAAAGTTTTAATTTTATTACCCCCTATGGATGATTTTGTGCCGAACTGCCAATGTAAAGCATGCATCAAAAACTCATGTTGTTGTGTTCGAGCAGCGATTGCATGTTGTTCATTCTGTTTCTGTCAGAAAAATGAAACATGTAAGAATAAATATAAATAATATTATATTTTACTTAGTTATTCATTTTTATACATGTATTTATATTTAAATTAAATATTTGTTCTTGTATAATTTGTTTTCATTTTTTGACATTACCTTAATTTTATATTTTTGAGTAAACGAAATGTAATATATTATGTATGAAAAAGTCAAATGTTGATAATTTTTTTTTCTTTGTTTAAACAATAAGTTGTTTATTTATTAGACATTAAAATTTGTTTGCAATCGCACCAATAGTTAGGTATTGGTTTAACTTTCAAATATAATGATTTTGAAAAGTCCTGGATGCGCGCGTTACTCCAACCGTGTATTGAAATAGTGCTTGGAAATATCGAAAAAACAGTATTTGTTAAATAACGAAATAAATAGTTAACAACGTAAGACTTGAAATAATACAAATGAATATGATAGTTTTCATCTCAAAGAATAAGAGGAAATTTTCATTTTCAAAAAAAGTTGATTTTTTCCAAAGTTATTGTTAATCAAAGTTGCCAAAAAAACGTAAAAATCAAACTTCAAAAATTCATAACTTTTGAAATATCGATTTTATGAAAAAAATGCTAAGGGGCATTTCGTCTTAAAATAGCCTAAATTTTCAGAAAAAAATTATCCCGATAAAAAATAATAACAGTTTCTTATTTGTTTAAACAAATGCGTTTTAAACAATTTCTACCGGGTTTTTCGAATTTTAACCCCGATATTCGGATTCTACGGGTCAAAATCTATAAGAAGCACCTGTTTTTACCCGGGGACATATTATTGCATACGGGACGGTACCCAGCTCCTAGACTAATAATAGATTTCCGAAAAATCTTTATATGTTTTCACTGATAACTAGACTAACTATAGTTATCAACACCTATTTTATAAATAGTGAATAATTTTATACTGCTTCAACTCCAATAATACAGAAATAATTTTAGCTTTAAAGTATAAACAAATGAAAAAATAATATATCAAAAAACCAAAAACCTTTTCTTTTTCTTTTTAGATAATCTTTATGAGAAAAATAACGTTTTCATCAATAAGCACAAATTTACCACAGTAATAAACACCTTTTTTATTGATTTCAAAGTATTAAAAAAATATAATATAAGAAAATATGTTTAAATTGGTATCGAACAATTGAAAGAAAATCAAATTTGATAATACAGAAATATTTTTTCGAACCATATAGCCAAAACAAAAAGAATAAGCCCTACCCGGTCAAAATCAGCCTAATAGATCCTGCATCTAGAATCCTGCAATGATTGAATCTTAATAAAATTTTACAAAAGTATTTCGCGTATTATATACACAATATCCTCTCTAAATTTCAAGCTTATAGAGTTGTCCACTCTAAAAAAAGGATTTTCGACGATCATTTTGTAAAATATTCCATCTGAATTTTGTGTGTGTGTATGTGTGTGTGTGGGTGTATCATAATATCCAAGATTTCTATTACAGTATATTATATATATACTATTATGCATATTTTCACTTTCACCTCAAATTAAAAATATAATATATAATTAAGTCTCTATATTTATCATATGTAGCCAATATTCAATCTATAAATATATTAAGATTCTGTTGTGCATTATTTTATATTTCTTTTTTGTTATCAATACCGTAGATAAGATCTCCAGCTAATCTAACTCAGATAACTTTCGACTCTTTGAAGCCTATACGAGGATTAAAATTATCTAGCTTGCAGATGATATTGTTAGTAAGATTGCCGATAAATGTATAAGTCATGGTTGAATCATGACAGAAAACATTTTACTTGTATCTTTCATGATTTTACAGACTATTATATAAGGTTATTTTCAAATATTTATTGTGTGTTTATAGTGTTTATGTGAACCATGGTAAACTTTGTTCAGAAAATTATATAATAATATATAATTTATTAAAAATATTACTAATAGAGTAATTTAATATTTGTAGGCTTCTTTATTAAAGAATGTTTTGGGTGAAAAATATAGAAGCTATTTTTCGAGCGTTAGCTTAAGTATCACGAGCTTATCATTTCAGCGAACTCTACTACGGGGTAATTCGTTTATCGGGGGCACAGGGTTCACTCAGTCACCCGAAATATCCAAAGCGACTTGAGAGAGGAAGGAAGACATATGCGTATCGGTGAGGAAAGATAAGGCGGGGGAGGGAAACCCTTCGTAAGAAGAAAAGCGCTAAAAGTGCGCGTTTAATGTCGGAACCCTAAATAACGACGCAGGGACTGGCGCGCAGACGCGGCTCTTACCTGATAATCCTCTCGTTTATATTACTTTACCAGTCTTCTTTCCATCCCTTCAGTAGCTTTACTTAGCTACCCGCATCTCGCGTCTTCTTCTTCTTCCTCCTTTTCCGCTGCTTCGGTTCCCGTCTTCACCTTCGCCTCTTCTCAAGCGGCCTCCACGCATTTTCTCTCGAAAATGGCTCTGTAATGCGAGACACTTTGCACTTTCTTATCACACCTTTTTAAATTTCTAGAGTTACTTCGGACGTACGCCCTGCCTTACTCTGCCTTACCTTGGCGGTCGCGCCTACCTTTGTACGCCGCTGACAGAGAGCCAAGAGATAATCGCCTCGTTACCTTAAGTCGCAAGCTTAAAACATCTTGAGAAAAAACGTGGAAGTCAGCTTTTACCGAGCGTGTAATGCCACTTATGGTGCTGAAGATGCCTTTTTCATTTGCGAAACTTACTTTATTTCTCCTTCCGAACTTTTCTTACTTTTACCGATCATAACTAAACCTGCCGTCTCACATATTTAAAACGCAAAGTATAGTTTTTTAACCCATTAATAAAAGAAAACCTTGGCGATAAATTTCCAACTGAAAGCTAAAAGCATTGCTAAATTTTTATTCGCGCTCTGTTGATTCAATGAGGAAAACATCAAGTATTAAAGAACACACAAAATAAATAGTATTTATATGTGCAAATCCGCGGACTATAGACAACAACTGGGGTACAAAAACGGAAAAAATTTTTTTTGAGGGCACACCCACCACATAAGGTTTTTTCGGTTCTTTGGAGGTCCCCCAACATGAAAATACTCGTGTACACTCATTATCCGTTGGCAAACTTTTTTTCCGACGAAATCAATTTTTCTTATGGAAATTTAACATGGGAAAAATGGACAAAAAGTAGTCATTGATGATTAACCAATAGCAAACTATTGAAGAGGCCAAACCAAATTCCACAAAAAAGTGATTAAAGTTGAAGAATAAAGCTTTAATTTGAGATGAGAATCGTTAAAATCGGTCGATTCTGTGCAAAGCTAGGTGAATTTGAAAATGGCGAAAAATGACAAAAATTTGAAGAATTACGTGGGTTTGAAAAATATCTCTCATTTTCGTCATTATTCGCCATTTTCAAATTCACCTAGCTTTGCACAGAATCGACCGATTTTAACGATTCTCATCTCAAATTAAAGCTCTATTCTTCAACTTTAATAGCTTTTTTGTGAAATTTGGTTTGGCCTCTTCAATAGTTTGCTATTGGTTAATCATCAATGACTACTTTTCGTCCATTTTTCCCATGTTAAATTTCCATAAAAAAAATTGATTTCGTCGGAAAAAAAGTGTGGCAACGGATAATGAGTGTACACGAGTATTTTCATGTTGGGGGACCCCCAAAGAACCGAAAAAACCTTATGTAGTAGGTGTGCCCTCAAAAAAAATTTTTTCCGTTTTTGTACCCCAGTTGTACCCATGTCTATTACTCTTCCTGAATAAGAAATGCAGTAGTAGTTGTTGTTGCAGGGAGAAAGAGAGAAGCCTAAAGTTAGCAGATAATACATTATGTAATCAGAGAGGTTAGACGTACTGTTTACGTATATCTCTTGCATACAGGCAAAAATCGATCCGACACGCACTAGGAATGTGGATTAGTCCCGACCTCACAGCGAACCTTTCACGAGAGAGTGTATGTGTCGCCACCACCACCGATATCCCTTTGATCAAGTTCCATCCCGTTCATCCGATTTATCTGCCGACGCCGCTGCTCTCCTTAAAGAACTCTCTTTCTTTTTCGAAATTCACCGCACTTCTTTTTCTTCTGCTACTAACACCCTTCCCCTCTCACGACTTCTTCTTTCCCGCGTCTATCTATTACAGGGCCCTCTTTCATTCCGACCGTGTCTGAAAACTTGAATAATCAGGAAGCGTCTATTAAAAACTCCACTGCAAAAATTTCATTCTATTTGCTTTACTTTTTAAGTTTGTTCAGTGTTAAGTACTCGGTAAACTTTCCGTAAGTCAGTTCCAAACTAGCAAGCCACTAGAAAACTTATTATGAGACACAATTATACATTGATTTATACCGAAAATACTGCAAGTATTGGACGATTAATGACTGGAAGTGTATTCGAGAGAGTTGACAATTTCAAAGGCAATAATTTACATTGAATGCTTAAAATCCGATTATTAAATGGGTTTCTTTGTTAAAATACAGGAACAATTAAAGCCCACAGCTATTCACTTTTGTAATCGAACATCAAATGTCATTTCTTTTTCATTATGCCATTTCAATCATTTATCTTATTTGAGTAATACAAATCAATGCCTATTCAAGCGTATTTAATGAGTAGTGAGAAACAATTAATTTTATTTTCTATTCATCACTTTGTATTCAAATATCCTAGCAGAGTGTGCAGAAGCTGATTTCAATAAGTTTTCGACGTTAAAGCTTGTGGAATGTGTCATAAATACCTAAAACAAATGAGTGAAAAAATCGATTAATTTTCTAGTGAATATTCACTCTCATTACGCAGTGGAAATTTTATTCCACTGCTTCAATAAGTGCATATTCACTAAAGTATTAGTATATTTTTTCGCTTATTCACACCAGTGAGCGATTTTTTCCTTATCCATATTTAGAGAGTATAGAAAAAAAATTTTTTACCCAGCTGGACAATGTAAAAGCTGAAAAAAGTTTGGGCAGTAAATGAAGGCGTATATAATCAGCGGGAAAGTTGGTCATTCAGCACAGAAACGTTGCTGAACTGCATTTTAAATATCGCGAGTAAGTTCTCTTCTGGTTTTTACCCTCGATCCGAGTGAACGTGAACGCAGGTTCATTCAATCTCCGTCAGTCCGTCTTTTTCCATCTAATTCTCTTAATATCTTGATATACATAAAGAGCAAGACCAAATCAGTGGGGTTCCATATAACGCGGCTGACCTCTCGCAATTTCATCGAGCTTGATAAACGAGGACTCGTGGCGGGCGCACAGTTGTGCGCTAATCCAGCCACTCTGTTCCAATCTGTCTAGCGCTAGGATTGAGCAGAGGCGCGCGAGCTGAAGGGGGTTTATGCGCGAAAATCTTCTATCCACTCACTCTCCTCGCCTGCTGACGAGCAACGGTTGATCACGTTTGTTGATAATAATATTGTTACAAATTTAATGCAAGGCTGCTCTTCTGTTTAGCACCGAGTTTTTTTTCTTACTAGGAGAGGATCAGGCCTCCGGACCACGAATTCAGCTCAAATTTTGGCATATGTTTTTAGATGTAGACATATGAAGAATGATGCAATATTAAATCATAACGCTTGAAAAAAAAACTCACGTTTTAGATATTTTTAGCTTTATTTTGAAAAAAAAATCTTGAAAAAATAACTTTTTCTGATACGGTATAACTATTTAATTTTGAAAAGTCTTGAATATCCTCTCTTAAAAAAGTGATGGATGAAATCTGTCATCACAATAAGACTGTTTTGATTGGTTGTTGTTGACTTATTTGATTGGTCTATAAAGAATAGGCGCCAAAATATAATGTGTTTGAATTTTAAGATTAAATTCTTGAGTTGGAGTATTAAAAAATGGAATAATTAATGGAATATCCGTCCGTAACAATAGTATAAGAAAAATTTCATTATTTTATTTATCAAGATTACGTTATTATTGTATACTTTAAACTGATTAAAACAAACTTTTAAATTGAAATTAACTAACATGATCATGTTCATAACCTCAAAAAAAAAGAAAAAAATAACAATAATAGTAATACGCGCGAAGCGCGTTGAATGTAGCTAGTCATTTTAAAAAGAGCAAAAAAATTTACGAAAACAAGCTGTTATTTGCGTTTTTCATAATTAAAAAATATTGATTCCTTCCAAATTTATAAAAATTGAAAGTTGAGCAATGAAAATGCACTCTTCAACCCCTAAAATCCGCTGTTTAATTTTATGCATATTTTGGTGCATTTTCTTTGCTCAACTTTAAACTTTCATAAATTTGGAAAGAATCAATATTTTTTAATTCTGAAAAAAAGCTAATGGAAGCTTGTTTTCTCTAGTTGTCTTTTCTGTTTTTGAAAAAAGGCTTTTTTCAAGATTGTGTTTAAAATAGAGGGAAAAATGTCTAGAACTTGATTTTTTTAGCGTTAGGGTCTAAGCAGCTTCCTTCATATTTCTGCATACAAAAATATATTACAAAGTTTGAGCGAAATTTGTGATCAGGAGACCTGGTCCTTTCCTAGTTAGTAATTCGCTTATCAACTAACATTCAAAGGAATCGCAATTCATTACCTATGCTTTTATTCCCCAGTCATAGTGAATCGTACCGGGAAGAGAGCTTGTAATAATTGTGTGGATCAGAATGAGAGTGGCGTAAGTCACGTATTTATCGTTTTGAGATATTCAATGTCAAAGTTTTAATACTTACTTGCTATTTATCGGATTATTTATAATTTAAAAAAAAGAGCAATAGAGGCCCTGTTTTATGGCGTTAGTAATAGTTTCAGTTGTGAGGAATCCAAGTATAGGATAAGTATGCCAGTTACTGTGCCCCCTAAGCAGACGACAAGTTTCAGTTACTGGACATTTGAATGCATGTTAAAATCCAGTAACTGATGAGGGCACAGTAACTGGCACACTTACCCTATTCATATCTCAATTTTTTTACAAATGTAACTTACACCACTCTCATTCTGATCCACACAATTCTCTCTCGCCTTCATTATTCTTCAAGTATAATTCAATGCAGGATGGGGTGTGCAGTAAAAAGAGACTGAATTGCTAATCGAGAGAGACAGAAGCTCAGTGATAACTTATGAACTATCAATTTTTCAAAGCAATAAAAAAAAGCCGTGTAATGAAATTATACTGTTTTATCGAAAGCAAAGACGATAAAGTTAAGGACTACTATAAAACATAAAGTTGCTTCAATAAAGTCTTACACAAGCGAGATTAAATGCATTGATGAGCCCTTAATAACATTTGAAGAGCATTCTTCGAGCCGTGGTCTCGCACGCGGAGTACCGTGTGCAATTATCTTTTTACGGTGATTGCTATATAGAATCAAAAAGTAAAGCAGGTTAACAACATCTTAAGAGAAAAATCTATAAGGCACGCTTATTTGTGCGGAGCCTTTTGAACCGCCGGTATACCTCACTTCCCCTCACTCCCCTCCCCTCTCTCTCTCTCTCTCTCTCTCGCGTTTGCTCTTCCTCTGTCTCTCATTCTCTTTTTCGTCCCTACCCCTTCCTCTCTTTCTTTCGCTCACCCCTGTCTCTCTCCCACTATCTCATCTGATTCTCTCTATATATACGTACTTTGTCGGTAATCAAGCGTCAACACTTACCGCCTTTAGTAATAGTTTGTTTGATTGGAATCTTTCGAGCAATTTAATTTAGTTATAATTTAGATATAAATCCTCGCCAGTCACTGCTCGTTACTTACTAGTTCATATATTATGAAAATCTCTAATGAGGAATAGGTATTATCGTTATGACATGCTGAGTATGCGATGCTGTTTTATGCATTAAACGTTTAGATGTAAGAGTAATGGAAATATTATTAAATGTAAAGTATATTTATATAAGTTGTTGTGCTACACGGCGATGCCTTGGTTAAATAAATATGCTCTCTCTCTCACTCTGCATGTTCGCCAACTCGTCGGAATAACTTTCTATATCATTGTTCTAGTATGATTAACTAAGCGTTAAAGGTAAAACTAAGAGAATAATTATGCAAGAGGTACTATGGTTGCCAAGAGATCAGGTTATTATGACCGATGAGCGATGCGCGATATCACGGCAAAGAAGTGCGAAAGTGCCCAGCTTGACTAGCGCGCTTTCTTCTTTGCTTTCTCACGTTAATCTTTGTCTCCTCCTCTTTCTATTTTCTTATTTCATTTCTTTATTTCTGTCCACTCCTTGCGTCGCTTTTCATCCTCATTCTCTAACTCTGGCTTCTTCAACATTTCCACTTGCCACTTTTGCGCTCTTTATGCACTTTATTTTGTCAAACTTTCAGATAGACGTATGTTCGTGCATGGATACCTGGAATGAGGGAGAAAATAAGGAGAACGAAGCTTTCTGTTATTCGCTTATCGCCAGCGATCCGTGTTGGAACGAACGACCAACGACAATCTAGCCCAACTTCCACTCTTCACCTCAGTCTACTTTCCTTTTACACACACACACACACACGCACACACACACACACACACACACATCTTATTGTTAACGTTGTCCTCAAAATAGCTTGTATTTTCTCTATTTTGGAAAGAATGAAATTATTTCTTGCGCAAGTGCTTTTTCGCTTTCTCTCTTCCACTTTTTCCTCTCCAGATCTGTCTCAGTGCGACTCCCTGACACGCAGTACGGAGCGAAAATCGTCGTTCCATTTTTCCGCATGACCGAGAGTGACTTGCCTGTTCGTGCACGCACGTATAGCGCCCGGAAAAACGAATAACACGTCAGTTGTCCTCTTTTTCTTTTTGGCTCTTGCGCACACTGCGCTCCTGATTCTTTTTGTTTTTATTTCTACTATTTTCGTTTCAACGGCGCGAACTTAATTTTTTTCATATGTTTCATAAAGCGATTCAGTGGGAAACTTCACGCAAAGTGCTTTCATAAAAATGAACCTTTACTCATTACTTTTCTTAAGTGTATTCAGTGTACATTTTTATCATTATAATGGAATACATTTATAAATAATTATTTTTTTTTTATTTTAAGCTAATTAATTTTTATCAACTTTTTGTTTTATTTATGTATGTTGGAAAATCCAACAATTAATTAATTGGTTCTTTAATTTTACCCAGATAAATGAGATTTCTTTGGTAACTCCGATGAAATAATCTTCAAGTAGTACGATTCTCAAAATAAAAAAAAAATTAGGAGTGCGCGGGAAATTATTAACGAGCACTCTAAAATGATAGATGCTTATTTTAAGTAATTTATTCTCAATGGGTAAAATCGAGTCTACAATTCATATTTCTACGATAAAAATGAGGATTATGGAATATTACAATTTTCTGTATTTAAAGCATACATCCTCTGGTAGAAATTTGTCTATTACGAAATGGTTAGAAACTCAATAAATAGCTAGAATAAATGGCTAGTTAAGGTGGTTCTCCTCGGACTCCCTAGTCAAAACAGTACTAAATGTAGAAGTTACCTAAAATTTAAAAAAACCATAGTTGTAATGTAATTTATTTATTTAAAATGATAGAGATAGACCATGTATTATAAATAAAGTGTATTTATCATGACTAATATAACTTTTTTCACAAAATGGCGATTTTCTAGAAACTAGATATCGTCACTACAAACAATTGTTGATAAATCACTGGAATCTTTTTTGTTTCTCAACCGATTTTAATTTTCAAGGTCTCAATTTGCTCCTTAAGAAATTTCATCGGGACTTGCCGAAGGAAAAATTAAAAATTATTCAAAACTCAGAAAGTTATAGATAATTGTTCATAAATTCATGCACGTCGTTAAAAAAAATATTCTTTTAATTGGCTATAACTTTCTGAGTTTTGAATAGTTTTTAATTTTTCCTTCGGCAAGTCCCCATGATATTTCTTAAGGAGCAAAATGAGACCTTGAAAACTAAAATCGGTTGAGAAACAAAAAAGATTCCAGTGATTTATCAACAATTATTTGTAGTGACAATATCTAGTTTCTAGAATATCGCCATTTTGTGAAAAAAAGTTATTTTAATCATGTTAAATACACTTTATTTATAATACATTGACTATCTCTATCATTTTAAATAAATAAATCACATTTACACTATGGTTTTTTTAAATTTTAGGTAATTTCTACATTTAGCACTGCTTTGACTAGGGAGTCCAAGGAGAACCACCTTAATGGCCATGTTGAAACGCTTTTTCCCCTATTATTCATCCATTTAATAGATTGGAAAAAGAATGGCATAACCTCAAAATATTCAATTTAAATTTACTCATAGACTTGGCGTTACATTTAAGCGCAGTCAGTTGTCATAGATAGCTTACAAAGATTTAAATAATAAACACAGACTCAAAAAACATTTACAGCACTCCTTTCATAGATATTAACTGAAACTCATATTTTTCTATTAAATTCTATCTCTCACTCCTCGCCATAAGAACAAGCCTTCTACTAACCATTTCCTACCTAAAAAACTGACCAACAGTTTCTTTTTGTCTCCCATCTTAATACCTTTAAAATAGTTAAGAACAAGCTTGTGTAAATCTTTAAAAAAAGTCTTTCTATTTTCAATCTATTAAATTGTCAAATAATGTTGCAAAAATCGTTTCATCGATAGATAGAAATGTTCAAGAAAAGTGGCTAGTTTTCAGCTATGCCCCACTAAAACTAACTATTTATTAAACAAATAATGAAGTCAGTTTCCACCAGGGTCGTATACCTTATAAAGAAGTATTAATCTATTTTGATATTGGTGATAATTGATGAGATGAATGACAGCAATCATATTTTAATGTGGATGAGAAGGAATCGAATGGTCCAGCTGTCAATGTAGGTGAATAAATTTAACACCAATTATTAATTTCCCGTTTCAGGCATTTTATTATGCTCCTATATAATTAACAGTTTACATGGGGTGTTATAAGCAGTCTGACTACTTGACTAGCAGTAGTCAGACTGCTTATAACACGCCATGTAAACTGTTAATTACATAGCCTTGAAGAGGAACATAATAAAATGTCCAAAACGTCAGCAAATTAATAATTGGTGTTAAATTTATTCATCTAGATTGACAGCTGGATGATTTGATTCCTTCTCATCAATATTTTGATATTATTCAATATCTTGAAACGTATTACCATCGTCGAGTACTGTAAACTGTAAAGCTTGAAAATGAGATCCACCCCTTGTCGAGCGCTCTTGAAACTGGCAATGAACACGCATACAGGGGACACTCGCTAATAAGCTATAGGGATAAAAGAAATAAAAAGTATACACGTTCTAAAAAAAAAAAACATAAACTTGGTCCATCCCATATTGTAATTTATAATAATTTATAATTGACCGTGCTGAAGACCGCAGTGAGCACAAGAGAGTGGCGATGGGTAGGTTGAAGAGGCAGGTAGCTTGTCTTGCGGTAATTACCATCATTGCTCTACCGTGTTCATGCGCAATTGGACACGAAGACCGGGCTTCGTCCGATACGCTGCCAAGAGGAGCGACTAAGAACAGTACACCTGTAATGCACGTTACACGCGCATTAGGTACACGCATGCATGCGCATACATACACGTGCTTCGTGCACGTATAAATTTGCGGACACGCGCGTATGCCCCCGCGTATATTTATTGACTCGTTCCGTATGTATATACAGCCGCTGGCCAGCCTTCTATTCGTACACAGCCCGCTGATATGACATGAGCTGAGGAGTGTTTTGATAGTAACGGACCTTGACTCGTTGCACGCACGTAACGCCTGCGCCCGTGTGTACCAGGAACAATGTCTCGAGGCGCATTTTCCCTTCCTCTCGTCCATCGTCTACACTTGGCCTGCTCCCGTAGTCCCGTGTAATACTAAAGGCCCACTGGCTGTACGCATCATCTCCCTGCCGGGAACAGCATGGCCCAGAGCCTGCCCTAGATTTGCATGAGTTAGAGACCGAGGGTGCGAACAAGAGGACAGAATAAGGAGCCAATCGGTACTTTTTCCGCGTACGTACAGCTAGATAGGCGCGAGTAAGCGTAACGTTCTACAAGATAGATGCAAACTTCGTTTGGCTCCGTCGTGAGCATTCCCGATTTGATCCTTCTCTCCCTCGAAATGCAATATACTTCGACTAGCTTCGACATCCGCGCGCCTCTATGTCGATCCGCGACGTAAGTATATATATATGTACTCAGGAAAGCGAGTGTACATAATGCAGTGTTCAATGTACACAAGGAGAGCGAACTCGCGCATATTACGTTTCTTTACCCATGCTTCCTGCATGCATACGCACGGGCCTATATACACTCACCAGTAAGCCCTAAGCAAACACGTTAAATAAAAATTCGGCTCTTCTATACCGAATCTCAATAACGTGTTCTAATTACGCTTATAGTAACGCACGATACCGTTTGCTTATTGTGTTTATACACCTGATAGAATATAACAGTTGAAATACCGACAGGTTAATAAAATCTATTTTTTGACGTCTAATTTCTGACTTATTAAATATCAGTTTATTTAGATTGACAAAAATTGTAAATGTATTTATATATCTCCGGATCTTGAAATATTTCCAGAATAATTTACAAATTAACCCAAATGAAAAATTATAATAATGAGATAATTTTCATTAACTGTACTTCTTTAACATATATCTGTGGTGATATAGAAAAAGAATGTTAGAACACAATAAAATCCAATGAACAGTCCCTTTTTTAAACTCTTTTGATACAAATAAAGAAATCTATCTTTAGGTGTTTATATCTATCCATATGATAAAATGGATCTCATACAATGTAACTGATACTATAACTTTATTTTTGAAAAAATTGGACTTAAGCCCTTTTTCAATATCCCCGTAGTCCGAGTAGAAAACTGGCAGGCTCTAATTAATTAATTAATCTAATAAGTCTCTCTTTTCACTTTGTAAATTTTCTATTTTCTACCTATCATTTCCAATTGCAAAAATACTGAAATGTTATTATAAATAGCCATGACTGCGTTTTATAAAAATAATTATACCATTATTATGTGAGAATATCTCAATTTTTATTTCTTCAATTCCTAAGTCTGTGTTTGAAAAAGAATAAAAAAACAATGTCTTAGGTATAAAAAATAGAATAAACAATGGAGTTATTTTAAATTAATAATATTGTAATTAATTATTTTAAACATTATTTTTATAAATGGATATAAACGGTAGAAAACAGAAAATTTCCAGAGTAAAGAGATTGACTTACTTAAACCTGCCAGTTCTCTACTTTTTGAAAAAGTTTATTAAATTGAATTAGCAATTGATTACATACAGATTCGCACACTTGATCTAATACCTCCGAGGCACAGTAAATTATTGTGTTTCGTAAGTCAATTTATCGCAACGGAGGTGTTTATCAAATTAATCTTGGAATGTTTCTTAATGAGACAAGTTTCGGCGACTATCAGATAAAGGGAGTCTGCACCAGAAATCAAATCTCTGGATTCGCGAGCCAAGTTCTCCAGTTATATGGCCTCAATTATCCCCGTGATGTTTCGCTTCCCTCTCCCCTTCACTTTCTTTCTCTATCCCGCCTGCTCTTTCCCGATACGCGTGCCCTATACAGTTACGAAGCGAGTGCAGTGCATCACGAACGTGATGTCATTGTCTTTCCGAAGCCATTCCGCTCTCTCGCGTTCTTGAAATTGTTCTGACGTGATCGGCATGCACATGAAATTGAGTGCGCTTTCGTGTTTTTTCATTAGTTCTTATTCTCCTTCTCGTATTCGCTCTCCTCCTTTTAATCTGTCACTCAATTTCATTATTACTCTCTTTAACACTTGCGCGTATTACGCGCTTAATGAGCTAGGGTTTATTGCTGCAACGAAAATTACAAAGAAACTTAAATATGTTCGTGTGTGTACTAAAATATTTAGGCTCAACGCTTTATCGATTCACACTCCCAAGACTTGTTGTGTTATCAGTCACCTGCCTATTGCTTTGGCATACTATTCAATGCAGTTATATGGCAATTGATTTAATGTTATTCATCAATTTCATTCAGGAGTTTTCGCTGTCGTCTAGTAATTCGAGCCGTCAGCACTATCCCATAATCGTGCTTGCGATAGCTCTTTTCAGAAACAACTCATGCGCACCAGAAATAACTCCAACCTTTCATGAAATGAGGGAAGATAAAAGCAGGGAGGAGGGAGGGCCAAAGGAAGTGCCGACAGCGTGGATGTGCTTGAGAATTACGCAATCACACATCCATTACGCACACTTAAACAATTACCTCTACTCTCAGCCACTGCTTGTCCTAGAACTCGCGTTGCTCGGGCATCTTCCTCCCACTATTACTGGGACCCTCTAGTCCGCCCTCTGCTTTCGCTTTATCGTTTTATCAGCTCATGCGATCACCGATAAGTGAGCACGCGCGGGGACACCAACATTTTCAGAAATGATTACGGCTCGACTGCCAGCGTCAACAAAACTATCCTCTCTTTTCAGAGGATCGTTTGTACCCACATTTATCATCTTCGAGAATCTTGCTTTACGTTTTACAACTTGTACCTATTTTTCTTTCTTTACGATCTATTTTAATGTATTCCAAGATATGTTTTTACTTTTTTCTGTTATCAGTCTGGATGGTTGACAGAATCGCTAAGAGACTAAACTTACAAAATATATCAAAAAAGTTGAACACTGTCTACGCAAGTACGTTAGTACTTACTCAAAGCACATTGAAAATAATAGTAGCATTATTATTTGTCACATCACTTCAGTTTTTATACAATATGATATAAAAAGTCTGTTTTTTTTCCTATTTTCCTCAGTTATTTTTTTTCTATTTATTTTATTTTATTGCTTCCTCCTAGAGGAAGCTTTGTGATAGTATATTGCTTTCTCCTAGAGGAAGCTTTGTGATAGTAATTTTTTGAGTTGTTGTAAAAACATGTTATAATTGATATTCGAGGTGTTAGGAACCAAAATACACGATTTTTGAAAAATGTCTGTATGGATGTATGTGTGTGTGTGTGTGTGGGTGTGTGTGTGTGTGGTGTATGTGTGTGTGTGTGTGTGTGTGTGTGTGTGTGTGTGTGTGTGTGTGTGTG
Organism: Torymus aiolomorphi; assembly: GCA_036365515.1. Taxonomy (NCBI): domain Eukaryota; kingdom Metazoa; phylum Arthropoda; class Insecta; order Hymenoptera; family Torymidae; genus Torymus; species Torymus aiolomorphi. The sequence continues at coordinate 48,407,828 of CM070875.1, read as the reverse complement.
TGTGTGTGTGTGCCCCTGGATCTCAGCTTCTACTCGATCGATTTTAACCGGACAGGTCTCATTCTTTTTGTTTCTTTTTGTGTGATGGCGGGACAAAAATCCGTTTTTTGATTGGGCCGATTCGTTTTTGTTTTATTTCGAATTTTCGATTTTCTCAAAATTGTTTTTGTTTTTTTTTTCAATGATAGAATCGAGATATTTAAATCTAATGGGTAGCATTCGAAACAGCGTAAAAAACCTATAATTAAAAAAAAAAATTTCTCTAGCTATCCCGGTTCTCTTGTTATTGACAAAAATGTGTTTTTTTTAGAAGCTTATAACTCCTAAACTTAACGGTCAATTTTTTTGAGAAAAATCATGATAATACAGAATATAAATAGCTATAATCTGTTAAAATTTGAATACATTCTGTAGGCTAGATTTTGAGTAAAAAATTGAAAAATTAAAAAAATCAGTTTTGTATGTCCAACGATTACAAGAGTAAAATTGACTTAATGGCTTCAAAATTCCTTTTAGAGGTAGATTTTTTATAGTTCTCGGTCGAGTTCTTTGGGCAAAATGATTGGTCCATAAATTTCAGAGATATTTGAGGTTAAAAATTTTTTGACATTTTTTTAAAATCGTAATTTCTCGAGAACGGCTCTATGTATCTGAATGGGGTGGGTGGCATTCGAAAGAGAATTAAAATACCTATATTTTTTTTTAAATTAATTGTCTAGCCATCACGGTTCTTTAGTTATCATCAAAAACAAAAACGTGTTTTTTTTAATTCATAACTCCAATGATGTTATCATCAGTATATTATAAAAGTATATAATATTGGCGTCAAAATGTAATATGTTTGATAGGTAAAAAAGTCACTTTTTAGAACATATTTTTATGTAGGAAAACGCCGAAAATCATTCATGTGTTACAAAAATTAATTTAATCTCTAAATTAAAAAAGATTTATATTTTATTTTTAAAAAACGCGCAGTGATATCTACCGCTAGGTGGTGTGGAATGAGGAAACGTCATTGAGTAGGCATTCGATGATTTTTTTTTAATTTTTAAAAAATCAACCAACAAAATGAATTAAAATGTTTAAAAATTATATCTATTATAATCTATTATAATTATGAATTATGCATTATGAATGCATTATATTCTGCATTATTATAATTTATTTGTGAGTTATGAACTTCTTTAAAAAAACACGTTTTTGTTAATAACAAAAGAACAATGATAGCTATAATTTTTTTTTTTCTTAAAAAATATGAATTATTAAATATAAAAAAAAACACGTTTTTGTTAATAACAAAACAACCGTGATAGCTATTTGTTTTATTATAAAATATAGATATTTTACTTCTATTTCAAATGATAACTTTATTTATCAGCTCAAAATTTATATAAATTTGATATAAATAAATAATAAATAAATAAATAAATTTAAAAATTAACAATTTTTAATATTCATAAATGAATTTAATTATAATTATGCAATAAATTTTTTAAAAAATTATAAATTTTGTTATTAAAAATTAATTAAAGGAATCAACAAATTACGGTTGAGGAAGCTACGGGCCAATGAATTGGCAACGGTTTTTTTTTCATGAAACCAATTTTCAGGTATTCGACCATTTTTATAATTCTATCCGATTTCATTTTCGGGGTTTTAAGTGCTTGCAAATATTCTCAATTTAAATTATTCATAGCTCTTTCAAATAATTGAATATTTGCAATGCATTGGCTTATGATAAAAAACACTCTATGTATAATATCCAATTAAGACATATTTTATGCCTAGAGAGCTGAACCATGTATTATAAAAGTTGCTCTGCTACTCTTAACAAGTAGTTGTAATATATATAATTTTGTTATTAAAAATTTAAATGATATCAAAATAATAAAAATATTTTAGTATATAAACTTATAATAGTAATTGAGGATCGTAATACTTTCTATCGTAACTGTAATAAATATAGAAGTTTTGAAAATAGAAGAAAATTCAAAACACTTCTAAAAAAATCCATGATAATCAATGGTCGTTGTAAAAAAACACTGCAAAAAGTCAACTAATAAAGCTATCCATATGAGAATGTCGGGTTCAGATCTAATAAAAGCCAACTATTAACCTGTTTCTTCGAAGGTATTGATCTTTCTTTTATAATTTAAGTGCACAGCATGTTTTTTTACAATTTTGTGTCAGTTTTAGTTTGTACAGTTGAAATCTGATTTTAATTTACAATGTTTCGACTTTTCATTATTCAAGTTAATTTTCACTCTACTACTACCATGAAAAGAGTTCATTTTTATTATTTTATCGTTAAGTTTACATTATCCAGTACCTTGCAGTAATTTAATCTGTGCGTAATGACAAAGTAACGTTCCAACAAAGTGTAAAACACAAGCGATCTCAAATGTCTTTCATGTTTCTCTTTAGTTATTCCTATTTAGTCAAAGGCTCTGTTATTATACTAAAATTTCAATGACAACTTTTTTCTTTTTTTTTATATTTTACATTTATCTGAAGACCTCTTTGTGAGTCTCATATAGCTCTACATTGTTGTGCTAATGAGTACTTTGGGAGCAATGGGCCCAGCCTTATAAGGTTTCCTATAGTAACTAGCGCAGCAATAGGAACCTCGGTTGTAGGTGGATTCCGGATCACTAGACCAATAGGTCATTTCTAATTTCGAAAAGACGGCACAGAAGTGCTAGTTAATTGCCGAAGCCGAAATTCCAACTCGGTTCTGTTTGAGTAAACAATTATTCCGAATTGAAAGTCCAAGGCCATTGCGCTACCATAGCTCTATAATGACAACTTTCAATGGTATGCAAAGTTCATGTTTTAGTATCTAAAAAGAAAATATTCTATACAATACAAATACAATTCATTCACAGATTGATGAATCGTTATTCCAGTTATCGTTCAACAACCAAAAAGAATTTTTTCAGAAAATATTTTTGATCATGTAGAACATTTACTAATAAAATTTACTAATTACCCTACACGGAGAGAAATTTTGTAGTGAAAATTACAAATATTCGAGGCAAAATTACCAGTTTCTATGGTAATGGATGGACAGACTGACAATTTCAAACTTTTTACCAAAGTGCCTTGGTAAAACTTTTTTTAGTTAATTTAAATTAAAAAAATTAACTTTTTTTATCTATATTAATGGATATATAGTATTTTAATATAGAAATAGAAACAGAAACAAGGATGAAAAAAACATTAAACTGAAAAAAAATTTTTACGGAAGCGGGATTCGATCCGACGATCTTTGGGTTGAGAGTCCGACGTTCTACCGACTGCGCCACGGAAGCTGTTACCAACAGTCATTTGAATCGCCGTTATTACGTACTGAAAATATGTGTATTGTTTTCATTTTAACGTCACGCACGCCTCTAGTATCAATCTTCTGAAACACAATAATGCGCAGTGCGCATGCGCGAATACACAAATACCAGGTTATTTGGCAAAATTTATCAGTTTTCTTAGTAAAAATTCTTAGGTTACCCTGTAAAAATGACTAGATCTCAATTTTTACCAGTGTGTCTGGTAATTTTTATTCCGATAATTTGGTATTTTTTTTTAAGTGGTTATGGTAGTTTTTCCTGGGAAACTTATAAATTGTATTAGAAACCTGGGAATATCACGGCTTTTGACAGTCTATCCATGCACTACCAAGGCACCTTGGTAATTTTTACTCTAAAATTTCTCTCCGTGTATGAATTTCAAGTTAATATATATGTATCTATTGACAATACTTCGCTCATAAATATCTTCCAACCTTGCGCAGGCACACAGATAAATGTATTAAAAAAAGGTTTTAAACATTTTTTGTCCCGTTTCAAAGCTTCCTCTTCGAGAAAACAAAAGGAAATGTAAGTAAAAATATAAAACTTGTTGAAAAGGTGTGAAACACTTATGTGAATGTTTGAGGAATGCAGATTACGCGAATTCAATCGAATCGTTACAGCATGTTTGTCGCCGGAGGCGCAAGGCCAAGCAAAGTCATTTCTGCAGTCTACGGGCAAACTCTTCTCCTTCGGCTATTACCACGCTATATACGTGCGAGCGCAGCGAAGTCTTGGGGCTTTCCGGGGCAGAAGTTGCAGTCGTGCTGCGCCAGAGCTGGGGAGGAGCAGCGAACGCATGGCCGGGCGACTTGGAATACAGCAGCGGTAGTACCGTGGGAATCTTCTGCGCGCACTTCGAAATAGTTCGACTACTAATCATGCCCACAATCAAGAATTTCCGCCTTGGAATTCGAGCCGAGCACCACTTCACGCAGCCAAAGTTTGGAGAACGCGCTCGAGCTTCGAGAGATTTGAAAATCAACGTCGGCAAGGCTGGTTTTTTACTTTTCCATTCTCCCCCTCTACCATCATGTTATACCTTTTTTCGACCGGCTGTGCTCCTCGTTCATCCGACACTTTTCCCACTTCCTTTGCGCTTTCAACCGCTACGATGCTCTCTTTTATTACGCACGTAACTCCCTTTCGGATTTTCTCTTTGATTCTTTAATTTCATTATCACGTTTGGCGGTTTTTTTAAACTGTGCGTTCCTTTTGTGTTAGTCTTCGAAAATGTCCCGAGAACTAGGTCATCCACCCTTTCCAAACAGCCTAGGATTACTTCTTAGAATTTTTAAAAATTTTTGGAAGAGCTGTTATAATCAATTGTATAAATTTATACATTTAAATAGATTTCTAAAATTGTTATTTCTAATAAATCCTTTATGATTTTTCAAAAGAACACCTCCGATATAAATGTATGAGGGTGCGCGTGCGTATTATGTCCGTGTTGTGTGTGCGTGCGTGCATGCGCGTGTGCAAGTGTGCGTACGACTACTACTTTATTGCACTAAAGTCAACTTTGAATGGTTGTTAAATCAATTCCCGAATAGCAATCAGAACTTGTAAGCATGCTCTGAGGTCTATTGATCACTGCCCTTCAATCATTCCATTCCTGGTTAGAATTTGGTGCAATTGCATTTAGGTTTACTTTAGATGGCCCTTAAAGTCATTTCCAATTATCATTTGGAATGTTACCACTTGAATCAAAACAGACATTCATTATATAATTAGATATCGTTGTACTGGAAATGCGTAAGGTATATTATTTTTTCACACTCATGCGTACGTAAAGTTTCATTTTTTGCACGCAAGCATGCAAAAAACGCCTTTAGTGCACGCTGTACAGATAAATATTGTACAAAACAAGCACATTCAGGTTATCTGGACTCGTGGGATTTTCACCTTCGCTTCGCTTGGATGAGTTTACTCTCATTAAAATAATCTGCTTCTCGCAGTAGTTGCGTAATGTTCTATTTCCTAACTGAATAGGCAGAATTTGATTTTACACGTCCAAATAATTGCACAAAATATCACGCATTTTTAGGCGTGTAAAATTGAATTTTGCATACTCGGTTAAGAAAAGAAAAAATTGCTAAATTTAAAATAATATTTAATCATAATAAAATATTTAGTTAAAACAATTACATTTTTCTTAACATATTAATATTTTTATTCAACTGAAATATTTGAGAATCAATTTAATGAAGTTCTTTATTTGTCAGTGTTACAACTTTACGTAAATAAGAATGAGAAAGGAAAGAATTTTAAGAAAATTACAAGAAATTTAACTTCATCAAATCTTCATCTAAATTTCTAATTCTCATGCGCTTTTTATCCAATCGATTGTTTGCTCTGTGCCCATACTTTGAGCTGCAATACTAACAAGGAGAGGGTCTAACCTGCGGGAAACGGATTTTAGCGAGCATTGAAGAGTCGATTTCTGGTACCTAAACATGAAGTCCAGTGCTGACAATTTCATCCAATGAGCCCTTTTTCTTGAGATATGGGCAATTTAATCTCAAATATCCTCTATTTCGTTAAAAAATTATGTCTCTTCTATTGAGTGTTACATTGCAAATATTTATGATACGGAAACAGGAAAAAAAATTATAAAATTAGACAGTAAAAGCTAAAATTTAAGTCCTGATTCGTTAAAAAATATTGATTTTTCAGGAAGTTACAAATAATAAAAAATGGCGTACGAAAATGGTTAAAAATTTGTCTTCATTTTAACTGATTAAATAGATCGTTAAGTATTTTTATAAATACTTTACTACGATATTACGATTAAATGGATCGTTAAGTATTAAATATAAAGTTATTTTTATCGCGCCAATTAGAGTGAAATAATTACAAAAAGCATATTAAGAGGGATTATCATATTTCGCTTTACAGGAAAAAATTTGGCTAGTTAAGAACTGATACCTGCAGGAGTTACTTTACCTGTATTATTATTAAAAATATTTTTTGTTGTAAGTCCCAAGCTGTTTGTTAGATCGCTTTTAAAACCACGAAATCCCTGAAGAAGTGAAATGAAAAAATTTGCTGTTCGACACCTGCACATCTTGAAGTGTCATCGCTTTGTGCGTCTGTATAGTGTGCGTCTGTGGAACCTATACCTTTTGTCAACAAGAAACTTCCCAAGCTATACTAGATTCCGACCAGCAAAGTGAGAAGATATGTATAACTTGAACATTCCACACATACCGCTCAATTACTCCATACAGCCGTCATTATATTCCACGAGCATATTTTCATACAGAGCTTACAATTTATTGTTCGCATGGCTGCACTATACACACACACACACACACACACACACACACACACACACACACACACACACACACACACACACACACACATACACACATACACACACGCACACACACACAACACACACACACACACACACACATATATATATTAGAAAGTCTCTTTCATTTTAGCTTATTTTTTCTGCTTTTCTAACTGATTGATAGATATGCTATTGTGTGATAGTAAACGACTCCTGATTTACTCTGTGACATATATTCATCTGACTTATTGCTTTTTTTTTTTTTTTTTATATCAACTCTCCTATCCGTATACCACATTGCAGGGTTTCTACGGGACGCCCCCACCGTCTTGGCGTGGATGCGTTTGGACCTAACACCCTTCCCTAAATCCCGCACTATTCCTGCATTTGCCCAGGGTTCGTATAATATTTTATTATATTTTTATCACCATGTATTTTATTCTGTTTACTGGGTAGTAAACAGAATAAATTATCGAATGTATTATCGAGTGGGTACTCGATAATACAAAATTTTACATCATATCATCGATTAGGAATAATAAGGGATCACCTCGTAAAAGATTTCAAAAAGTTTCCATTTCGATTGAGCTCTGAAGACGGTCCGATTTTGAAAATGTTTTTTTTTTTTTTTTTTTTTTTTTGGAAAATTGAAGTTAGCAATAATGCACGTATTTTGAACATACAAAAGTTTTTGGAACTTTTCAATTAAACTTGTTTGGAATAACAGATTTACAACTGCTTCGCAATTTCTTAATCAATTTTGAAAAAAGTGTATTTCACGTATATTTGTTTATTTACTTAATAAATACATATATGGAAGATACTCGGCCCCGGCGCCTGAGCCGAATTCGGGCTGGAATCGGGCCATGGTATTCCCACCAGTATCCCATATAGTTCCCATATTAGCCCCATATTTTTAATTTCATGAGAACCATTAACAAAAAAAAACCGCTGCCAATTCATTGGCACGTAGCTTCCTCAAACTTAATTTACTGATTCCTTTAATTAATTTTTAATTCGAATATTTAAAATTTAATACTTCAGAAAGACAGAAATAACAAAACTCCAACATAATTTATTCAAATTTTTATAGATTATACATTTCCACAAAATTTCACATACATAAAATATATATCACAATTGCCTATAAATTTGCAACTGATATTTAGAGCTCTATGTATTTGAATGTAATTTATAGCATTCGAAACATAATTAAATTACCTATATTTTCTAAAAAAAAATTAATTTTCTAGCTATCACGCTTCTTTTGTTATTAACAGAAATGTAAAAATTTAAAAATAAAAAAAAAATGAGTTTTGGATGTTCAACTATTACGATAGTAAAATTGTCTTCAAAATTCATTGTACAGGTATATTATTGATAATTCTCGGCAGAGTTTTTTTGGCAAAATGATTGGTTCATGATTTTCAGAGATATTATAAACTAAAATTATCTTTTTATAAATCAAATTAAATTTAATTATAAACTAAATTTAAAAAAAATTATAAATTAATCCTCAAGAAATAGATTTTAAAAATGTCTAGAAAAATTTTAACCTCAAATATCTCTGAAATTTATGAACCAATCACTTTGCCAAAAGAACTCATTCGAGAACTATCAATAATATACCTCTACAATGAATTTTGAAGCGAATAAGACAATTTTACTCTTGTAATAGTTGAACATATAAAACTCATTTTTTTTCATTTTTCAATTTTTACGTTTTTGTTAATAACAAAAGAACCGTGATAGCTAGAGAATTAATTTTTTTTAGAAAATATAGGTAATTGAATTCTCTTTCGAATACCACCCACCCCAATTAGATACATAGAGCCGTTCTCGAGAAATTACGATTTAAAAAAAAAAATGAAAAAAATTTTAACCTCAAATATCTTCGAAATTTATGGATCAATCCTTTTGCCCAAAGAACTCACTCGATTGGTATACAAAATCTACCCCTACAAAGAATTTCAAAGTGATTAAGCAAATTTTACTATAGTTATTGAACGACAAAAAAAATCACTTTTTTTTATAAATTATTTTTTTTCTCAAAAAATAATGAATAAAAAAACCTAAAAATTTAGAAAGTTATAGTGCTTAATATCCTTTATAACCAAAAAAATATTCATGTTAATATCTTTTTTTAATTTCGAAATATAACCTATTTACAAAAAATTACGTTTTCATTAATAACTTATGACGAAATATAGCTACCAACTTTTTTTTTTAAATTGTAGATAATTTTATCCTACATACAGAGAATTCATGATATATAAACAATATTTGTTCTAAATATTAAAAAAATCGAAAAAAAATTTTTGAAAATTAAAAAATGGCTATAAAAAAAAAAATTTTATTTTACAAAAATAGAATATGGACCCCAATTGTGGAAGCAAAATCTAAAAAAATGATCACTCTCCCGTTAAAATCGGTCGAATAGATCATGAGATATCAGTGTATACGGACACACACACACACACACACACACACACACACACACACACACACACACACACACACATCCATACGGACATTTTCTAAAAATAGTGTATTTCGATTCCAAATTTGCTAAATAACATTTCTAACACATTATCTCATATTGCTTCCTCATAGAGGAAGCTTTGTGATAGTAAAAAAAAAGTTTCTGAGATAATGTGTTAGAAATGTTATTTAGCAAATTTGGAATCGAAATACACTATTTTTAGAAAATGTCCGTATGGATGTGTGTGTGTGTGTGTGTGTGTGTGTGTGTGTGTGTGTGTGTGTGTGTGTGTGTATGTCCGTATACACTGATATCTCATGATCTACTCGACCGATTTTAACGGGAGAGTGATCATTTTTTTAGATTTTGCTTCCACAATTGGGGTCAATATTCTATTTTTGTAAAATTTAATTTTGTTTTTTATAGCCATTTTTTAATTTTCAAAATTTTTTTTTTCGATTTTTTTAATATTTAGAACAAATATTGTTTATATATCATGAATTCTCTGTACGTAGGATAAAATTATCTACAATTTAAAAAAAAAAAAGTTGGTAGCTATATTTCGTCATAAGTTATTGATGAAAACGTAATTTTTTGTAAATAGGTTATATTTCGAAATTAAAAAAAGATATTAACATGAATATTTTTTTGGTTATAAAGGATATTAAGCACTATAACATACTAAATTTTTAGGTTTTTTTATTCATTATTTTTTGAGAAAAAAAATAATTTATAAAAAAAAGTGATTTTTTTTGTCGTTCAATAACTATAGTAAAATTTGCTTAATCACTTTGAAATTCTTTGTAGGGGTAGATTTTGTATACCAATCGAGTGAGTTCTTTGGGCAAAAGGATTGATCCATAAATTTCGAAGATATTTGAGGTTAAAATTTTTTTCATTTTTTTTTTAAATCGTAATTTCTCGAGAACGGCTCTATGTATCCACATGGGGTGGGTGGTATTCGAAAGAGAATTAAATTACCTATATTTTCTAAAAAAAATTAATTCTCTAGCTATCACGGTTCTTTTGTTATTAACAAAAACGAACTAGGGGGGCTGCGCCCCCCAGCGTGCCTTCGGCACCCCCCCCCCCCCCCCCGCCTCCACACACACCTGCTCCTCGCTTCGCTCGTCGCCCGCCCCCTCCCTATGTAAAAACTTCGTTTTTACGTAATAGACACGACGGCAATACTCAGGAGAACCTTGTATTTTTATAAAAGCGAAAATTGCAAAACTTCCGATATTTATAATAAAAAAAAAAATTAAATATATAATAATAATAAAAAACCTAACTACATATACCTATACAATCTCAATTACAAAAAAATACTTGCGCACATATGCATATATATACACTAATACCGCGAAAAGGAGAAAAACAGAAGGAGAATGCTCAATACTGATGCATTCGGCAACGGCAATCTGGCTTAGCCCTGCGACCTGCGTGCATGAGTACTTATACTGCAACAGTCGTAATGGCTACGCTAGGTACCTCGGCTCACGGTCGTACACACTTCTCGGACCTATGTATACTACCTAGTCTAGGAGCTGGGTACCGTCCCGTATGCAATAATATGTCCCCGGGTAAAAACAGGTGTTTCTTATAGATTTTGACCCGTAGAATCCGAATATCGAGGTTAAAATTCGAAAAAAGTGGTAGAAATTGTTTAAAACGCATTTGTTTAAACAAATAAGAAACTGTTATTATTTTTTTTCGGAATAATTTTTTTATGAAAATTTAGGCTATTTTAAGACGAAATGCCCCTTAGCATTTTTTTCATAAAATCGATATTTCAAAAGTTATGAATTTTTGAAGTTTGATTTTTACGTTTTTTTTGCAACTTTGATTAACAATAACTTTGGAAAAAATCAACTTTTTTTGAAAATGAAAGTTTCCTCTTATTCTTTTAGATGAAAACTATCATATTCATTTGTATTATTTCAAGTCTTACGTTGTTAACTATTTATTTCGTTATTTAACAAATACTGCTTTTTCGATATTTCCAAGCACTATTTCAATACACGGTTGGAGTAACGCGCGCATCCAGGGCCTTTCAAAATCATTATATTTGAAAGTTAAACCAATACCTAACTATTGGTGCGATTGCAAACAAATTTTAATGTCTAATAAATAAATAACTTATTGTTTAAACAAAGAAAAAAACAATTATCAACATATGACTTTTTCATACATAATATATTACATTTCGTTTACTCAAAAATATAAAATTAAGGTAATGTCAAGAAATAATGAAAACAAATTATACAAGAAAAAATATTTAATTTAAATATAAATACATGTATAAAAATGAATAACTAAGTAAAATATAATATTATTTATATTTATTCTTACACGTTTCATTTTTCTGACAGAAACAATGAACAACATGCAATCGCTGCTCGAACACAACAACATGAGTTTTTGATGCATGCTTTACATTGGCAGTTCGGCACGAAATCATCCATAGGGGGTAATAAAATTAAAACTTTTTTCCGAACTGTCATTATAAAGCATGCATTAAAACCTCATGTTGTTGTGTTACTTCTGTTTCTGTCAGAAAAATGAAACGTGTAAAAATAAATACAAATAATATTATATTTTACTTAGTTATTCATTTTTATACATGTATTTATATTTAAATTAAATATTTGTTCTTGTCTAATTTGTTTTCATTATTTCTTGAAATTACCTTAATTTTATATTTTTGAGTAAACGAAATATAATATATTATGTATGAAAAAGTCAAATGTTGATGATTGTTTTTTCTTTGTTTAAACAATAAGTTGTTTATTTATTAGACATTAAAATTGGTTTGCAATCGCACCAATAGTTAGGTATTGGTTTAACTTTCAAATATAATGATTTTGAAAAGCCCTGGACGCGCGCGTTACTTCAACCGTGTATTGAAATAGTGCTTGGAAATATCGAAAAAGCAGTATTTGTTAAATAACGAAATAAATAGTTAACAACGTAAGACTTGAAATAATACAAATGAATATGATAGTTTTCATCTCAAAGAATAAGAGGAAACTTTCATTTTCAAAAAAAGTTGATTTTTTCCAAAGTTATTGTTAATCAAAGTTGCAAAAAAAACGTAAAAATCAAACTTCAAAAATTCATAACTTTTGAAATATCGATTTTATGAAAAAAATGCTAAGGGGCATTTCGTCTTAAAATAGCCTAAATTTTCATAAAAAAATTATCCCGACAAAAAATAATAACAGTTTCTTATTTATTTAAACAAATGCGTTTTAAACAATTTCTACCACTTTTTTCGAATTTTAACCTCGATATTCGGATTCTACGGGTCAAAATCTATAAGAAACACCTGTTTTTACCCGGGGACATATTATTGCATACGGAACGGTACCCAGCTCCTAGACTAACCGTGCTTCGGCTAGGCTGCGTTCGCACACCAAGAACAGCGGAAAAACACATGCGACTCGTGCGACCGCGAGGTATAAGATATATCTATATACACGGTGACCCATTTTAATCGCTACACCCGGATTTTTCGGATCCTAAGACAGATAGGAAAAAATGATTCAGACAAAAGTTGTAGGGGACGAAGGGGGCCAAACGATGGTCCTAACAGCTTTGACCTTGAACTTGACCTTCAAGGTTATTTCAAGGTCAAGTGGTTTTTTTTAATAGGAACACCTATTTTTGACCCCGGATTCGGAAAGAGCGGGAAATTTTACGTTCAAAATCATATTGAGACATTTTTTTTCAAGGTCATTTCAAGGTCATTTCAAGGCCAAATGAAGGTCGAACTCCGAAAAATCCATTTTAAGTCGTTTTTTCCATGAGTCACAGGCTTAAGTGGTTCAAACTGATCGTAGGTTTAATAGGGAAACCCACACACCCAAAACTTTTACATCCCAGTAAACAAATATCAAACTTGCACATCCGAACCCCATGCTCTTCATAGCCTCACATGCTAAACTGTTACACCAGACATCCCCCAGTCCCACACATCTCTATCCCATGTCTGATGTTTGTTTAACGGAAACTTCAAGATCATTAAAGCTTCTGTTGTAAATGTGTCAACCTTACGTTTAGCGCTACTCAGAAACAACGACGTGGACGTAGTAAGGATTGTTTCCTTTGGGGTGCTTGATTAAAGTGAGTCCCCTTGCCTCTCACTGTTCAGGGTGCTTGATTTAAGTGAGTTCCTTCGCCTCTCACTGATCGGGGTGCTTGATTAAAGTGAGTCCACTTGCCTCTCACTGTTCAGGGTGCTTGATTTAAGTGAGTCCCTTCGCCTCTCACTGATCGGGGTGCTTGATTAAAGTGAGTCCCCTTGCCTCTCACTGTTCAGGGTGCTTGATTTAAGTGAGTCCCTTCGCCTCTCACTTATGTGTTTATCTAACCTCGAAGAAAATGTTCGAAATTACGACCATTTGCTTCCAGGCACATAGTCAAACGCCTTTGGAAGTGGCGAACGGTGTTTAGCAAAGTTTGCCTTGGAATGGCAGCGCATGCTCGACGAATTCTGTCCATCATGTCTACTCTTGTGGTGGGCCTTTCCTCAAAAACGGCATTTTTTAAATACCCCCATAAGTAAAAATCTGGTGATGTAAGATCTGGTGAGCAAGCAGGCCATTCAACCGGACCACCTTGACCAATCCATCTGTTACCATACTGCTCATTCAAAAAAGTCCTGACAATTCGAGCGAAATGTGGTGTTGCGCCGTCCTGCTGGAGCCACATTCTTCGTCGCGTTTCTAAGTCAACATCTTCCATCAATACAGGTAGTTCATCTCTTATTAGCGTTAAGTACGTGTGTTGATTAACATTTTCTTCGAGAAAATAAGGGCCAATCACACATCCATTAATAATCCCACACCATACCATAATACTCCATCGTCTTTGATGGTTTACAGTTCTGATCCAATGAGGATTAACATCAGACCAGTAATGACAATTATGTCTATTCAATTCCCCATCACTTTGAAATTTTGCCTCATCAGAAAAAAGAACAAAATTAAAAAAGTCTGGATCATTTTCTATCATTTGTAAAGCCCATTGGCAAAACACAATACGCTGTTGAAAATGAGCAAACTGTAGCTCTTGGACCAGAGTAATATGATACGCATGATATCTAAGTACCTTCATAATTCTTAAAAATGTACTTTTTGGAAGACCGATTTCCCTTTCGATTCGACGAGCGCTTATCTGTGGGTCAAGATGAATTATTGCCAGAATAGTCACAACCCGATTATCATTTTCATCATATTGATGGCGCCTACGTTGACGAACCATGTGTCCACCACGAGCTCTTTGAGTTAAACGTCTGATAGCCATAGCGTCTGGGTGTCGTCTGTCTGGATAGCGTTCAGCATAAATTCTTGCCGCAGCACGATAATTACTTCGGCTTTCTCCTAAAGCCAACATCATGTCAACGATCTCGTTGGGCGGATAGTCAGCCATTTCAGAGCCAGCTATTAATTACTATTAAATTTGAATAGTGAAATGGTATCAAAAATATTAATAATTATAATATTTGCCCGTATACGGTCGCGACCAAAAAAGAAAAATGTTCCTAAATTATGGTAACTTTATCTGACTAAGTGTATTTGCCAAAAGTACTCCGATTGTCACACTTTTGTAATTGTAAGTTTTATAATAAAGTAATAATCATTAAATTATTTCTAATTTGAACTGCACATAATACTAAAACTTGCTTTTATTTTAAATATTGTGAATTATTGCCGTTCAAACTTGAGAAATACTAATATTGATAATGTAATCATTAAAGGCACATTTACAAATAATTTCTGTTCCGTCAAGATTTTTGTACAAAAAAGAAATGTTGTATCTTTATTCTTTTAAAAGTTATGAGTAAATTAAAGATATGAGCTGTAAAAAAATGTCATTGTTTAAAAAGAAAAGTCATAACTTTCAAAAGAATAAAGATACAACATTTCTTTTTTGTACAAAAATCTTGACGCACCCCAAAGGAAACAATCCTTACTACGTCCACGTCGTTGTTTCTGGGTAGCGCTAAACGTAAGGTTGACACATTTACAACAGAAGCTTTAATGATCTTGAAGTTTCCGTTAAACAAACATCAGACATGGGGTAGAGATGTGTGGGACTGGGGGATGTCTGGTGTAACAGTTTAGCATGTGAGGCTATGAAGAGCATGGGGTTCGGATGTGCAAGTTTGATATTTGTTTACTAGGATGTGAAAGTTTTGGGTGTGTGGGTTTCCCTATTAAACCTACGATCAGTTTGAACCACTTAAGCCTGTGACTCATGGAAAAAACGACTTAAAATGGATTTTTCGGAGTTCGACCTTCATTTGGCCTTGAAATGACCTTGAAATGACCTTGAAAAAAAATGTCTCAATATGATTTTGAACGTAAAATTTCCCGCTCTTTCCGAATCCGGGGTCAAAAATAGGTGTTCCTATTAAAAAAAACCACTTGACCTTGAAATAACCTTGAAGGTCAAGTTCAAGGTCAAAGCTGTTAGGACCATCGTTTGGCCCCCTTCGTCCCCTACAACTTCTGTCTGAATCATTTTTTCCTATCTGTCTTAGGATCCGAAAAATCCGGGTGTAGCGATTAAAATGGGTCACCGTGTATATGATCGCGCGCGCTTTCTGCTACTGCTGAGGGTGAGCTCACATGAGACGGAGTGATTCCGGCGTAACGTATTTAAACACGTGAGTGCGAAAGGGACATTCGCGGCAGAACGCTCCGCCGACCTCTCTCTCGCACTCACGGGCTTAAATGCGTTCCGCCAGCATCATTCCGTCTCATGTGAGCTCACCCTGAGTAGTGCGGCGTGCCGTCAGCCGTGGCGCACATGTGTCCATGGTGTGTGTTGTCAACAATCGAATCGTCTGGCTCCCGGCGTCCCCAGCGATGACTGTGGCTGCTGTAGTATGCCGCCCTGGTGAATCGTGTTCGCCCTTTCATCGTGTTCGTCGATTGTCGATGATTCGTCGGAGATGGGAAGGCAGTGTGTCAGCGGCGAGAGCAGATTTAGTAAGCATTTTCTCGTTCCTAACCTCTCTGATGGGTGAGCTGATGGTACTTTCGCTTGTTGCAGGTATCTGTGGCAGCGAGAGTAGTGTAAACGACGGGCACTGCTGCAGACTGTTTCTTGGATGCGTAAATGTTGTCTGAGTCATCTATTTATTAGTCAATGTGGTTTTTAGGTGCTCAACTCTCCTCGCTTGTCCCCCAGAATAGGAACTGATCTGCTGTTCATGCGCTTTGCTGATCCCTAGGCTGAGGCATTCCCTGACATTGAAACACAATTGACGGTCTCTGTCAGTACTTTCCTCCTAGGTGGTGTGGTTACTGACACAGTGGATCGCTGTTAGATGATTCTCAGCAGACTGGCATCCATGGAGTAGTGCCAGCCTAGACCGTCTAGCCCTATTTTGCAACTTCTGCAGCTCTAAGTGATCTTCGAGTGTTAGTGCTTTAAAGTGTGAGGGGATAGGTAATAGGAACTGGGAAATATTATATAAGTGCTGTGTGTGTTGTTAAATGCGATAAGGGTAGGTAGTTGTCCCTGGTAATATTAGCTCGTCTATTTAATTTCTAAGTTTAGTCAGGGTGTAAGAACTCGCTTCAGGGTATCTGTTGTATTAAAATACATCATTATGTATTTCGCAGACTTCTACCCAGTGAGACTTGCCTATTTAATAGTTTTCTACATGCTGTAAGACTGAGTCAGCTAGAACATTGCATTCTTTATGCATTGAAATTTACCATATTCCAACATTTATAGCTCATACATTACACAAAAGTTTTTTTTGTATATATGATATTCCTTTAACATGTACTTATATAATATTACACAATTTTGATTCTTTTAGTTCAATCGCTTAGGTCCTGGGAATATAGTAGGTTAAGCTGGGTAATCTTATATCAAATTTTTTAAATTTGTTATTAAAAATCTTTTTATAGAAAACAGGGAAATAGATATTTTGTTTCTTTAATTATTCTTCCAATGTGTTTATCCCATTGAATATTGTAATCAAATGTAATTTTGTGTCTTATTATTATGTTTTTGTAATTATATTATCTTTGGAATGTTATGTCGATTTTTTCCATCTTATTTAGAGCTATTGTGTCGAATACTTCTGTGTAAATCTAATTCTGTGAAATAATAAGCGAAAATTCACTATACGTGTATTGGGGTATTAAAAATCATGTTTATACGTTTAGATGATCCAGTAATTATTGTACGTAAAAATGTTAATTGGGAATAAGTTTTGTTTAAACTATATCCACATGCGTTGTATTTAACAGTTTTATTGAAAGTCAAATTCTTGTATGATAAGCGAAAATCGACTATTTCAGGTGTATTTAGGCATTCAAAATCGTTTTTATAGGTCTAAGCGGTCAGGAATCCATTTTATATGAAAATGTTAAATGGGAAAAAGTTTTGATTAAATATTATGTAGAACATTTGTATTGAACATGTTTGTGTGAAATCAAATCCTGTCAAGTTTTAGCCGAAAATCGTCCATTTTATGTATGTTTTGGCGTTTAAAATCGTTTTTATAAGTCTAACTCGACAGGAGTTGATTTTACACGAACATGTTAAATAGAAAAAAGTTTTGTTTAAATATTATCTACAACTTTTACATTTAACAGTTTTGTATAAAATCAAATCTTGACAAGTTGTAGCCGAAAATCGTCCATTTTATGTATATTTAGGCGTTTAAAATCGTTTTTATAAGTCTAATTCGTCAGGAATTGGTTTTACACAAAAATTTTAAATGGGAAAAAGTTTTATTTTAATATTATCTACAACTTTTGTATTAAACATGTTTGTGAAAAATCAAATCCTGACAAGTTATAGCCGAAAATCGTTCATTTTATGTGTATTTTGGCGTTTAAAATCGTTTTTATAAGTCTAGCTCGTCAGGAGTTGATTTTACAAAAAAATGTTAAGTGGGAAAAAGTTTTGTTTCAATATTATCTACAACTTTTGTATTTAACATTTTTGTGTAAAATTAAATCCTGAGAAGTTATAGCCGAAAATCATTCATTTTTGACCATTTTTGGCCGTTTTTCGCAGTTATCTTGGCAAATATTGCTCGTACAAAAAAGTGTTCAACATAAAAAAGCTGTATTTTAATTAGTTTTAGCAGATAGACCTGTACATATTAGCTTAAAATTAATTTTTCTAGACATTAGGCTTAAAAATCGATTTTTTGAGATATTTCTTTGTGCTCGCATTTGAAAAATTTGTCATCGATTTATCTCAATATAGAACCAGCAGTTAGGTAAAATTAGAGGAGTATTTTCCCGCAATCCCGATGATATCGGTCGAAAATTCATTGAGATAATCGAAAAACTTGAGTACATACGGACGTACAGACATACATACATCTCAGAAAATGCTTAAAACGCACTCGCTCTGAGTGGAACATGGTTTTTACACATTAATTTTTCAGTATTTGAATTCTTACCATTTTCGCTCTGGTGAAATTATAAAGGCTCTCCCGAGTAGCGGTCGTGCCTAAAAATTGAAAAATGAAAAAATGAGTTTTATATGTTCAACTATTACAAGAGTAAAATTGTCTTATTCGCTTCAAAATTCATTGTAGAGGTATATTATTGATAGTTCTCGGATGAGTTCTTTTGGCAAAGTGATTGGTTCATAAATTTCAGAGATATTTGAGGTAAACACAATCAAAAAACAACTTTAGAATATTTTTTTATTTCGAACCAATGTACGACGAGAAGCCGTTGACAGTGGACTTGAAGAAGAAAAATTTGATGAAGAATAGAACTTGAAGAAGATTGTTTTCCATTCATATAAGAATTAAAATCACAAACAAATAAATTGCAAATAGAACCTCAATGAATAGCCATGAAAAAATTACAAGTTAATATTTTCCAAAAAATTTTTCCAATTTTTTTCGTGAAAAATTTATTTTTCGAATTTTAATTTAATAAAAGGAATCAAAAAATTATTTTGAGGAAGCTACGTGCCAATGAATTGGCAGCGGTTTTTTTTATAATTCGAGTCTGTCCCACCTTTACAATCAGACATGGTAAATTTTATAAAAATGCTTTTCTCCATGTACTGTTGAAATTTTTCAAATTTCGTCAATATTTTTCAATAAATTTGGAATCGAAATACACTATTTTTAGAAAATGTCCGTATGGATGTGTGTGTGTGTGTGTGTGTGTGTGTGTGTGTGTGTGTGTGTGTGTGTGTGTGTGTGTGTGTGTGTGTGTGTGTGTGTGTGTGTGTGTGTGTCCGTATACACTGATATCTCATGATCTATTCGACCGATTTTAACGGGAGAGTGATCATTTTTTTAGATTTTGCTTCCACAATTGGGGTCCATATTCTATTTTTGTAAAATAAAATTTTTTTTTTATAGCCATTTTTTAATTTTCAAAATTTTTTTTTTCGATTTTTTTAATATTTAGAACAAATATTGTTTATATATCATGAATTCTCTGTATGTAGGATAAAATTATCTACAATTTAAAAAAAAAAAAGTTGGTAGCTATATTTCGTCATAAGTTATTGATGAAAACGTAATTTTTTGTAAATAGGTTATATTTCGAAATTAAAAAAAGATATTAACATGAATATTTTTTTGGTTATAAAGGATATTAAGTACTATAACTTACTAAATTTTTAGGTTTTTTTATTCATTATTTTTTGAGAAAAAAAATAATTTATAAGAAAAAGTGATTTTTTTGTCGTTCAATAACTATAGTAAAAGTGATTTAAATGTTGTGAGGATCCTCGTGAGGGCCAATTCCCAGAAATAAATTTGAAAACAATCTTGAATACTAGATTGCAATATAGTATACTGTGATATATATACTGTGACTGTAAAATTATTATTATTAAAAAAAAAAAAAAAAAAAAATATCTTTGAGTGGATTCGAACCTCGAACCTTTGAATTACTAGACTTGCTCGCTACCGACTGAGCTATTTAGTTATGTTTATATCAAAGGATCAAATAGAGGTTAATACTTGAACGACATCATCATTCGTTTCAGATTACAGCCTAGATAATCTCCATTTGATCCTTTGATATAAACATAACTAAATAGCTCAGTTGGTAGCGAGCAAGTCTAGTAATTCAAAGGTTCGAGGTTCGAATCCACTCAAAGAATTTTTTTTTTTGTATATTTTACAGTCCCACTACATGCACAATAGGATAGTTTTTACGCTTATTTATTTATTTATGTTGTTTTTTTTTGTTAATGGTTCTCATGAAAATAAATATGGGACTAATATTGCAACTACATGGGAACTATATGAGATACTGGTGGGAATACTATGGCCCGATTCCAGCCCGAATTCGGCTCAGGCGCCGGGACCGAGTATCTTCCATATATTGCTCTAATGTGGCTTGCAATGGCCCATATATTGCCCATACTTGTCCAACACTGTGGGCAATGTATGGCCCACCAATTTTTTTTTTACGCGGGATATTTATTTTCAATTAAAGGTAGCTCGAAAGTGATTTGAATTAAAAGATAACATGAATCTATTGATAAAAGTAAAACATTAAAATTTGTGGCAAAAATCCCAGTATACTTTATCACATGTTTAAAAAGATATTTAATCCTATATTAGATTATATTTCAGAGGGTTATATGGACGAATTAAATTTTATTAATTTTAAGGTGGTTAGGTCTCTCTTTGGACTCTGAAGTCAACTAAACGACTATGCAAAAAAATTAAAAAATGTTTAATAATTGTTAAATTGAAATATAAATCGATCCAAGACGCAAGTCAGTATTATTAAAGCTTATCAATAATCAATTATCACGCATTATTTGTTACTTTTTATTGAATAAGTTTATAAAAATACACTTAATAAATAGTTTAAGTCCTCAAAACTTAAAATCAGACGAAAATTTCCGAAGTATCCGATTTTCAAAGATCACATGTCTTAAGGGGGTGTGGTACTCATGCACTCTGTTTGACCGGCAGAACTCGGTAAATTCTATATTATTAAAATAAATATATCGAATTACGTCTTATAAAGAGATAGTTGCCCTGTGCAATGTAATAATCTACCAGCTTGCGCAGTTTTGAGTCCAAATATCAACGGCACCCTAAAAAATTTTGCGAACGAAATTTCGGTTATTTTTGTTCGCAAAATTTTTTAGGATGCCGTTGATATTTGAGCTCAAAACTGCGTAGGCTGGTAGATTATTAGATTGAGCAGGGCAACTATCTCTTTATAAGACGTAATTCGATATATTTATTTTAATAATATAGAATTTACCGTGTTCTGCCGGTAAAACAGAGTACATGAGTACCACACCCTCTTAATAGGTTTTGAATTTCATTCAAAATAGTGCTACGTCTTCAAATTTGATTCAATTATTGTTTTTTTTCAATTATTATTTTTTTGGTCTTATATTGTTCGGAGAAGAATTCCTAAAATATCGCGGAACTCAGAAATGAAAAATATGTCTTAACTAATTATTAAACTTGGCCTCTAAATTCGAATAAGAGAAATTCACTTGAAATAAGTGAATATTCACTTATTTAAGTGTATAGTCGTGCACTTATTCAATAAGTGCACGACTATTATGTACTTACAATAACTGAACATTCATTTATTTCAAGTGAATTTCTCTTATTCGAATTTAAAGAGTAGGTCTTCAAAAAAAGAGCTGACTTTATAAGTTGACTGTACTTTTGAATTATTTGAAACAATAAATATATTTTATATTTCTGAGTTCCGCGATCTGTTAGGAATTCTTCTCTGAATAATATAAGACCAAAAAATTAGAATCGAATAAAATTTGAAGATGCGGCACAATTTTGAATGAAATTAAAAATATATCAAGACATACTTCAATACATCAATACTTCAAAAATTTTCGTCCGATTTTCGATTTTGAGGGCTTAAACTATTTGTCTAGTGTACTTTGATAAAGCTGTCAAGTTGAAAATAAGAGGAAAAGCGTTCATAGTAAATTATTGATATTTTAAGTGATGGATTAATTTTTGACGCGGATTATATAAAATCGGTTGAAAAAGAAAAAAGATTCATGTGTTTCATCAATACTTGTTTGTGGTGGCGATATCTGTTTCTAAAATATCGACATTTTGTTAAAAAAAGTTTGCTTAGTTACGTTAAATACACTTTTTTTATAATACATTAACTATCTATCTCATTCTAAATAAATAAATCACGTTACAACTATGGATTTCTTAAATTTTAGGTAACCTCTTCATTTAGTACTGTTTTGACTAGGTAGTCCCACATGAACCTCCTTAGTGAACGATTTGATGTTGATTTCCCTTAAATTTTCTGAAAAAAAAAAAAAAAAATAATATCACCGATATGGCACCTTTTTCCAACACTTTTTTTTAACGACTTATTATTGCTCCCATCCAATTTTCTAGTTTTCTAAACCACGGATGTAATTCATTTTTAAATATATTTATTACTTTTTAAGGAATGGAAAGATACTCACTGTATGCAAAAGACTTTCGTTTGGAACACACAATACTTTGAAAATTTCGTAAATATTAAAATTACATCCCCATATAACCGTATATAAATCAACTTCTTGCGTAAATTTTGACAGAATGTATCTTGTAAAAGTATTTTAAGTAAAAGATGACTTTCATATATATAATGGTAATTCTAGACCTCGTATTGTAAGTTACTGACGTCCGCGCGTCATAATCATTTCAAGATAATATTAATTTTTTTTCTCTCGACCGACTTTTTCCCGGTATAAGGGTAGGTGCGAGCTCGAGCCGAGAGGTTCGTGCACGGAGAGAAATTTTGTAGTGAAAATTACAAATATTCCAGACAAAATTACCAGTTTCTATGGTAATGGATGGACAGACTGACAATTTCAAACTTTTTACCAAAGTGCCTTGGTAAAATTTTTTTTTAGTTAATTTAAATTAAAAAAATTAACTTTTTTTATCCATATTGATGGATATATAGTATTTTAACATAGAAATAGAAACAGAAACAAGGATGAAAAAACATTAAACTGAAAAAAATTTTTACGGAAGCGGGATTCGATCCGACGATCTTTGGGTTGAGAGTCCGACGTTCTACCGACTGCGCCACGGAAGCTGTTACCAACAGTCATTTGAATCGCCGTTATTACTTACTGAAAATATGTGTATTGTTTTCATTTTAACGTCGCGCACGCCTCTAGTATCAATCTTCTGAAACACAATAATGCGCAGTGCGCATGCGCGAGTACACAAATACCAGGTTATTTGGTAAAATTTATCAGTTTTCTTAGTAAAAATTCTTAGGTTACCTTGTAAAAATGACTAGATCTCAATTTTTACCAGTGTGTCTGGTAATTTTTATTCCGATAATTTGGTATTTTGTTTAAGTGGTTATGGTAGTTTTTCCTGGGAAACTTATAAATTGTATTAGAAACCTGGGAATATCACGGCTTTTGACAGTCCATCCATGCGCTACCAAGGCACCTTGGTAATTTTTACTCTAAAATTTCTCTCCGTGTGGAAGCTTGGCGACGCACAGTGGGCCCAAATGAACATGTCTGGACAAAATAAAATATCTTCTTTTGGAACTGACCGATTGGGATGGGGATACTCTTAAAATGAAGGTTATAATAAGTACTTTGAGGGAAAATTGTAGATAAAATGTTTAAAAAATTTTCAAGGTCAGACCAAGATCAATATATAAAAATTTACTTTTTTTTAATGATCAGAAGAAGCTGGGCTGTTACCCAAACAAGCTGAATAGATTTGTATGGGGTTTTCGGATCGCTGATAGCAAATCAGCTGACAGAATTGTAAAATTCATTTGTTTAAACAATAATTTTCAAAGTTTTCTTCTATCAAATGTTAAATTAAAATAATAATAAGTTAAAACACGAATCATATATAAAAATAAAAAAATAATTATTTTTATTCAAATTAATCTAAATAATTTTTGTTATTGTAATATTCCCGTTAATTACCATAATAAAGCGTACAACTTTATGAAAAAAATAGTACAGAATACAACTTGTACATTACATACAAGTTGTATCCATTTTATATATTACAATTATATTGGAATAATAATCCATTTTCATTACGTAAGTGAAAAGAAATTCCTGTGAAAAAATAATTCGTATATAGTTATATATACTTATATATGTTTATATACATTTCTCGAAAGGGGTTTATAAAGCCCGTTTTTCTATATATAGGGGTTTATCGAGCCCGATTTTGATTATGCAGCCCGGGCTTCATAATATTTCTCAATATAGGGGTTTATGTGGCCCGACCTAGAGTCTATAACCCCATGGTCCATTATTTCATTAGTCACTTGCCATAGGGCACTCTGGGCTATAGGTACTAATATACAGTTTTGGGCTACATAAACCCCGATAAATGTGTGTGTGTGTGTGTGTGTGTGTGCGTGCGTGCGTGCTTGCGTGCGTGCGTGCGTGGGTGTGGGTGTGGGTGTGAGTGTGTGTATGTGTGTGTGTGTGTGTGTGTGTGTGTGTGTGTGTGTGTGTGTGTGTGTGTGTGTGTGTGTGTGTGTGTGTATTATGTCTATGACGCTATGTATAATTAAGTATATTAGTATATACGACTGAATATCATTTTGCACGAGGTCTACAAGAAACTCTACTAAAAAGATAATCTTAGGTCAAATTAATAATTATGCATGGCGATACATGTTCATGTATTATGGTATACATTTTTATATATCAATATATAATTGTATGAATAATACAATCACTAAAAGGTTTATATACAATACGTAATCATATAAAGTTATGCATAATTATATATTGATATATAAAATTGTATACCATAATACATGAACATGTATCGCCATGCATAATTATTAATTTGTCCTAGGATTATCTTTTTAGTTGAATTTCTTGTAGACCCCGTGTAAAATGATATTTAGTCGTATATACTTATATACTTATTTATACATAGTGACATAGAGACATAATATATATATATATATATATATATATATATATATATAGTGTTCTGCATATATAAGTATGTGGGTGAACCGGTTTCGAAGAGGTATACTTCTTTTTTTCAGTTGCCTATGTTAACGTTACTAAAGAAATATGGACCCTGGGGTTATAGACTCTAGAAAATGGCCGAAAATTCTCCAAAACCAGTCATATATACCTTTTCCCGTTTGAAGAGGCTCTTCAAAACCGGTATATAATATCTCGAAAAACTCTCCAAAACCGATAAAAGACATAAATAAGGATATATAAACATATATAAGTATATATAACTATATACGAATTATTTTTTTCGCAGGAATCTTTTCACTTATGTAATGAAAATGGATTATTATTCCAATATAATTGTAATATAAAATGGATACAACTTGTATGTAATGTACAAGTTGTATTCTGTACTAATTTTTTCATAAAGTTGTACGCTTTATTATGGTAATTAAAGGGAATATTACAATAACAAAAAATTATTTAGATTAATTTGAATCAAAATAATTATTTTTTTATTTTTATATATGATTCGTGTTTTAACTTATTATTATTTTAATTAAACATTTCATAGAAGAAAAATTTGAAAATTATTGTTTAAACAAATGAATTTTACAATTCTGTCATCTGATTTGCTATCAGCGATCCGAAAACCCCATACAAATCTATTCAGCTTGTTTGGGTAATAGCCTAGCTTCTTCTGATCATTAAAAAAAAGTAAATTTTTATATGTTGATCTTGGTCTGACCTTGAAAATTTTTTAAACATTTTATCTACAATTTTCCCTCAAAGCACTTATTATAAACTTCATTTTAAGAGTATCCCCATCCCAATCGGTCAGTTCCAAAAGAAGATATTTTATTTTGTCCAGACATGTTCCTTTGGGCCCACTGTGCGACGTCGCGCGCTCGCGGACCTGCCGCGCTCCTGGGCCAGGAGAGGGGAGGCTTAAGTTCTCGATCACGGCTGCTGCGCGTGATTGTTGTCGCGCAGTTGACGCCGCCATTCGCGGCAGCCAATCAGCAGCCAGAGAATCGCTCCCCTCTACCCCCCCCCCCAAAAAAAGCGTTTGTTCGCTCCTAAATCTTTTTCGGAGCGCAGTCGGTCTCCTCCCCACAACGGCGGAGGAATGAAGAAGGTGCCAGACTCTCACGAGAGTGAGTCGACGCTTGTCTCCTGCCAAAGGCGTATCCACCACCGGCAAAAGGAGCACCCGAACCCTCGCTTGGTGCGGACGCCCGTCCGCTCACAGCATAAAGGGTGCGATACACACCGAGAGCGCTCAGTGTCGCAGGGTGAGGGCAAAGACCATGAAGTAAGAGAGAAGGAGACATAACTCCATATACTATAAGTGAGCTGAAATTCCCGACGAAATTCGCCAGGTCCGCTGGCCGGAATAGCCTCCCCTAACTGGTGTCAGCGCTTCACGCGTCGTCTGCGGAACTAAATGGCCTACGCGACGCGTTTATCACGCAGTCGATAAATGGGTACTTACCATATGAAAATATGATGATACTACTATAAGATCTTTTTTCAGAAAATCGGTATAAAAAATGTAATTATAATTGAGAATTTTATAACAGAGATTTCATCAGACATGAAAAAGCTGTATTCGGATCGCTAATCCAAAAACAAAATTAAAAAATCCAAATAGGAGCAGTTACCAGCCAACTGCTGACTAAAATTTTAATTATGAAATTGTAATCATGAATCTTACTTCATGATTTTAATATTAATAAAGGATATTTGGTTGTAAGAAGTACATTAATGAATTTATACAAAAATACAATATATAAATAATAAATAATAAATATTTATTTTTTTAAATAATTTTAAAATTAGGATATTTTTAATACCTATATTCTTTGGTTTAACTCAGACTTTTAGCATAATAGACCAAAGAGCGCGCCACTACACTATCGGGAAAGTTTTAAATATATTTTTAAATGTAGCTTATAAGGACTGCCCCCATTTGGGTTTTTGATTTTGTTTTTGGTATAGCGATTTAAATACAGCTTATTTTTCATATTTGACCAAATCTCTGTTATATAATTCTTTATATCTTTCGATTTTCTGAAAATAGATCTTTTTGTAGTATCCTTATATTTTCATGTGATAAGTAAATACCCATTTTATCGACTGCGCGATAAACGCGAAGGCCAATTAGTTTGCCAGACGCCGCACGAGGCGCTGAAACCAGTTAGAGGAGGCTATTCCGCCGAGCAAACTTGGCGAATTTTGTCGGGAAAGTCGGCTCACTTTTTGGTCGCCGGAGCGCATGGAGTTACGTCTCCTTTTCTCTTACTTCATGGCAAAGACGCTCACTGAGGTTTTCGCACTTCGCGCGCAAAGGAGCTGCGTTATAATTTTTTTTTTGTATCGCATATGTGAAATTTCTTAACAGCGTTTTAGTTAAATTTTCTTATTTTTTTTGTTGTATTTTGCTCTACCATTTTTTTATAGTTTATTAAGCTATTTTAAACTAATTTTCTCGATCGGTGATTTGATTTTTATTTACCATTAAACATTTCCGCTTTCCTGAGAAAATCCTCCACTCCGAGCTTACCTCATTACAAAAGTAAAAAATAGATTATCTAAAAATTGTTGCTATATTTTTATAAAAAGAAGAAAAAACATTTAACTTTCCTTTTTTAGAAAGTTACGAAAATGATTGTTAAAAGAAGTAGTATTAGGAAAGGCGATCGATATCGATTAGAATCAATATCCTTACGATTGACATAATTTTCAACACTGTTACTATAAGAAAGAATGGATTCCTTGTTATATTACCTACTGCCATAACTACTCCAACAATATTTATTTTCATTCGACTTTTACTAGTTCAGTAAAGACGATAAACATAAAAGAAGTATAATTTGAAGAATACGCCGGAGCAACTGAATTAGTTTCTTTTTTTAAACGTTGTCAGCTTAGCTAATATTTTAAGAGGTAACTCATAATATGTACATGAAATACGGACTCTAAAATCTTTCCAGTAGATGTGATAAAGTGTATTTCGAGTGCGTTTGAATCACGCTAATAATTTGAGAATCTACTACTCTACTGCGTTAAATAAATATTGTTGTATTTTTCATTGAAACAATGCTGATTTTCATATTGCCGCAGAATGTTACGCGTAATGATTGTTAAATATGCCTACATGAAAGAAAAAAAAAAGGTAAAGCAAAAACTGGTAAAATTCAAAATGAAAAAAATTTGAAGTAAGTTATGTAAACAAGTGATAAGCCTTATTTAAGGGTGGACTGGGAGTAGGGCTAGGCACGAATGCTGTCACGTAGGCGAACAGTACATATTTAGCTGGGCTGTCCCGTGTTATCAAGCGAGGCGTGATAAAAAAGGACAAAAAGGCGAACAAAGAATGTTCGAAGCGCGCGCGTTTGTCGAGTGCTCGCACGCGCCGAGTGTACGGGAAATCCCGACAAGGATATCACGTTGCGTACTGCCGCTGTATAACGAACCACATCGCGTGCTTTCCCATCTTGCCTCTCTCGCGCGCGCGCGCGCGCCCAGTTTAAAACTGACTGTTTTACGTCCGGCTGCAATTTATGCTGCGCCGCGAGAACGAGGGCCGAGAGAACACGCGGCTGTACCTGAAACAATCGGATAAGCGACATTTTTTCCTTTTAATTAAATAAAGTTTGTTTTCATATTTATACTTGTTCCTTTATGACCGTGTATACTTCATTGATATTTTTATCCTCTACATTATCCCACGGCCTTACCTTTTCATCTACGAGAGTCATCGTAATTTCGCAGCATTCCCGTAAACTATATATTTATCAAAACTTGCTCGCTTTATCATACGTTTTCTTAATTAAGGTAGTTCTCTTCATATTGCAAAAACTGAAAAAGCTTCTGAAAAAAATATAAAAATATTCTTCAAAGTCACAGAAATGATACCATATGTTTGTTTACATACATTGCGGAACAAATTTTTGAGAAAAAAATTCTTGAAAATGGTTATTTTTACATGAGAGTAAATGAGTGCTATATCAAATGTGACGGAAAGTAATAGTATTACTCATCAAAAAAACTGGACTTCAAAAAGAAAAACATAGCTTAAGAAAGATGAAATTTGGCTCTTTCTTTTAAGTTTATCAAATATGTGTAAAGTCGATCTTTTTAAAAAGATATCAATGATTATAAACACAAATAGCAGACGACGTGCACGAGAGCGAGAGAGACAGAACGACGTTCATGGTATAGTTTATGCTCTCGCTGAGTCACAAACTGTAGTGCCCGAGGAGAACCCCCTTAAATACACATGCTGATCTTTAATCTCCATATCATTCTACACTATTAACGTTAATTAATTAAGATAATCAAATTTTACTATCTTTTCCCATATTCCGATGATTTTTAAGTTGGTAATTTAAGTTAATCAGAAATTGTCGGTCTATTATAATCTTGATTGCCACTTATACAAGTATCCTAATATTTTTCCTACTAAACAGAAAAAATATAAAAACAACTAAATTAATCAAGTTATCACATATTTTAGCGCTATAATTGTGTGACGAGATAGGTATTTAAATAATAGATACAATCATACCGGTCAATCGTGAACTATAATTTATTATTCATAAAACGCTTATAATCAGAAACTTCATATACACACTCGCAAACGCGAGGTCGAATTTGATTGTAAATAAAATCGAATAGACGTAACAATTTGTAATGCGACCTTATAATAACTACGGCGCCTTGCGCCCGACGCCAATCTTGTACTTAACTTTTTTAACGCAGAGAGGATTCGGCTACGCTCACCGCCCTGATCACCGAGGATGCTACAATGTGGGGTTTACTTTCGCTGAATCAATCTAGGATGACATTTCGGGACCTGAACTTCCTCGGCAGTCGATGCTATGGCGCAGCAGTCAGATACGTCCGATCAGGGCCAGCGTCGGTGAGCGAGAGAGCGAACGTCGCTTCTCTCGTGTATGACGTACCTTGCCGTGAGCCTTGTACAATGTTGCCGTATTCATTGTTGTCGCTTTCCTCTCTCATAATTTCAACGCGCGCATACATTTGAAACCATCGATGGGTTACAATTGTTGCATATAAAAATATTTTTCTACTAAATCTCTGTCATTCAATTATAATATAATGATTTATTTTTACAACTATATCAGTTCATTATTTTGAATGTTATTAAGGCATCAGCTTCAATTTTAATCATACATTTTATTTGTAATTAAGAATATATGAACAGTTCTCAGGATTTTCTACAAAAAAGAGGGTCCAAAAAAAAAATAAAAAAAATTTTGAGGCACACTTCTATTATAAGTTTTTTGGAAATTTAACATGGGAATTTATGGAAATTTAACATGGGAAAATGGATGAAACGTAGTCACTGATGATGAGCAAATAGTAAGCATTTAAATATTCTAACAAATATTCCACAAAGAAGCGATTAAAGTAGAAAAAAAAGAGCTTTAATTTAAGGTAAAGATCATTAAAATCGGTCGTTTCTGCGCAAAGTTACGTGCATTTGAAAATCGCGCAAAATGACCAAAAATGATTGAATTACGTGGATTCGGGAAAAATTGCCCATTTTTTGTAATTTTACGCGATTTTCAAATGCACGTAACTTTGAGCAGAACCGACCGATTTTAACAATCTTTAGCTTAAATTAAAGCTCTTTCCTTATACATTAATCACTTTTTTGTGGAATATTTGTTGGCACATTTAAAAGCTTACTATTGGCTCATCATCAGTGACTACTTTTCGTCCATTTTTCCCATGTTAAATTTCCATAAGAAAAATGGATTTTTTCTACAACGGTGTCACAAGACCGTTTTCGACTATTCGAAAATTTTCTCGTATACTATATGACCTACAGAACGAGAAAAAATTTATAATAGAAGTGTGCCTCAACATTTTTTTTATTTTTTTTACCCTCTTTTCTGTAGAAAATCCTGAGAATTGCTCATATATTTGTTATTTAAACTGATACAAATGTCTTTTAGCAAAACTTGGCAATGTAGTTCGACCTGATGCTATACAACGATAAAGGTCAAATTATTAGATTTTTTTGTTTTAGTCTGCAAATTCATACGTTACTTTCTTGGGGTCAAAGTGGAATCTGAAAAAGTACAAAATGAGTGGAGCCAAGCTAGAAAAAAGTAGCGGTTTTCAAAGAATAGGAAAATGTATGGAAACTCCCAAGATATGACGCAACGACTTGACTATGAAAAAAAAAACTCAATTTTGCACAGCAGTTAACGATGAAACTTGGACCAGCAAAAAAGAACGTATATATTATATGCGTGTGTGCAAAGAAAAAAAAAGAATTTTTTTAAGTTTCTTTCACCTTTTCCTATTTAAATAGCTGTAACTAGCAGACAAGCGTTGTTTGACAGGAGGTGAAACGTTAAGAACTACTTTTTATAATTATTTTTATTTTACAATAAAAAATATTAGGAAATGTTATTTCAAAATACATATAAAAGCATTTTGAACGTAATATATATAATTATTATCGTATAATAAAGACTGGGATCAGTAATAGAAACTTGATGGTATAATTTACAATTTGAATCAGCGAGATCATAAGTATTCAAAATGAAAAAGCAATGTTATAGTTAGAGAATCAATGACTACGAAGTGTATTACCCCATCACAATCGAATATTAGACCAGTCAATAGAGAAAAAAATCAGCGTTTTCCTGCCATAAATCTTATTAGCAAGCGGTAAGCGCTATCCTACGCAGAATAATCGACAGTATAACTGGTATATAAGTACAATAACCAAATCTGTTCCTTATATTTGTTATTAACAATTTAATGCAAAAAAAGCGCTTTTTTTGGTTTTTTGCTTATAAAACCGAAACTAGTGGACCGATCTTGATGGTCCAATGAGATAAATTGTAGTAAATGAAATTATGAACAAAATTAGATGTTGATCGAATCGATTGGATGATTAGTTACGGAGAAAAACGTGAAAAACCGAAAAAATGAGTGTTTTTTGAAAAATTCATATCTCCGCCATTTTTAAAGATGTACCGCATATCTCTGGCGAATCGATAGTAATTCACATGTACTTTATGTGTGCGAAAACCAGGGTCTCTGCGATTATTAGTTTTTGCGTAATCG
Organism: Torymus aiolomorphi; assembly: GCA_036365515.1. Classification (NCBI taxonomy): domain Eukaryota; kingdom Metazoa; phylum Arthropoda; class Insecta; order Hymenoptera; family Torymidae; genus Torymus; species Torymus aiolomorphi. The sequence continues at coordinate 48,375,640 of CM070875.1, read as the reverse complement.
CGATTTCAATTTTTTAGCACGCTATTTTTGAGCGAGGCTGTATGCTCTACGGGTGATCCGATTTCAATTATCAAAAAAGATTTTGAAAGTTCAAATGTTGTACTACAAAACATCTATCTTGGATTTTTGATTAAGTACTGTTTTATACCTGAAAACAGTTGTCAAAGTTGTGTGGTGGGGGGCGCGCGGCGCCTGAGAGGAACCGATGTACATAGTAATAGAACGCGCTGCATGCAACGTATAGATCTTTGCTTTTGATTTCCTCAGCAACTAGAGGAGCTATTTTAATAATTTTTTTTTATTTCGGGGTACAAGACAGATGTTCTGAGCGTAAACGTCCTTGATTATACACGCCCGAGTATATACGTATATACCTGCTTCAAATCTCAAGTAAAATGGGGGGGGGGTCCAAAGTTTAGACGACTCACTTGAAAATTGAAGTCAACTATAGACGTGCTCGGTTTCGATATAAGCTACTGCAGATTGTGCAAAATTTCGAAATTCTAAATTACGAAAATCATATTTTCGAATCTAACAATTCACCTACTGTCCAAAACGTCGAATTTCATTAATAGAATTTTAATAGGGATACAATAAACATATTTCGAAATAAATCATTAGAAACAAGTTATATTTACTTTGAAATTGTATTGATGAAATTTGATGTTTTGGACAGTAGGTGAATTGTTAGATTCGAAAATATGATTTTCGTAATTTAGAATTTCGAAATTTTGCACAATCTGCAGTAGTTTATATCGAAACCGAGCACGTCTATAGTTGACTTCAATTTTCAAGTGAGTCGTCTAAACTTTGGACCCCCCCCCCCCCAGTAAAATTAGCGTTTCTGTTTATTTTTCATCAAATAAAAGTACAGAGTCGGTTTAGCTGGGTTGAGTTACCCCGAAATAAAAAAAATGATTAAAATAGCTCCTCTAGCTGCTGAGGAAATCAGAAGCAAAGATCTATACGTTATTGCGCGCAGCGCGTTCTGTTACTATATATATCGGTTCCCCTCAGCCGCCGCGCGCCCCCCACCACTCCACCACTTTCGTGCGCTCGAGCGTTTTTGGTCAACTCTGACAACTGTTTTCAGGTATACAACAGTACTTTATCAAAAATCCAAGATAGAAGTTTTGTAGTACAACATTTGAACTTTCAGAATCTTTTTTGATAATTGAAATCGGATCACCCGTAGAGCATACAGCCTCGCTCGAAAATAGCGTATTAAAAAATTGAAATCGCGATTAAGCAAAAACTAATAATCGCACAGCCCCTGGTTTTCGCACACATAAAGTACATGTGAATTACTATCGATTCGTCAGAGATATGCGCTACATCTTTAAAAATGGCGGAGATATGAATTTTTGAAAAAACACTCATTTTTTCGGTTTTTCACGTTTTTCTCCGTAACTAATCATCCGATCGATTCGATCAGCATCTAATTTTGTTCGTAATTTCATTTACTACAATTTATCTCATTGGACCATCAAGATCGGTCCACTAGTTTCGGTTTTATAAGCAAAAAACCAAAAAAAGCGCTTTTTTTGCATTAAATTGTTAATAACAAATATAAGGAACAGATTTGGTTATTGTATTTATATACCAGTTATACTGTGGATTATTATGCGTAGGATAGCGCTTACCGCTTGCTGATAAGATTTGTGTCACGCTAAAAACCTCTATTGATTAGCCTATATCTACTTTGAGCCGTCAAGCTGCACCAGAAGCAGCACTTCAATAACCGGTTTTCGCGTATATCAATTTGAGAGGTATAATAACGGGTGATTGTCGTTGCGCTTCTCTTGCGGCTTCCGCATGCCGGGTCGTGTGAATTCGTAATGAACAAAGTTTCGCTTGTTGCCGGTTTTCAGAGGCATATACGGAACCCAGATTTGCGTGTGCACGTGCGGTCTACGCCTTGCAAGAGACGACGGCGTCTCTCCCTGAGATCTATAGGGATACTCAAGGTACGACCAAGCCGCGCACGTTTCCTCCTTTTAACTCAATATTCCTGATCAGGCCGCCACGCGGCGCACACTCCAGTAGCCCGCAATACTTCGAGATTAAAGCCGGGTGCAACTAGATTGTATATTCGTGCCCAGGTTAGGAGTTAATAAAGCGCGCGATGGCTTTGGCTTCTCAGAAAACATTGATACTTAACAAAATATTCATTCATTTTACTTTATTTATATTTGTAGCAAACACCCCGCGGTTGATAAAAAAAAATATTAACACCGTGAACTTATGTCTCTTTTATATGTTTTCGCGTTATTTTCATATTTGACAGTTTATTTTTAAACTTAATGCATTCTTATTACGTACTATAATTAGGGATAATATTATGCTAGTCCGTTTTTCAGACGTTTCCTTAATTATCTTTTTTTTTATTAGAAGAAATACTTTGCATGTTTATTCCTGTTTGAGTTCTTTTAGGCATGGAAGTCTTTTGAAGGAACTCGGTACCCTCATTAGACTCGTTGGCTTGCGTACAACTCGAGCCAACTCGTGGCAGCTGTATGCCGTATATTAATTATATATATATACATACACGAACACATAGATGTACATTATCCGACTAGAGATTTAATTAACAAACTTCTACATAAAATTTTTGATATACTTTCCGTCATTTTTTTCCATTTTAAACTAAAACTTATATTTAAATTCAATTGTACAATAAAAGTCGCTTTCGCCATTTTTGAACTTTAAACTGCTCAGTCACTTGTGTGAGCCACAAAAGCTGACAGTTATTCTATCTCTTTTGCTGATAAATGTTCACAAATCAGCTTCGTCAAAAAATAAAAAATAGAATGAATAGAATAGCATGTGAAAAGTAAAAGTTGCAGGGAGGTAAAAGGGTATACGCAAGGCAACTAAAAAATGTCAGTGACATATTCTCTTCAGAGCTTCCCCTTCTTCCAGGGAATTCGCAGGCAAGTTTAGCGATTGATCGAATGAAAAATAAAAAGGGCCCGGAGCGTATAATCTTATACCCTGGGCTGACTAATATTTTATCCAACTTCCGGGTAACGCCCTGGGAAAATACTTTCTTAGCCAGTCCTCCGCAAAACCCGCGCACGCCCATGCAACTCTACGTGCGGCAGTCGTTCCGTATATACCTTAAACTTTCAAGCTGAGTTCCGGCGCGCTCATTTACCTCAGCGCACGCGTATACTATAGAAGCAGAACCGTATCGCGCAAGCCCGAGTGTCTTCATGTCTCCTCCCATTCATTCCAGCGTTATTCTATTCATTATCTTGTTTTTCCTTTAGCCTGACTGTTTTACTCGGCGACGGCGTCGGGCACGTCCCAATTCTTTTACGTAACAGAAATTCCTTGAACCTCGCTTGCGTACCGATGCACGCCCAGAGCTAAGGAGAAAAACTTCAAGAAATAAAGAACATTGAATTACCTTCTCTCTCAACTTTATAACAAAAGCATTTCTTTACAAAAAAAATGGATTTGCTGTAAGTCTTTCCAATAACTGAAAAAATAAAGAAAATCGTTATTTTATCTTCATAGTTGCTATTTTCAAAACCCTAAAAAGTTATCAATCTTTTGAGCATACAATCACATCATTGTAAAAAATGTCCTTAAAATTAATGCACTTTTAATGTACATAAGCACATTAAATTTAATGTACTTGTAACAAAATAGTACATCAATGTACAAAAGTATTGTTTTTGCATTAAATTTAATGCACAGATATTAAAATTCGTGCAATTATGACTCAAAAGTAATATAAGCGTACATGAAATTTCATTTAAAAAATTGAAAGTGAAGTTGTGGTAGATGTACAAAAATTTCAATGTCATATGCACGAAAATTAATATACATGTACCTTAAATAAATATATATCTGCATTAACATTACAGTATTTATACATTAAATTCCATGACATTATCGCAAAACTTTGAAGTAAAAGTAATTACTTGTGCATTAAATTCCATGACTTTCACTTCATAATTTCACGTAGAAGTAATGCACATTTCATCAAATATAGATTACTTTTACATTAAATTTCATGACTTCGCTCCGAAATTTGCAGCAACAGTAATGAATATCGCATTAAATTTATGTTACAAAGTCCACCGCCTTGATTCCGTAATTTCACGTAAAAGTAATGCATGATTCATTAAATGTACATTACTATTACATTAAAATTCATGATTTTCGCTCTAAAACTTGTAGTAAAAGTAATGAATATTGCATTAAATTTTAGTTACAAACTCAGTGATTTTCATGTTATAATGTCAAAAAAAAGTAATGCACGTTTCATTGAATTTCTCTTACTTTTGCATTAAAATTCATGACATTTGCTCCAAAACTTACAGTAAAAATAATGCATATGAGATTAAATTTTAGGTAATTTCACGTAAAAGTAGAGCATGTTTCATTAAATGTAGATTATTTCTACATTAAATTCGATGACATTCGCGCCGAAACTTGCAGTAAAATTAATGCATATATGTCTTATGTAGATGAAAATGTCAAACTTTTTCAAGCGAGCGATAGCGTAACGGATAGCGTGCGTGCGTAGTAACCCAAGGGTTGCGGGTTCGATTCCCGGTTAGGTCGAAAATTTTATGTAAGTTTTTTTCTGCGATAATAAAAATGCGATTAATTTAAGAGATAAGTTCTTTAATCAAAATGCGAAAATTTATAATATTAAAAAGTTATATGTATAAATTAACATTGTTGCTGGCACAACATAAAGAAGTGAGGTAAGTAAATATATAATAAATTTGAATCAAAGTAAAATAATTTCAACTACAAACTGTGTATCATTATTACATTTTGTAAAAATTTTTTATTTTCACAAAATAAAACAATAATTGGTTGAATAAAAAAAAAAATTATTTTTCAACCAAATAAATTATTTTTTGACCTAAGTAAAATTTCACTAGTATAACGTCTTTTACTAGAAATTTCAAATACGTATATGCTAAGTTTTATGCATTCAATTGAAATTCCAGTTTACGGGAATTTTTTTAATGTGCAGCGATGAAATTTTCCAGTACATTTACAGTACATTACAAGATTTACATAAATTGTAATGCGGATTTGCATTAAAAGTAATGCACTTTGCATTGAATTCACATCACATGTACATTACATTCCATTATTCTTACTCCGAAATTTGCCGTGAAAGTAATTCATATTACATTGAATTCACGTTACATGTACATTAAATTTACTGACTTCTACGCCAATTTTTTCCAGTAAAAATAATGCATCTTGCATTAAATTTAATTTATATTTACATTAAATTTAAGTTAAGCCATGAAATTGTTTTAATGTACCTGCTTGAAATTGTGCTTCCGTTACATGTGCATTAATTTTAATGTAGATTTTTTTTACAGCAGTATATGATTTTACATTCCAGCACCATTTTTACATAAAATGCTACAAAATTGGTGGAAATTAATTTTATCGCAAGTAGAATTAAAAAAAAAGAGTATTTATTAAGTTGAACGAAAAATATTAAAAAGCTGTAATTGCTTCAATATTTTTTTAAACCAATCCATTTATAAAATAACCTATGCGATAAATCTAGATCTTTTATTCGCGCTCTGATTAGTAAATTTTCTGAAAAATGTAGACTCCTTCACGTTATTTGTTCATAGATTCATGTGAGGTTACGCAAAAATTCGCTGAGGTAGATGTGGGAGTTACCCTATCTTTTAACAAAGAGCGCGATAACCGAGGCACAGTAATTAAAAGCCGTGTTCTTATGGGATGTCAGTAATTGCCGCATGCATCACCCAAAGTTCGTATTGATATTTAAACGTTTATGGTTACTTTTAAGTAAAACTTTGGGTTATAATCGATCAAGATATATCTTCTAATTAATAACAGTACATTATGTAACAAGGGACTAAAGTCGCAAATTATTCCCACGGATGAGTTCAGTGATCACCCAAGGGAATGATCGACTTTAGTCCCGTGTTACATAAAGTACTTCTTTATTCCCATCGCCACTGTGGCCACTTCATAGATTTGGAAAGTTATTTTGTATTTATGTGTTATAATTTTTTTAGTTTTAACCCACTATAAACGTAAAAAATTAGACTATGTTACTTTATTCCAACTATAATTTACTTTATTCCCGCATTATGCGGGAATAAAGTAGAGGGAATCAGACGCCACTTTTGCCCTGCTTTTCAGGCTATAAAATGGCCATTATAGTAGAGATGGGAATAAAACGAGTTAGATGCTCAACATATTGTTCATTGTACGATTATACTTGACTAAACATCTGAGAGGTTATGTTAACGACGCAGTAACCCCCACCGCTACCCTAGTATAAAAATTTAAACATACATTCGAAAATTTCAACTTGAAACTTTGCATGAAACAGAAAAAATCTTAAAAAATTAGTTCATTTACTCATGGCAACTATGACTTTCACAGTTACCGTTCAGCAATAAACAGACTTACATACAATATCTTACATTCGGAAACGAATCTATAGAGCCAAACAAATATGCCATATGTCTGCCTGCGTCAAAAGTTACTCGTCAAGCTTTGTAATCTCTAAATTCGAATAAGTGAAAATTCACGAGTAAATTCGATGAGTAAAAACTATTTCACTCATTCAATAAGTAAAAATTATTTCACTTACTAAATACGTGTCAACATTTCATTTAATTAACAGGTTCAATGCGGCGGCGAAATTAGAAATAATTCAATACTTCTCCGTTATTTTTCTATATTTATATATACTTTTATTATATTTCCGTTTAAGCAAAATAAATTTGTTTTCTGAAAGTCAATAAATACGATAAATTAATTAATTAAAAGAATTATTATTTTTAAATATTTCTTCTAACAATTAAAAGAAAAGTTTTTAAAGTAATTCATGGTATAATATGTACCATGCCGCACTTAACCTGTTAACAAGTTAAGATTATTTTGTCTGTCAGGTAAAATTGCATTTATTCAGTAAGTGGAAATTTAATATACTGCATGTGAATACCATTATTATGCAATTACTATAATACGTAAGCAAATTTCCGAAATGATATTATAGATATAATTACATTATTTTGAAAATAACTTTTGTGGAAGAGTTATTATATGTACCTATAATATATGAATTTAAAAATACTTATTTCAATAAATTATTTATTAGTTTTCACTATCGCTCGATTCGTTTGGATTAATTTTCGATAAATTAATATTCATGAACGTGACGATGTCAGACGGCGGTGTATTATTGACACTATAAACATATCTTCCAACAAAGGAAAATAGCAGTTCAATACTATAGGGTGTTTAATGTTAAAAAAAATATTTTAAATAATAAGTAAAACGCCGTAACAATATTCGACTTATTTTTCTTGTAATAATTCCATCGTTGCAGGCTACTACAAAAATATGTTGCCATACCCCTTGAATCCCTGTAATGAACACCTATACATTAGTTGAAAAATAGTCTTTTTATTTTTTACATATATATCTACATCAGTACCCTCCTCAAAATTTATAATAATAAATTGTTAATACAACTTTATTTGGTAAAGAATCTTACGTTGATAACATTACGTATATGTAAACAAGCAAGATCGGTTATTTACTAAGTTTATTTTTGTTATAATCACTATTGAAATAAGTAAAAACTTCACTTATTCATAAGTGAGAATCTCGTTATCTTACAGAAAAAGTAAAAATTTTACTTATTTGCCAGTTAATAGTTGTTAAATCATGGAAAAAGTGAAAATTTCGCTTATTTGGAAGTGATACAAATTTTTACTTGTAGAATAAGTGAAAATTTAACTTATTAATGAGTGACAAAAGTGAATTTAGAGAGTAGTCAATTTGAAAAGATGCGAGATAGAAATATCGGTAAATACAAATGCTACATCTCCAAAATCTTAATTTAAGATGTTTTCTCCTACTTGGACACAAAAGTTACTAAAGAGAGCTTTCGAGGTAGCGAATGCGAGCGATAACTTGTATAGCACGCAATTGTCCATTAATTGCATCTGTCTCGTAAGTAACTCCGGAAAAGTTGTGGGAAACGTGTTAAGATAAATGCTTCGAAGTGTGCACGAAACCGCGGCAGGAAGGACCGCACCGCAAATTTGAATAGTAGTTTACCAGGGACGTCAAGTAACAGCTGCCTGATTGAACCCGTCGGCGGCCAGCTAAACAATGGCCCTCTGCACTTTAGCCAAGCATTACGAAGGCATATACGAATAATATTTATTTCGCAAGTAATCAAATCTAAATAACGTCGCATTTAGTCTGAGTTATGAAGACATAAAAAGTACACGTAACATAACTCATCCCCGAAGAGCAAGCCAAATAAAGTTTCCCGAACAAGCTCAACGTAGACGTTTCTCTTTTTTATGCGGAACGTTAAAGTAGGCCGAGCGGATCGGCATATTTATTGCCCCGTATACATCAAAACATTACACGTTAGTCATTTGTTAAAATACGCACGCGAATATGAGATAAAATATTAGCTCTGAAGAGAAGCGAACAAAAGAAAATAAATCTGGGAAGAAAGTGAGCAAAGCATTACGAGGGTAGAGGAGAAAAGAACAGTGCTGATAAGCTGGATGGAAATCAGACTGTTAAAATCTTTGTGTACGCCAGTGTAAAGCAGAGGCATATAGCGATTTTACTATGCCAAATACCATCTGCTATATTGCCCGTAACAAGAGTCATAAACAGGCGAAGGTAGTTATTTTAGACAGTCCTATCGTGTATTGCTATAGCTATCAGGATTTCATCTACGCTACAAAAATTTCGTTTATTACATTGTTCCTTAGGTGTTGTGTAAAAGATATACGTAAAACAACTTTATATTTTTGTTTAACTTCTGGATTTCACATTTACGTGAATATGCATGTGTACATAAATATCATAAAATTGCTCCAATTTCATCGCGAGCATGGTCAGAATTGCTTTGTAACACGTAAAAATGATATCGGTATCCCATTACATGTCATAATACTCGACACGCTCATCTGTTCAAAGTCATTGAGCCATGATTAGAGGCTAAGCTGTTATGTGTAAGGTTGTGCGCCTGCTTAAAATAGCAAGTGTGGGATAATCTAGGCAATCATTAATAACAATATTTTCATCTATTTGTATCAAAGAACCGCAATGTCGAGCCACATAGGCCATGCTTGCAAAGCTCCGGGATTACATATTATTAAACGTAGCACATGCGAGTGTCTATTCCGCTACTGCTCTTCAGGGGATACATGTTATACCCACCTTGTTTTGCATAACACAAATGTTAATTTTCATTTGACGTTTGCCTCTAATTTACATTTATTAACATCGAGCAAATTAATTTCAAAATATTATTAACTGTGTGTGTGTATTTGTATAAAGAAATATATATATATATATATATATATATATATATATATATATATATATATATATATATATATATATATATATATCTATTTCTTTATACGAATACACACACACAAGTATATATACTTTTATTGTGACAAGAATCATATGATTTTGACTTCAACGACAAAAATATGTGAAAAGCAATGGAAGGAAAGACTTTGAGGAGCCAAGTGAGGTGAAAAAAGATTCAGGAAACGAAAATAAAGAGTAAAGGGGTTGACTGGAAGAGTGAGCAACAGAAAAGAATAATATAGTGTTAGGGAGAAGGGGAGAACGAGAGAGAAAAGACTGAGAGAAAAGAGTCAGTTTCTCATTTCTCTTCTACTCTTGATAAATAATGGCCTCTCGCTAATACTGGGAATCTGTTCTCAATAAGTCCAGGGGCCGCTCTTACAAATACTAATGTTTCTCGTTACGTCGGATAATGTGTGAATCGTAAATGCACCACAAAAAGACGATTATCGTTAATGCGTGACATTAGTCTGAGAAAAAGTAGTTCACTTTTTTCACAAATAAAAGGTCAACGACTAATTGGAAGATAGATGAACAAAAGCTATCGAAAAAACTGGAAAATCCTTGTTACCTGTTACACCGAAACAGGGAAACGCAATCATGGTTGTTTAAAATTCATTATATATTGTTTTAATGAATACTGTATATTACATTCAGCAGAAAATCGAATTTTCTTATAAAATCAATGCACGCGCGCAATTATTTAGCCATCAATCCGGAACGAGCGAAGCAGAAAAATATTTGTGCTATTAATTTCTGCTCGCACGCAGTATAATCATGTTTTTGATGAAAGAAATGTGCAATACCGTTCGGTCTGCGCGTGTATCGCTACTAACACGCACGCGTATATATACAGGCAAAGAAGCGTGGCCTGAAGGGGCCTGCGGGAGCACGCAAAGAGAGAACTTGGCGGCGTTCCAGGCTGTACGCGGCATTTTTCGACCGCACACGGAATTCAAATATTTCGAGGCTGCCCGTGTCACGTGATACGAGATAATTCAACGGTCGCAAATACGATTATGAAAATTCGTTTGCGGAGAGAGTCAGCCGGTGCGTTCGGCCAGTTGCAAAAATTTCGCGATATATTCGCTGATTTTAACGAATAGAAACTCGCACCACTTTTTCATACCTCTTTCTGGGCCTTTTTTCCATTCCTGCCAATAATTCGATTGCCATGCTATTCTTTCGCAACAAAAACTAATTTACAATTTGAGTTTAGCCTAGTAAAATGAATCATTAGTTGGCTTGTGTGAACGAATCAATATTTTGCGTATCTTTGCATTTTCTAAGGATTCTCAAAACAACCGTCCTTTTATCCTGGAATATTAAGACATTAGCTATCAAGAGTGTTTAAATGAGTAGAGAAGGCGCATTTCCATTGCCAGCGAGGCGCGTAGGCGCTCAAGGAGCCGAGAGGAAGAAATACACAAGCGTTTCTCTCTTTTGTATAAGCGGTACTTTCGCCTTGTGAAGCGACTTAGTTGATTAACCGAGTTCCCATGGTAATAGCACGTTGCGAGGCGCGCAAACGCGTGGGCAGTAAACCGTTTGCGCGAGAGCAAAAGGAGATTACAGACTTTACATTTTATGAACGAAGGGAGGCAAGTTGGTCGGTTTCATCTTCTGACGCTGCCCGCACTCCTGACCCCTTTTCAGACTTGCCAGCATTCCGACGTCGACATCTGCGCGCGCACCCTGAAAAAATAGAATTACGGCTGAATCAGTTATGACGAAAGCCTTGAAAGAGCTTTGAATAGGAATCTGTTGTTTGCCTTTAAGATTTCATGCACTTTTTATTATCTCATAAATTCCCATGAGTTCTTACCCTCGGCGTGAATTTACGAATTATGTCCCAGTAAAAATTCTCTTTTTGTTTTTAATGTTAGTTGTGAAAGAATTAATCATACAATAACAGTATGATTAAAAAAACCCACTTTTCCACTTGTTGGCGACGGAAATAGTGAAATTTATCCTGAAAAATATTTATAAAACAATCGCTTTTCTAAAAGTATGAAGTAAAAAGATGAAACTGAATAGTATAAAAATAGGAAACAAACTTATATTCTAAAACAAATAAATTTACGATCTATTACTGAAAGGCACTTGGACATGTAAGTTTGTTGAAAATTCTTAGTACAGAATTTGAATTGAGCATGGAAAATTGAAAGCGATTATTGAACGTAGAAAAAGAGAGCAAGAGAGAGAGAGAGAGAGAGAGAGAGAGAGAGAGAGAGAGAGAGAGAGAGAGAGGAGTGAGAGAAGGGTTGAAGACAGTCAAGTCTGCTACATTTTCCTCTTATGCAAATTACACTTGGAATTCACTGGTGAATTTTGCTTGCTTAGCACTGCATATAGCGCATATACTGAATGAATATACTTACACGTTGGTACGGAGTTCTTAATTTTTCAGTAAAACAGAAAAAGCTAGAGTTAAAGTAGCGTGGGACTATGTTTATACTTTTTCACTAGTTGAATATTTTCCTAGTATAGGTATTATATGATATCTAAAATATAAAAATCAATTCCGAAAGGTATAAACAATTTTTTAAATTTTAGCTAGGGAAATTTGTTAAAATTTTATTTTAGCTAGTATTTATTAGAAATGTATAGCCTAATATAGGCAATATTTCCGTGAAAAAAAAAAGATGTAAAACAGTAACCCTAAGGGCCAAAAATTAATTATTTGAAAATATTATTTGAATTTCTTTTAATTATTAAAAGAAAAAGCTTTGATAAAAAATTCAAAGCATTATAAAGTACAAGTCAGAAAATTTCAAAGATATTCTGTCAACTGCCAATTACAAATATTTATTGTAACATCTGTAAAAATTCTATTTGTACTCACCATTTGAAAAGTTTTTTCACGGATTATGCTATACGAAAAGTTTCTAGTTTTTGGATAAAAAAGTTTGCATATTTAAGAAAAAAAAATGAAATTTTCAAATTTTTATTTGATTCTCCGTTTGAAACCGTAACATACATCTCACTAAAATTTGTTTTTGTGTATTAAGATCATTTTGAACAAGTAAAAAAAATTGTTAACGATTTTAAAATTACGACACACACACATGTGTGCGTATGTTTGGGGGAGGGGGGTGGAACCGTCGTATTAGGATGGACCTGTGGCAGTAAACCAGCCATGGAGGTTGGAAGGACGCAACGCTAATATCGTCACGGTTAATAATGCGCTGTAGCAATGCGTTTACGCGCGTCAGCGACTGGGAATTGTCCGACCGCTACGACCAACTCGGTCCAGCCCAAGTGGAAGTGTTTACGCAACGTGCACGTGCGTATTGGATATGACCAAGTTAAACAGAGAGGGAGAGGGGCCGTTGTGCGAAAACAGACCAAAGTTGGAGAGCTTCAAGCGCTTTGTGGAAATGTGCACCCCTTTCAACCGCTTCATATTTCCTTATTTACACGACCAGCTGACCCGCTGCTTTGACGTATGCGGCTTGTTTTATTTCGCCATAACACAGCATTTTTTTACCATTTCAGTCACTATATCGAATTGTCGGAATCGGGTCTTTTAGCGGTCTAGCCCTGACTTGATGCATATTGCTTCCTCATAGAGGAAGCTTTGTGATAGTAAAAAAAAAGTTTCTGAGATAATGTGTTAGAAATGTTATTTAGCAAATTTGGAATCGAAATACACTATTTTTAGAAAATGTCCGTATGGATGTGTGTGTGTGTGTGTGTGTGTGTGTGTGTGTATACGCTGATATCTCATGAACTACTCGACCGATTTTAACGGGAGAGTGATCATTTTTTAGATTTTGCTTCCAGAATTGGGGTCAATATTCTATTTTTGTAAAATTAAATTTTTTTTTTATAGCCATTTTTTAATTTTCAAAATTTTTATTTTCGATTGTTTTAATATTTAGAACAAATATTGTTTATATATCATGAATTCTCTGTATGTAGGATAAAATTATCTACAATTTAAAAAAAAAAAAAGTTGGTAGCTATATTTCGTCATAAGTTATTGATGAAAACGTAATTTTTTGTAAATAGGTTATATTTCGAAATTAAAAAAAGATATTAACATGAATATTTTTTTGGTTATAAAGGATATTAAGTACTATAACTTACTAAATTTTTAGGTTTTTTTATTCATTATTTTTTGAGAAAAAAAATAATTTATAAAAAAAAGTGATTTTTTTTGTCGTTCAATAACTATAGTAAAATTGGCTTAATCACTTTGAAATTCTTTGCAGGGGTAGATTTTGTATACGAATAGAGTGAGTTCTTTGGGCAAAAGGATTGATCCATAAATTACGAAGATATTTGAGGTTAAAATTTTTCTAGACATTTAGCTCTAAATATCAGTTGCAAATTTATAGGCAATGTATTAAATTTTAAATGAAGTATTAAATTTTAAATATTGGAATTAAAAATTAATTAAAAGAATCACTAAATTAAGTTTGAGGAAGCTACGTGCCAATGAATTGGCAGCGGTTTTTTGTTGTTAAAATTTTGCAAAATGCTATTGAACACTAAGCGGAGACAAATTTCTGATTGAAAATTAAATTTTGTATGAAAAATTTACTTACTATAACGTACTACTAATAAGGCGGAAAACTATTGCGTTCTAGTAAATATTGATATCTATTAGTGCTTTTTGCTATATACTAGATGGTAAAGAGAAAATTCACAAAAGAAAAATTTTTTTCCCAACCTATATTACCGATCCTGTTATTTTTTTAATAATTTAGACAAGACAATTACTGTTTATACCGCACTGCCCGCACCACATATTGCATAAGTAGCTTTGTCTTTGCATATTGAAGTTTGTATTTTTAGTCATCAATATTTATTATATGTAAAATTATCAACTTTTTACAGACTAAGAGCATAAGTTTTGAATTTTACACCTAACGCTCATAACTTATACGCATGCTAATATTGTTAAGGAATCTCTCTTGAGGGAAGATTTTACAAGAAACTGTCATTTCTATTATTTTATGTTAAATTAAAAACAATGATTCATAATTTCCCAATACAATAAATAATAACTTATATTAAATTAAAATATTTTCTTGTTTCCCGATGAATACCGATATTCTCCCCTAAATAATCAGCTCCAGCCTGAGTATAGTACGCAAATTCTGTCCAAACAGAGCTCTCTCTCTCTCTCTCTCTCTCTCTCTCTCTCTCTCTCTCTCTCTCTCTCTCTCTCTCTCTCTCTCTCTCTCTCTCTCTCTCTCTCTCTCTCTCTCTCTCTCTCTCTCTCTCTCTCTCTCTCTCTCTCTCTCTCTCTCTCTCTCTCTCTCTCTCTCTCTCTCTCTCTCTCTCATCTCTTAGTGTAAGTAATTATAGAGATGACTAACTGTAAAATACGATTTATTAGCTACAATTGTTTGTTTAAAAGCTTCTTTGAAATTATCATTACCTTTCACTATAATAAGAGCAGGCAAAACTGCTCGCTTCGCTGGCCCGGTCTTACTGCGGACGTCTGACATAAATGAGAGGAGAAAGGGAGAGAAAGATAATCAGATAAACAGAGGAAGAAAAGAGAAGGGGTGGGGGATTTCGCGCTCAACCACCGTACGATAGATGCTCTTTGAGGATTCAAGTTTCTCAAGAAATGTTGGCTAGAGGTTTGACTTCCGCGCGAATAAAAAGCGATAAATTCCTTCAAGGAGTCTGACCCCACTTGATGCAAAAGTAAACACAGAATCTTATTAATTTTTCGAAAGTTTCAATGACATGATTTCATGATAGGCAGCGGCCAAGATTTTTTTATTGAAAAAGCTTTATTATAAGTTTTGCTCCATCCCTATTTTCCGGACTGTTAACTCCTTACGAACTATAGAGTGGTTGCTAGAACTTGTAGATTATATTCACATAAAAGTATTTTTACTGCATTTGTTCTCCAACTTTTACAAGTTTGATACTTTAAAACAGTAGCGGCGTAAGAGCCGCTTTATGAGTTAGACCAGATTTGCATCTATAGAGCAATATATTTCCGTAATGTTTTAATGTTTACTTCTATATAGATGTTTTTTATATTTGCATTATTAATTATCAGATTATTATCAGACATCAGATGCAAAAATCCTCTATAGGTATTTATATTATAAAAATGTCTTCACTGACGAATAGGATTAAAATAATATTTACTTTATTGTCTCAGAAAATGTATGAGTCGTTGAAACGTTGTTTTATTTGTTTTCAAAAGCTATCCATCATGCTATGAAAATCTCAGATTAAATATATTTTAATTTATATTCTCTATATATTATATGTGCATATTATATTTTAATGCTCTTATTAAACCGAATTTTTCAATATGCGAATTGTCGATTCTTTGATTATTTTTTATTCTATGATAATGGTGCGTTATATAATAATGCACGTACTATGTCAATGTTAAAAAGTGATTCATTAAATCTTTTCCATTTCCAGGTGGCAGCACGTAAGAACAACTAACTCTGGAACATCTTAAAGGTAAGCCCACGTCTTGGACAATACCAGTTATAAATGTTATGCACGCTATGGTTACCGAGTAAGCTTTGTAAAGTTTGAAATATTTATCAGCGTATACGTTTATATAAAGCCGATTTCGACTCATCCGATAGCAGAATACGTTCGAGATATACTGGCCGAATCGCTCGATAATCCGTTAGGGGGTATGAAAAGCTATAACGGGCTCGATGCATACAGGAGAGTAAATAATTGCCTACAGCACAAAATCTTGATTGTACAAAATGAGAGAAATAAAACCTTTCGCTTTTTCCGTTGCTCTTCCTTTTTCATAAAAATGAAGAAATTTTTCACTTAATAAAAACAGTTTTAAAATAACACAATTAAAAGCACGGTGATATAATAACTAAATTTATTTTTTATCTTTTGAACGTATATAATTTTTTTTTTACTTAAAATGTTTTTAAATTATTTACCGTCAAGGCAGCAGTTTTCTGTTAGTTAAAAGTCAGTCCACAATGCCATCGTGGAACCACTTTCCGATCAATTCGTACATAAAATAAAGATAATTTTTTCCAACTTTTAATACTTTATTCGTGCATCTTTCATCATAACTACATCAACTTTACCATTTCTGAAAAGTATTTTTCACAAATAATATAATATGAATTTTATGAAAAAATGATGGAAAATAGGGTATTGATCAAAACCGTGCCGTTACGGTAAGTGCTGAATCAAATAAGCAACTTACATTCGAAAATACGCAACAGTATTGTCCAAGCTATTGAAATTTTTAAGTTATCAAATTAATTTTTAATTACTATCCTTTTAGTATTTTTTTCTTTTAAATTTGATAAACTTAAAATTTTTATTGTTTGGATAATTCTTTCACGCATAGTTCTACGATAACTAAAAATTATACCCAACCCATTAATTATTGTACTTTTGATTAGAATAACAGTTTAATATTCAGTGTTAAATGCTTCATTGCTATTATGAAGAAAATAATCAAGATAGTAAACAAGCAATGCAGCAACAATAATATTTATGTTATTATTGCTATATTGCTTATTATTATTAACTCACAACCACTTAAATGTATTTTTGTCTCATTTGAAGAATATTTTGTCCTCAATAAGAAGATTTCTGCATTTTTGAGTAAAACTGAGCGCTTAACAGTTTGACGAAGGAAGTGAAAAGCTTTTTCTAGTTAAATCCAAATTTACACATAAATATTAAAAATCCAATTAACCCGTATGGCCTACTACCCAGGAAGATCGTAATCGAACCAAACAGCAGTATGTAGGATGAACGCAAATACGTACTGAGCTAGTTCACAGTCATAAATGATGAATCAGAACTATAATATCACGTGATACATGCGATTCATATATTCAAATTTAGTACTTATAATAATACCAATTTTTGTTCATATAATTGATATAATGTGTTTATGATCTGCCATTACATTTAAAGTAATGTTTATCGATTTTTTTACTTCAATATAAAAATAAATAATGTTATCACGTAGTTTAACGTCAATTCTTTATTTTATTATTGTTATGCAATAAAACTGTTATACTTTCAAATTCCGCTACTAAAATCTTGCATATCCTTTAAGCTAGTTCAATCATAGAAAAATCACGTTATAGCTATATGAATATGTACATATCAATAACTGAATTTGTTTAAATATTTAAAAAATTTCTCAATATACTCTAAATTTTTCCAGTGAAAAGTCAGGTACTGTTACATAATAGTAAATATAAATTATTTTTTAGTAAAAGTCCAATTTCATTATTTTGAAAGTGCATAAGCATTGAAATAATAGTGTATATATTCACTATTATTTACCAGTGCCTTTCTGTCCACTGAAAAGAATTTAGAGAATCCAAAAGAAAATCGTATAATAGTTTTGGTTGCATGTTACAAGTTAAAGAATAATATTGAGTCATTCGCTTAGTCTACACGGAATTAGAAAGCTTGCTAGAATAAGTTCACAAGTAACCAGACCGAATTAAAAGAATTTCATCAACTTGTCAATTATACTAATGAATGGGTCGCATCCAAATAAAAAGACGTCAACTCGAAAGTCGGTTGGAAAAGGTGTTGTGATTGAAGATAATTTATAATAAAATACTTTATCAGTCTTTGATACAATAATGAGGTAATCGGAGGATAATTAGGCGATAAAAATGTAAGAGTATATGATAAAAAAAGTGTACAAATTTTTATAAAAGTTTATGCAATGAGACTGTTGCAAAGTTTGAGACAGTGTCATTGCATATAATTTTCCCTAAACTTCAATAAAACAAAAGTTTTTTAAAGGAGTGTGCGGAATTCGCTTTGCGTACTTCATTTGCGTACGCGACGTGCTTGTCTTACACACATGCGCACATTAATCTACTTCGCGCACACTACGATTATTCTTTCTCGACTCGTGTGAATGTTGGTGAGAAACTTCACACTCATCCGGCACGAAAAAGCTATAGTTTTGCTCACTCCGGGCAGTTTGTCGTCTGAGCGAAGCGGGTCGTCGCGAAACAAACTATTTTCAAATTCTTCCCATCCAAGCCATTTTTACGCAGAATTCTTATTATTATGGCAGTGCTGCCAACTTGAATTGAACAAAAACATTTTAGTACATGAATTGATTCGACCGGCTTCGAGCGAGGAATTAAAACATCCAGCATTATTTAATATGATTGACTTGATTTTTTTGTACTCAAATTGAATAAAGGAAAAAAAAGATCATAAATAGTTATTTTCTACGACATTGGCGACGCAATCATTGGCCTCCGCCCAATTGATCAGTCAAACATAAAATTAGGCTGTCGGATGCACCTTATCGCGGCTTTCGTAACCCAATTGTCCGTGACTGTTTTGCGCCTCTTTCTCGGCCGAAGTGGGAATAGATGTTTAAGAGGCGCGGAAAAGTCGGTCGCGTTAAAAGTGAGTTCGCGCAGGCAGGCAAGCATGAAGCCGGACGCCTGGCTCACGAAGGGAGCGAAAGAGCGAGAAAGTGCGCTAGATGAGCTTAACGAGTTTTTTAGGAGTGGCGCGGAAGGGGAGGAGGTGACGTGTGTATATGCGTACAGGGGCTCCGCGGTCGCGAATACGTGACTCTTCTTACGGCACGTGACGTAGCGCAACCAAGTTTCCCGCGCCGGGGAAGTAGCCGCGAGGCCAGTGCTCCCGCTCCTTGACCTACGGAGCTCTCACACATGCACGTACACCTACAACGTCGTTTAACTGCTCCGACGGCCTGGAATTCGCAACTCGGCCCCTTGCCTCTTTTGCTTATATTCTCTCTCTCTCTCTCTCCTTCTCCTCTTCTTCTACTTCTTCTGCTTGCGCTCACGCACCTCCGTTCTCGCTCGCTGCTAATTGTCTCTTGTACGTTTCCGAGGTGTATAAGGCTTTTCTTTACTTTCTTCTGTTAGCATACCGTGATATGCACATGAATCTTTCACTCTGTAATGCACGAGCTCCTCGGCAGGCGCGACTGATTCATCTTTCAGACATTCAGCCCACGGAAAGAAGGGAGAGAATATATACGTGTACAATAGACGCTCATTGACATGTTATTTATTACAACAAATATTTAACGTTATATGAAAAATTAATTCATCCATGCACGAGGAAAATTTTCGAGGCCCAGTCGTAAAGTAATTATTATAAACAGCATAAGGCCATAAATTATGTAGAGACTCACAAAAAACAATTCTTTCCTAATTGTTTAAACAAATAGTTAAATATTATTTTTTTATTCGAAAAGCCGCAATCAATTTTACCAAAAATGTACATTAGTTTGTTCCTTCTTTATCCTCCATTGAGAGTTAAGATAATAACTATTCTATTTAGTCCAGGCACTTGGTTGCCTGTAAAATTGTTATTTATACTATTTATAGCGTGATAATTACGTTCATTCTATTAATGAAGGTATAGTTCAATGATAAAAAGTAGACGAAAACATGTAACCTGCATAACCTGCAAAACATAACCTCAGTAGATGTATAATCCTGTAATACTTGACGCGTGCATACGAAAGGAAATTTCATTGATCAAAATATTTTAAATAACAGACTCAAAACAAAACAAGATGTTAAAGAACAATTCTAATTATTTAATTATGCCTGAAAAATCAGGTAAACGTATAATTTTATAAGGAAATAAAGTAATTGTAAAGATGGTTTATTAAGATTGGTTACTTATAATTGAATGGATGAGATGAAAAATGGTCCAAGTCCAAAACGAAAAATATCAAACTCAGGGAGATATTTTCCCCAAAACATGCAACTTTACGTTTTTATTAAGAAAACTAAGCAAATACTATAGATATCATGTATAAATCTTAACGAATCTGAAGTGATAACTTTTACTCTAAATCATTACCTATCAACTTCAGAAAGTCTTCTTTCCACCAACACAAAATTTATGTTTTGGACTTAGACCGTTTTTCTATTCTATTAGTCAATTCAATATTTTTTAGTACCGACTAATTTTTTAATATTAAAAGCTAATCTTTATACAATCCAATATTTAAAACAATTAATATTGCAATATAGAACCAGAAAGCAGTTAATATAATTACTGTATGAAAAAGCAATCATGTGAAACGTTGAATGAAAAGGTCTACTGTTTGGCTAAATTCTTAAAATAGTCAAAGTTCTATGTCATGAGCCGACATCCTGGCATAAATAATTTTCTTATCAATTTATTTTAATAGATAAATAGAATCGAAACTGGTAAATAATTAAATAGGGTAGAAGTGCCGGTGCTGTCCACAGTTACGTTTTTGGCCACACGTACGCTCTTTATAATTTAATTAGTTCACGGCTAAGCTCTCAGCGTACAAGCTGGGTAATTTTTATTCAGAGAAAAGAGAGCCATGGCCATGGTCATAATTGGTGTTTAGGTGGCTAGAACCAGCGAAAAACGGGTTTTTACGATATATTTATAATTTTTAATTTTTATTGACCTTCTTGTTTTTAAGACGTATAACATACAAAGTTTAATTGTTATTAGATCTAAAAAAAAATCACACGATGATTATACAATGCACGAAAAACAATTAAATTTGTATCTAATGTCATGAGAATCATTAATGTGGCCAAAACCGATACGTCTACCCTCGTTGAAGATTTCAAAGCAAAACCTTTTTTTTTATTTACAGTTAAAACTACGACTAATAACAAATAATTTAGAGACGAATAGTTACATATTGGTACGTACCAATATGTAAGTATTTTATATTAACTATTATTATGATACATTTACCGTACGATATCAAAAATAAATTTGTTTACTCCGGACAAAATTTTCTCAGAAAATTCAGCTTATTTGAGATAATACGTGTTACGTCAAAATTTCTATTGATCCAAAATAAAAAAACCGCTGCTAATATATTGACACTTTTACCTCAAAATAATGTATTTATTCCCTTTTTTAATTTTCAATAACAATTACGAGCACAGGTATATGCGTATGAGCGTGTATGCGTGTCCGACACAGCCTACGAGACCTACGAGTGTACAGGTGTACGGGTGCATGTAAGTGTGTATGCGTGTGAGCGTGTCTATATGGTAGGAATCATCGCCACTCTTTTACACACCTTTAAATTAAATAAACGATACTTCCATGTGAAACGAGAATAAAGAGTGTATCAAAGTTTCATGAAATCATAAATTGATTTGACAGGAAATCAAAATTTCTTTTTTAGATATTTAAAAAAAAAATAAATTTAAAGTAAAATTATAATTTTATTCTTGCTTCAAGAACTGCTAGATCTGATAAGTAACTGTAAAATTAGTCTGAAAAGAAGGAAAAAATTATAATTATTTATTCAAGCTTCTCTTTCTTATGCTGTTCTTAATTCGTCGTGATCCTCGCCATACTTATTTCCTTTTCTCTCTTATTTTTTTCTTTCTCATTGCAGTTTTATTTTTAGTTGAACTTTCTCGCACATTTAGCCTTATATTTTCTCTTTCTCCGTCCTTACCTTTCGTATTCCTCTCTCTGGGTCGTGTTATTTCGTCATGCCTTTTACGCGCAAGCGAGACCCAGCATAAAGTCATCACGAGGTACAGAGCGGCAGTCACTCGTATGAAGATATACCTCATTTGAAGGTGTCGGTGTGTAATGAACACTTTTGCAAAAAAAAGAGTGCGGGAACTGGAGGGGAGTGAAGGAGATGAAGGGAAAGAAGAGAGAAAGGTAGGCAAGGGCAGCTCTACAGAAATTGCAAATTGGATAGTAAATAACGTCGCACGAGGCTTCAAATGAGTGTTTCACACTTTTGCACACGCTCTCTTTTCCTCTCATTTAGGACTAGTCGGATACGAAATTTAATTAATTATTACGAAAATGTGGTACTTCAACTCGAACTTTTTGCAACAGCATAAAATTTTTTTACTTGCTAGAGACCATCTGACGGCATGAAAATTGCCGTGCAATCTCGGAAAGTTTTCTCGTTTGTTCGCAGAGGAAAAAATATTTAATATTAAAGAAATTAATACGAATGATATTCGTGTATGAAAATTCATTGAATTGCTGTATAGTATTTCTGAGGTGGAGAAGAAGTTAGTCAAACAAGTCTGTCGTTTTTTAATTAAGGATCAAAGGCGAATCAATAGTTTGGAAAGATACGCGTGGAGAAAGATAATAAAAAGTTAAGCACGCAATAAATATATCCGATTCGCCACTGAATTTTCATAAAGTCGCATAGGGTGTAAATCTCGGTTTTTATTCCAATCCAAATGAAAACGTAAAAAGACTACCTGTGCGGCTATTCAACTAGGGTTAGGAAACATTTTCTTCCCACTCTCCAAGTCTCCGGTAATGTAAAGCTGTCCCCCTTCCGTTCGGCCCTGTCGCGCACGACGCTCAAAACCAAGGGAGAAACGATTTTAATCCCGGGAATGAAATAAAACTATCGCGTAAAGTAAACTTGCGGATGCATCGTAAACTACACAATAATACTGAACAGCTTTATTGACGTCGTTTCGGCACTTGCTGGACGATAGTATCGGAAATCGATGACAGCGCGTTCTCTCATCTACTCTCTGGCAGAGCGCGCGTTTCTGTTTCCAACGCTCGCGAGCGTTCGACCAACTCGAGTCTATGGTAATCAGATAAAAGGGCTTTAGGGTCAAGAGGGCAACGGATAAATGAGGAAGAGCGAGCGCAAGCGAGAGAGAGAAAGAGGGACACGGAGGGAGTAAGAGAGATGACAGGTATTGCCGCGAACGATAAGAGCGAAGCTGTTGAACCATCGATTTCACCAGCTCGAAAAGCAACAGATATGACATTTCGTACATTTCGCTTTCGGATACATATATCACATGGGCCGCAGCGTAAGATGGAAAGGTGCACGGAACAAAATGTCCAGCTGCATGCGCCGCGTGAAACGATATAAGTCAACTGCCGTTGATTCATTCCCGAGTTGGCATGAATATCGATTACCAGAGGTAGCGAAAAAGAGGTACGACTAGGGCTGCACGATATAGCAAGAGTAATCTTGATATTGTATTGTCTTGCCTCAATATTCAAGGCAATAATCGATACAATATTTATGTTTAATTTTCAATACAATATCAAGATTGTTGTATCAATAATGGCGAGAATCTTGTCTTGTCTTGAACTAAACTTTGGGACGCGAGGTCCACGCATATTAGGGAATTACGTAGATATGAAAAAATAATCCCAACGATTATTTAAATAATTTTTAAACCCAAGTAGGCGGGGGATATAAGGTCCACGCATATAAGGGAGTCATGTAGACATGCAAAAATAAGCCAAACGATAATTTAAATAATTTTTAAACCCAAGAAGGCGGGGGATGCGAGTTCCACGCGTATACGGGAGCGCGTCTGACGTGCATACAAGGCAAAATAATTATGTAAATAATTATTAACCCCAAGTAGGCGGGGGATGCGAGTTCCACGCGTATACGGGAGCGCGTCAGACGCGCATACAAGGCAAAATAATTGTGTAAATAATTCTTAACCCCAAGTAGACGGGGGATGCAAGTTCCACGCATATACGGAAGCGCGTCAGACGCGCATACAAGGCAAAATAATCATGTAAAGGAATTCTTAACCCCAAGTAGGCGGGGGATGCGAGTTCCACGCGTATACGGGAGCGCATCAGACGTGCATACAAGGCAAAATAATGATGTAAATAATTCTTAACCCCAAGTAGGCGGGGGATGCGAGTTCCACGCGTATACGGGAGCGCGTCAGATGCGCATACAAGGCAAAATAATCATGTAAAGGAATTCTTAACCCCAAGTAGCCGGGGGATATGAGGTCTATGCATATAAGGGAGTCATGTATAGACATGAAAAAATCAGTAAAACGATTATTTAAATAATTTTTAAACCAGTTTTACGTAACTCCGTTATATGCCGATATGCGTGGAACTCGCGTCCTCCGGCTACTTGGGTTTAAAAATTATTTAAATTATCATTTTACTTATTTTTTCATGTCTACATGACTCCCTTATATGCGTAGACCTCATATCCCCCGGCTACTTGGGTTTAAAAATTGTTTAAATAATCGTTTTGCTTATTTTTTCAAGTCTAGATGACTCCCTTATATGCTTGAACCTCGTATCCCCCGCCTACTTGGGTTTAAAAATTGTTTAAATAATTGTCTTGCTTATTATTGTACGTCGACGAAATTCCCTAATATGCGTGGACCTCACATCCCCCTGCTACTTGGATTTAAAAATTATTTAAATAATCTTTTTGCTTATTTTTTCATGTGTACATGACTCCCTTATATGCGTGGACCTCATATTCTCCGCCTACTTGCGTTTAAAAATTGTTTAAATAAATGTCTTGCTTATTGTTGCACGTCTACGTACTTTCCCAATATGTGTGGATTTTGTGTCCCCCGCCTACTTAGGTATAAAATTTTTTTAAATAATTGTCTTGCTTATTGTTACACGTGGACATAATTCCCTAATATGCATGGACCTCGCGTCCCCCGTCTACCAGGTTTTAAAAATTATTTAAATAATCGTTTTGCTTATTTTTTCATGTCTACATGACTCCCTTATATGCGTGGACCTCATATCCCCCGCCTACTTGGGGTTAAGAATTATTTACATAATTATTTTGCCTTTTATTCCCGTCTGACGCGCTCCCGTATACGCGTGGAACTCGCATCCCCCGCCTACTTGGGGTTAAGAATTATTTACATAATTATTTTGCCTTGTATGCACGTCTGACGCGCTTCCGTATACGCGTGGAACTCGCATCCTCCGCCTACTTGGGGTTAAGAATTATTTACATAATTATTTTGCCTTGTATTACACGTCTATATAACACCCGACTCTAGCTTAAATTCACTTGTCATTTGAAGGCACGCGCCCCATCCGTGACAGTCTCTACTGCGCAGACGCGAAGCTTTTTTTTTTTTTAGATCGCAAAAACATAAAAAGATTCCTTCACCATGTACTGATTTGCAGAGGTACACGTCTCCTACCCCCCGCCCACCACCGGTCATCGGTCGGCCGGAAACTTCAAATGTAAAAGGTGGCAGCCCTATGCGCACTGCGCAACAGTGTTATTCCGGCTACTGGCAGCATTGCCGACGTGCCGACAAAAGACGCGTTGCTGCTCGAATCCTGTAAGTAACCCGTATTTCAGTCGTTCGTCCCCCTCGCGCCTATAGGGACCCCGATATTTTTTTCCGATATTAGGGTAAACGTATCGATACAACCGAGTATCGGGTACGCAAAATATTGATACGAAATATCGATATTTTTCATTGGAAATATCGATATCTCTAAATATTGATAAATATCACCCACCTCTAGGGCCGACCAATCCGAGTTTTTCCGAGCAGACCGAAATCTCTCTTCGTAAGTTACTTATGATTGATCGGCACACGATGCGCAAGCGCTCGCGGATGCGCCGGCTGCGTGACTGTGGATGCAGCCAATATACACGTGGAAATTTGGCTTAGCGCGCGTGTGAGCAAAAATCTTTACACAGCGGAGTGACGGAATTATGGGAAGTCATATTCATACTTGGCGCTCCCTAGCAGTTAGAAATTGTGCAGTATAGTACCAATCTTTCTTGTATTTATAATGCAAACAAAATATATATTTATTTGTATTTTTGGATATTCAAAAAAAAAATCAATTGAATACACTTATGAATCAGTTTTGTAATCATATACTGTGCGTAATGGAAAGTGAAAAAATACAAATTTAATATTAATCGAAAAAACTTAATTCGATAATTAGGTTATTTATCATAGTAAACTAAATATTGATTACCTTGTATGTTAAAGTCTTAACTAAATTTTTTGTGTGCAACATAATACAAACATTGATCGTTTGAATAAGATACCATGTACATAAAATATATCTTTATAATATTATCAACTTGTAATATAAACAAGAATCTCAAGACAATACAATAGTACTTTTCATATTGACTGACAAGACAAAGACAAGAGAAAATTTTTCAAGAAATTACAAGAACGAGACAATAATTACAGAAATATCGTATTGTCTTGCTCTCGTGCAGCTCTAGGTATGACTATGACTTAATCCCGCCTTCCTGTTATCCTTATCGCACAGTAAATATATTAAACCTTTGTATACAGCTACGCGCATGTTTCATGTCTTCTTATACGGTTTTGTAATCTTTTTATCCTAGTAACCATCTTTTTACAAACGCTTCACTTGTAACTTCTTCGAACATTTTTATAGAAGATACGTCTTTTAATATTATTACTCAAAAAGTTGATACTCATTCAAACACTTAGTTAAATTTCATTCTACTTTATCAGCTTTTACCATAGTTTTGTTACTATTTTAATCGATAAAGTAATTAAACATATTACGCATCAGGTGGTGGCAGTAGTGGTACCCTAACTTTAACGTAGAACTGTATGGAATTTACAGATATTAAGAATATTTATAAAAGTGGAAACGTTAGGAAATTACATTAAGAAACAGGTTGTACAGTTGAATATACTTTTTTGTGACGCGTTTATTTATATAAATCTAAAAGTAAAGTTTGACAAAAGTGCTCTACGTGCCCCACTGGCGGGGCGTTTGTGGCACCAGGTGAGGCACGAGTCGCATGGGTTTTTATAGAGTATTCTCACATAATTTTACGTAAATAGTCAAATGTGAAATAATTAAAATAATAAGTACTTTACATATATTTGATTGTATGATATGTTTTACAATGATAAATAGCGAAATCCGATCTTACGGAGCCTTATTGGTTAGGGAACGAACAGTTGACGGCGCCGGGCAATACATTTCGTAACCCACTCGTGCCCCCTCTTGGGTGCCACGCATGCCCCGTTTTCATTGTTTTTTTAAATTGATAATTCATAATTATTAAGCATAATTAGATAAAAAATCCAACGAGGCAAAGTTCAAAGTCTGAACTATCAAATTACACTTTATTTTGAACGGATCCATCTTTTTTTTGCATTCTGTCAGATGAATGAATAATGAAACCAACCTTTTTTTTCACTTTCAATTTCATTCTCATTAAACATTAGTTAACATGACTTTTTTATATATATTTTTAGCAGAAACAAAGACTAAAAGTATTTTTCTTCGATTTCTATAAAAATTTGCTTTGAAATATTCATTAACCGTTTAAATATTCAGCTGCCAAATTGACCCGCCTACCTCGTGGTGCCCCACCTTCCCCTATTCATATTTATAACATATACATTTTTATTGGTTGATTCTTACGATGTGTAATTCCTGATTGTTTAATGGTCTATAACTTTGTGTGACTATGGTTAAAAGTGGGTTGGATTTATGAATATTTGAACTTAGAATTTCTAAAATAAAAAAGTATAAGAGGATCTTTAGACATTATTAGTTCAAAGTGAGAATAAATAATATATCCATTGCTTGAAGTTTCTAGCCTCGAAATTTAATATTCTCAAATATTATTGCTAAAATTAATATAATATAAATCAAAATATAAGTAGTTGATACTTTTTGATAGGGAAATAAAAGGTTGTAATTCTAAATTTTAATTTGAAAAAGCCTGGCAAGAAAACACGCGTGAATCTTTCTAGTGACGTTATAGTTTGCATGAACTAAAAATTGTGATGACCTTTAGATTTTTCAACAATTCATGCATTGAAGTTTTTAAATTATATTCGTTAAGGTAGTACAGTCGCTACATCCCTAGTCAAAATGAGCGCACTTTTTATTTCTTATTTATTCACAAGATAGACTTTGCTAAATGAGCTACATACATGAACATACACGAAATAATGATTATACATTAGCCTTAAATAATTCTATTCATCCCAATTATTAATAAAAAGTTCCATGCAGAAGCTGATTTGACTTATTTTTTGAGGTTAAATATGACTTTTTGCTTTCAATTAATTTTTTTAATAAGTATATCTACCTAATCATAGTTTTCGAAAATGATAAATTTTCTTTAAATATTTATCTCTTACTACAAAAATTTCCAATAAAAACTGAACGGTAATTTTTACAAAAAGAGCAATTTCCCATAAGACACTGTATTAAATTCGTAATAATGAAAATATTAATAACTTTGGTCATATTTACCCTAGCTTTATGGCAATTTTTACCATAAATTATGGCAATTTTTTTGATAATTCCAGTCTGTCCCACTTTTACAATTAGACAATGGGTAATTCTTAATACAATATTTTTCTCCGTGTACTGTAGTAATCAATGAAATATTTGTTCAGCGAAAAGCAGCTCTCGCGTAGTAGTGAGAAATTCAATTGACTAGATTAGATCTAATGGTTCCATTCTAATTCGATGAAGTTCACGACTTCGTTAAATCAGGCTACATTCATTGATCATTACCCTGGTATAAGTGCCAACAATTACAAAAATAAATTTATACTAATGAATCTCCTAGTTTATGCATTCGATACTAATGAGAAAAAAACTGACAAACCCTGCAAATATTCTGATCATCAAGGCCTTTGCATGAGATTATTTTGCCACTGTCATTAATTAAATTTAATACAAATTTTAATCGATTAGAAGTTTTAATTAAATACTTGATATCCAGTAAATATCGATATAATCACAAATGATCTATAATATCAAAATTATGCAATTTATGTATGTTGCATAAATTCTTACGTTCCATAATATGATCTTGAATGCTTCCAGTTGTTTTATTAATTAAACTAGCTACTTTTAGCGCGCTTCGCGCGTATCATTTATCTCTTTGTTTTTTTGTTTTTGAGGTTATGAACATGATCAAGTTTCATTTTAAAAGTTTGTTTAAATAGTTTAAATTATACGATAATAACGTAAGTCTCATAAATAAAATCAAAGTTTTTCTTATACTATTCAGTTTTAAATATTCAAAGTCAAGAATCCAATCTTCAAAATTCAAACATACTCGATTTTGGCGCTTATTCTATGTAGACCAATCAAATGAGCCAGCAACAACCAATCAAAACAGTCTTATTGTGATGACAGATTTCCTCCATCACTTTTTTAAGAGAGGATTACATACTGCATTTCAATTCCAGAAGTAGCTAAGAAGAAGCTAAGTTGTTGATTTTGTCGTTTGTGATTTAGTCTTTGCGAAACCGTTGAATACGGATCTCATCCATCTTTACAATAAAGAAAACTTAGATGTATTTTGTGCTTATTATTGTTATTATTGTATTTTTCAATGACCCGCCGCAAATTCCGTTTTGTACGGAACGTGAATATTCTAAACTTTAACCTTGTATGAATTTATAAACAAACTAATAACCTTATAAATAAGTTATAAATAAGTAAACTGAATTTTTTAACAAAATTAATCGATTGCAAATAAGCGCGCGCGCACTTTTCTTTTCTTATGTATATGAAAAAAATAATAATAAATCGTGCTATTTGTGCAATTATTGTATGAAATTGCGACTTCATCATTACGGACGATTGCAGGGTCCCGTTTTCTCGTTCAATTTAGAAATTGAAGAAAAACATTTCTGACCTTGTAGTTTCTTACTAAATTATCGTGTACCGAAGAGATAATTTCTCAAAATACAAAACTGAATCTGAAAACGGGATCCTGCAAACATTAGTGCATACGAAATTTGTTAACTTTTATAAATTAAAAACATAACTATTTTTCATGCATTTCACCATCTTTATGTGATCAGATCGATTTGCGGTATAAGGGTAACTCAACGAAAGACATGCATTAGTCTCTCTCTCTCTCTCTCTCTCTCTCTCTCTCTCTCTCCCTCTCTCTCTCTCTCTCTCTCTCTCTCTCTCTCTCTCTCTCTCTCTCTCTCTCTCCCTCTCTCTCTCCCTCGCTCTCGCGCGCTCCGCGAATTAATCGATATATTCTTGAATGCTTAAATTATGTTAGGGAGATTGATTATATTATGCACATTCTCAATCGCTAAAAAAATTTTCTTACCTAGCATACTTTAATATTCTAATCATTTCATTTTAGATTTTCTACAAAATAAATGTCTTGAGATCTATTAGTCTAATAGAAATTGACTCAAAATGAATTCTGAGTAAATTTGCAATGATTTAATTGCTTTAAACCCATTTTAGCAGTAGTTAGAACAATAGAATGAAATAGACTAACTTGTATTGATTGATTAATTAAATAGGTAAATGGGTCAACCAAAGCCGTACTATATATTTAAACTTTAACGTGTACATGCGGGTACATTTCGGTTATCTGGAAAAACAGTGCTTTCAATTAGAAGATATATATATTTACATTAAACGAGAATAAATAAAATCATTATTATATAGTGTACACATTATTTTAAAAGAAGAAAACAGCTGCTAACTGTTAGCGAGACTGCTTCATTAGCGAATCGAAAGAATTTCTGTTATATCTTATGCATTAATATCTTCAAAAAATATGTATTTGTATGTATTTAGAAAATATGCCTATACTGGTATTTTTCTAATGTTATAGACTAAGATACAAAGTTTCTGATTTTTTAAAAATAATGAAAATGGACAGGTAGTTTAAAATTAAATTTTTTCTCTAGAATTGCTTCAGGGTTAATATAATTTTTTTATCCTCGCTTTTCTAATCCATATATTATCTTCCAGATCTTTTCGGGACGCCCCCACCGCCTTAGCGTGGATGCGAGAGTATTACTGCATAAGCACTATTTCCGCATTTGCTTAAGAGGGTTGGCTAGATCTGCTCGCGCTGCTCCGCTCACCGCGCACCCCCTTTCGCCCCTCGTAAAAAAAATTATGTTCATATGAACTTAATATAAAGTTTTGGTTCATATGAACTTCATATGTAGTTATCCAATGAGACTGAGCTGAACTTCCAATTTTTATAGTCTCAACTTTATAAAAAGTTTATATAAAGTTGAGAAGATGTCTCATTCAACAACTTCATATGAAGTTCATATGAACCTTAAGTTCATATTAACTTCAAGTTAAGTTCATATGAACTTCTTTAAACGCGGACACGTAACAAAAGTGGATGGGGTGAGGGTAGCCCAGCTCGGCACCCACCGCTACCGCTGTCTCAAATCTTGCATTCTTCAGTTTTTATTCTGCACCACTACCATCTGCCATCAACGTCGCAGCGCAGTCAGGGAGGTTGCGTCAAGGTCGGCAGCGTCGAGCGGATAATACAGAAACGACGACGTACGGCAGGCGGTGGGTAGCGAGTAACAAGAGTGACGGAGGTTGCGCGCTTCCATCTACAAAAAAGACAGAGAGAGAGAGAGAGAGAGAGAGAGAGAGAGAGAGAGAGAGAGAGAGAGAGAGAGAGAGAGAGAGAGAGGGCGAGTGAGTGAGTGAGTGAGTGAGTGAGAGGGAGAGAGGCCAAAAATTCTACTAATCTATTCTTCTCGTCACCTCTTTCTGCGTCCATACCGAGAAAGCAAGGTTAAAATTGCGGGTATCATAATATATGTTAGGGGAAGGGCCTCGATTCCGCCGCCGTTGTCTCCGTCATTACCTCTTACATCTACGTCGCATGATGGAGAACTCCAACTGGAAAATAGAAATTCTCACAAAGCATGCATTTTTTTACACAAAATAAAAATCTTTTGTAATTAAAATACTTCTTTGATAATCGCCTTGGATCGCATTTTTCCGTCGATTTACATTTTAGACTCAGAATGACTCAGTATTTCCATGCTGCCGAGATGAAAATATTTCTAAGTCCAGATGAAATGAACGTGCCGCATAACGTGTTTTGTCGATAACCTGAATGCGTTGTCAATGCACAGTACTGTCAGTAGTGTTTTTTGTTCGTTGTAACCTTTTTTAAAGAATCGCCTCCTAAGTGTTTTGTGTTTTATCAAGATACTCTCATAAGAACCTGTGTATAAGAGTTGAACTTTGAAGTTGAATAATTCCATAACCGAGTTGACAAGCGATCTGAAATTTCGCACACTTATAGGAAATAATCGAAGAACAGCATATTAAATTTTTGGAATGACGTAACCATTTTCATTTGGGTAACCAACCTCCTTAAGGTCCGCGCATACGCACATCTCTCGTGGTGTGGGAAAACCTCTGTACTACGAAGGAAAACGCCACACCAGGAACAGCGAGCAGAGGAGTCAAACTTAAGTATATTCGAGAACCTACCATATTAATTTTTTCACATACTTGGTCTAATACGACTGTAAAATTGAAGCATTAATCTCTGGATCATGCTTATGTGAAGAATATGAACATAGTAATGAATCTCGCCAATTTCTTTATACGAATCAAAGGAATTTCTGTTTGTGTATCTTCATTTTTTTCAAATTAAATTTACGATAACCCTAAAATAAATGGATAGAAAGTACAACGTGTACATAACATAAAAACTTGTATAATTTTCATAAATTACAATATGAAATAGACTTCGGGGTACGCTTAAAATATTTGTGAAATTTCAGCACAATATCTTTTTTCGTTCGTGAGTTATGCATGACATCAAATTCTGTTACTTTAAAATCACATTTTTTCTTTAAAATCACGATATTTCTTTAAAATTACTGAAACACATAAATCTAAAGGGAATTTAAAGAGCGTATCACTATTTCTTATTTGTTTTTTAAAATGAACAAATCAAAAATGCATATATATATATATATATATATGAAGGGTATGGCCGTATAAATGGATTTTTTAAAAACTAGTTATACCATAGGCTAAAATAGTATATTCTCGATTTTTCAAAGATTTGTGCTCTCTCTCTCTCTCTCTCTCTCTCTCTCTCTCTCTCTCTCTCTCAGAATTTTTGCTTTCTTAAGGTGATGCGATACCCACGCTATTACTCAAAATTGGGTTCCCGTTTTTTTCATTCAATTTTTATTATTAAGAAAAAAACTCTTTGATACGCTGTAGTTCTTTATTAAACTTAAAACGTGTCAGAGAGTTTTTTTTTAAAAGTTTAAAATTGAAGGAGAAAAACGGGAACCCATAGAGTTGAGTAATAGTGTGGGTATCACATGTGTGAGTGCGTGCGCGTGCATGCGTGTGTGCGTGCGTGTGCACGTGTGGGTGCGTGCGTGCGTGCGTGCGTGTGTGCGGGCGTGTGTGCGGGTGTGCGTGCGTGCATATGTGCGTGTGTGCGTGCGTGTTGCGTGCGTGCATGTGTGCGTGTGTGCGTGCGCGCGTGTGTGTGTGTGTATCACATGTGTGCGTATGGGTGCGTGCGTGTGGGTGCGTGCGTGCGTGCGTGCATGCGTGTGGGTGCGTGTGTGCATGTGTGTGCGCGTGTGTGCGCGTGTGTACGTGCGTGTGTGCGCGCGCGTGTGTGTTGTGTGTATCACATGTGTGCGTGCGTGCGCGTGCGTGCGTGCGTGTTCGTGTGGGTGCGTTCGTGCGTGCGTGTGTGTGTGGGTGCGTGCGTGCGTGTGTGCGTGCGTGTGCGTGTGGGTGCGTGTGCGTGCGTGCGTGCGTGCGTGTGTGTGTGTGTGTGTAATCAAATTTTGTCAGCACCATAACTCTTGAACGGGTGCATGTAATGAGCTGAAATTTTACATGCATTTTAGGTACTTATGTCCTAATTTAGAAGGGATTAAATTTTTGAGTCAAACCCTGGTAGAAATTGTAACCAACCGTACGCCATCCGTTCGCCAAATCGCAAGGATTTGGCCAACCGTTTAACCAACAGTAAGCGATAAATACCGCTTATTTCGTCACGGAATCACCCTTGCGCTTGGTCAATGAATGCTTAATATTAAAAATCTTGAATAAAAATCATTTACACAACTTATTATTTAAATAAAACTCTCAAAATTTGTATTATTCATAGAATAATCAAAACCCACATATTAATAGTATTTTTCTTCAGATAAATATGGTTAAATCGGTAACGGGTATAGTTTTGTTTGTTCAAATTGAGGTTAGGGCGTGTTAATGTGTTGTGTGCGTGACTTTTTGACGTAAGTCAGGACATGTACAGGTGAATACTTACATTTTTAAAATTTAAAAGTATCCTATATTTAAAATTTAAAAGAATCCTACATAAAAGGTATTCTACATTTAAAATTTGAAAGTATCCTACATAAATTCTTCGTACTCGTATTGCTCCGTTTTCTACACGGTGCTCCGTTACCATCTGACCTTTACAGTGAAGCAAAACCACGCGATCCCGGCAATCCCGTCACGTGACTCGTATGAGTCTGCGCAGTTAAATACTTTTACCTATACATGAACCTGCGATCGCACTCGTGTGTATGTAATATGTGTGTAGGGGAGGGCGGGGCACGTGTGACACCCTAACTTTGATTAAAAATAACAACTAAACCGTGTATTATTTCAAAATGTACAAAAACGGAATAATTAGATCAGAAAAAAATAAAATAAAATAAACTATTAACTTTTTTTTCATTTTCTTTTAATTATTGATAAAATACAGAGAAGAAATTCTGAAAAAAATGCTCTACGTGCCCCACCGGCGGGTGGATTGTGGCACCCGACGGGGCACGCATGGCACGGTCAAATTTAATATTTTACTATAGGTATTTTTCAATTCTTCTTTCTAGTAATTAATACTTTAATAATTATGCCATAATAAAATTTTCAAAAATCAAATAACTAATCAGTCTATCGAAAATTTTAAATTTTATTTTTATTAAGGAACATAACAATTTTTACTTTAAAATAAATTATTACATTTTAATAAATGATTTTATATTATAAATTCCTTCTTATAAAATATGATCACAACATAATACTTTAGTTTGATTAACAAATTATCATTATTATTACAATAAGTTTAAATTTAAAGATTTCGCATCATTTTCATCTATGTAGCATATTTGAACTACCTGACCATTGAAAAAGGCAGTTTGAGTATCTACAATTGATTCTTCAGGTATTAACTTCTCTAAAGTAATTTTCATTATTTACGGAAGCTGAATTATTATAACAATGGATAAATCAAGCTGATTTGTGTTTAAGTCTTCAAGTGGCTTTTTTCTACTCTAAATATAACTTAATACGCAGTCGAAATAATCGTTATTTACTTATTAATGTAATAATTGAAACTAAAAACTAGTTAAAACTAAATTATTGCACTGCGTAGTTGTTACCCATCTTGCTCCGTTTTTGGTTTGTAGGTTAGATCACTTCGCTCGGCGGCCGCCGCGGCGCACTGATACGCCCGAGTGTGCCACGCGTGCCCCGCCAGGGTGCCACGTCATGCCCCATTTTAATACCATTTTCATTTTTTAATTATATTATTTATAAAGATTTTCTGAAAATAACAAAAACAGAGCTTGAAAGATAAAAGTTGAAACTATCAAATAGTTTGGTCTCATTTAGAAAAAAAATCATTTTCTCGTTGCTCCAAGCGACTTAAAAATGAAGTCAACCTTGTTTCTAAGCACCGATTTTCAATCTTATTAAATTAAATGATAAACATTATCTATAATCTCAAAAGTATAGAGGAAAATTCTAAAAGCATATCTAATTAGGTTTACGTAAAAATTACATTTTTTGCATTCATTAATATTAAAAATATGAGGGTGCCAAAGTTACCTACCTGACACGTCATGCCCCGCCTTCCCCTATTTATGTGCATGTGTGCTTGTCTTGCGGAAAGCGGGATGCGGACAGTAATTTCGGAGCATAGCCCACGTGCTAAGCTGTCTACGTAACCTTCAAATAAATTTACTCCCAACTTCATTCAAATATTTTTTTAATGCATTACAATAATTTTTATTATTGTTTATGTATCAAAATCTTTTTACATGTCTATATTTCTTATTAATTTCTATTATTGTTTTATGAGTTACTCAATGTTTTATTATTGATTGATAGTCCACCAACCGTTTATTTTCTACCAGGGAATGGATCATTTTTATGTATTATTTGGATAAAATAACAATTTCGCATATTTATTTATTTTTTTTAAATAACTTTTTTTTTAATAACTGAAAATCGTCTTGGTTAGCCAACAAAATTTTTGTAAAAATGTTATTAGAAATTTACGAAAGTATCTGATTTTACCCCGTAAAAAAATTGTTGGGGTAAAACCGGATACTTTCATTATACTGTCTAAAATGAATTTTAAGTGGTTTTCGACATTCTAGAAATAATACAAATATGTAAAAACGTTGTTTAATGAAGAAATCTTTTATTAATAATTATAAATTAACGCATTTTTATAAAAAATCGCTAAAGTCATATTTTCTTTTGACCAGCTTTGCCGGGAAGACTTTCTAATATATTTACGCAATTCTGTACCAAAAAATAAATCAATTTTATATGTATAATGTATGAACAGCGCACTAAATGTCTACAATTAGTTTATTTTATCATTACATTAAAAGAAAAGAGAAAACTCCAAGAGTTTTACCAACCTAAAGTATCCGGTTTTACAGTTCGAAAAAAAAGTAATTATTAATTTTTTGTAATTACTGTGTGACCTAAATCCACACTTAAGTCACGGCTAGCTGTGACTTAAGTAGCCCATTATTACACTGTGAAATAATGAATTTACTTAAATCACAGGCACGTAATTAACGCCAATTATCTACCAAAACTATTCAAAAATACGATTTTACATATAAGAATGAACAGGAAAAGAAGTAAAACTTCGTTAATAGTTGACAAACCACAAAGAATAAATAAAAATGATGATAATAATAAGGCTTGTCTATATTATAGGTTAGTTTCATCTGCTATGGGATAGCAGACCGCGCGCTTTTTAAATATTCAATATTAAACTGTATGGATTTTAGTTTTAGAAGTCTTTCTCTTTAATGATATAACGTATACAAATCTTTCACTTTCATAAACTTCAACTTATTGTTAAAGATACAAATCAAATTGCCAAGAATCTAGTTTTATGATTTTTTTATGTATATATTCAATATTCTAGATTCAATAATAACCATATTCTATATCAGGTATTCTATTATTTAAATAACGTTTTATTAATTTTTTTCAGGGCGGGGGGCTGCGCCCCCCTCGCTGCGCTCGGGCGCTAACCTCACGCCGTGCAATAATGGGCCACTTAAGTCACACGTATCGTAATATACTAATTCTTTAAGCAATCATCTTTTTGTTTCATCTTGCCCCAGATGTCACTTTTAGAACTCCGGAAAAATTCGAGATTCCGTGCAGCTCATAGATTGAAATAACGTATCAATAGTCCCGAAAAAAGTCCGCATTTTGAAAAAAAGCTGCATCAGCTAAAATCTTAAAGATTTTAAAGAATTAGAATATAGCTCATCAGTAGCGTTCTAAACGAAGGTAGCTTTGGAGGTGTTGCGCCCGTTGAAGAAATTTGTTATTTACAGCTCCGTTGTAAATCTCCTCACATGATTCATACACTTGGCGATCATCCAGATTCTCAATAGAGTCAAACGAGAGAATAATACCTACATTTGAGCCTGTAACTGTGTAAAGTCAACTCATTGGCACTTGTGTATGGTGTGTCCTGTTTCCCCGACGTCGGAGGTCGCGAGGCTGCAAAGTCGCGATGTGGCGCATGAATTCACGTCTCTCGGTAATTTCGACGCACCGCGACGATAACAACCTAGTAATACGAACGTTGCATTATTAATAAAGCGACGCGAGGGCCGCGTTACGCCACACTATAACGAAGTAACACGCAAAATGCAAATTAGACATTGCACATTCCGGATTTTTGCCACCGCCCCTGCCACACGTTGTCGTCTAACTCCCGCGCGTACACGACAAACTGTATATATAAAAGCAAGCCGCTGCACTTTGACCTCGCGCGCATGTTTATTTTCATCTCGCTGCATGGATGGACTAGTTCAGCTGTAGAATCTAAGCCTTTGTAAAGTAAAATGTGCCGGTACACTGAGAAAAATGACTGACTAAAAATTACTATAATCCCGAGTAACGGGGGAAACTTGTCTCGTGAAACTATTTTTTAATATATTTCGAACAAGTATTAATACAATTCTATTAACTAATAGTACAAAAAGCTATATTAAATTTAATAGGTACATTACGTAAAAATATTTACTATAAAATATAGAAAAATTAGTATACATTTTATCAATTTTTGTTGAATAAAGTTTCTGATTTTGCTGTACAATATAGCAATTTTTTGACTCACAAAGGTTTGATAGGAGCTATAATAATTTTTAGTATCCACTATAGTAAAATAGTAGCATTAGTAAGATCAGCCGGTAGCCTGCCATAACCTCAAAAAAATATATTTTATTATTTCAATAATTAACTTATAATATGACAGCTCATACGTTTTTACGGGCATTTTGTAATAAGAACCCTGGTCAATCGCATATAATACTTCGAGAAACATACGACCACTTATTAAATAATTACTTTAAGCATGATTGTTTTTATATATGTGGCAACACATGTAATATATTTAGACGAAACAAAGTATTCTTCTCATAACAAGCGACATGGTGTAAGTGGTAATAAGGTTGCCGCTTCTGGATCTGCAGACTTGAGTTCGAATCCCGGTGTCCGCCCTCAGTTTTTTTTTTCAGATAAAATATATTTATAATACTTATTGCTAAAATCGAATTAAGTTTAAATATTCATTTTAAATGATCATAAAAAAAAGTACAGTCGATGATGTAGGTTGCGAAAAACATTTTTTTTATCGTGAATTTTCACTTTACTACCAGGTGGAGCAAAAATATAGTAGATTAATATTTAATGGAGTGCAAGTTTGTCGTCCCATTACTCTAGCGTTTTAGTAATTTTTCATAGAAGTTATACTTAATCAGACTTTTCTTTCCATGCAACTAAGACAACGTTTCGCTTTTTCTTAACTTTGTCCCAACCATGTATAAAGAAAATTGATCTGTTTAAGGGGGCTCAATACCTCTAAAATGATGAGAAAATAATTTTTTTTTGCCTTTTTTCATAGAAATCACGTATAGAGTATATCTCAATAGTTTTTAATGTGTTATTGTATTATTTTAAAAAATATATACAAAATATACTAATAAAGATTTTAATCAATTTTTTGTTAATAGCATTTTTCCAATACTCATACACATCATCTTTTAATTTCTAATAATTTTGCTTCGTCCTAAAGCAAAAAGCTTTGTTATAATAAAAGAAAAAGTATTTGAGAAAAGGTACCAGAAATGTTTTCTAGGACATTTGGAATCGAAATAGACTACCTATGTTTAGAAAATGTATAACGTATTTAAAATCAGATCTTATATCTTCCGTCAGTTTCAGTAAAGCAGTGCCAGTACTATATTTTATTCTGAAGCCTATTTAAAGCGGATAGAGAACACTCTTTTGAATAATGAATTCTGTTAAAGTGTTATGGACCAATTTTTCCAAGATCTTGGACAAAAAGCAGAGTAATGCAATCGGGCGAAATTCGGATGTCGATGAAGGTGCCGATTTCTATTTAAGAGCTTTTTATTAATTAATAGTGCTTTTATCGAAGCCCTCGGAAATATCTCACTTTTAAGTGCTGAATTAAAAATGTTAACAAGAAACTTACTGATGGTAAGAAAAGCCTTAGCAATAGCGCTTTGCGGTATCCGGTCCTCCCCTTAAACCTGAGAGATAAAATGTCCAACGGCAAGGATGACATCGCTGAACAAAACGTGGTGAAAGGAGAAACCTCCAACAGATCTGCGGTCAATCATTTCAGTTGCATTATCAGAAGATTCAGAAGTGGAGCAGGAGCTAGTCGTCAAATAGGCGCCCAAAAGACTTCAAAATTTAAATTTTGCAAATGAAAAGGTGAAAAAGGGCAGGCTTACTCCGATGCACATCAGTATAATACTACAAACCACGACTTTGACAAGCAGCAGATGGTGTCATTGCAGTGACTAATTACGACTGCGTCAAAAATTATTATATTATATCTTGGCAACAAAAAACGCCATAGACAGCAAACACGTTTTTGTCTGCCTGTAAAAAAAAAATCTACAGGAAACTTCTGTAGATATTTGTACAAGAAATCCTGTAGAAGTACCTGTAAGAGAATTCTACAACGTTTTCGCCCACAAGAAAATTCTGGAAAAATTTCGGCAGAAAATATTTCACATTTGTAACATAAAAATTCATAATATTTGAATTATCATTAAAAAGTCAAAACAGATAACTAAAATGCCCACTATGGGTGTTATTATCTGCACGATAGCATTTTTTTGCAACCCGCAACCTTGGGCAAGAAACATTCAGAACCTATTAAAAATAAGGCATTTAATGCTCAGTTGAATGCATTACACCACAAAGCCATACTGCTCTCAAGACAAGTGTACTGAGCAGTGCCCATAATGAGATTCGTGAGGTACACACTGCTATATTTAGTTGTAATACATATTAATGTACGCCATAAAAATTTTCTGTGATGGTACATGACAAAGAAGAGAGCTCCTCTCGCTACATGGTATGAGAATTGTCATTGTAATAATGACAGGATTTGTAGACTTTGAAGTTTTATCAAAATTCCGTTTAACATGTGCCATCGCTGCTACTTCTTTTTATTTTGAATCAGAAGAATATTTAGATTGGAAAGCCAGTCACAAATTCTCTGGAGAGTGCCAGATTATTTTCTCTGGATCTTCTGGTGCAATGTAAGTGAACGCTGCTGAAACTATTTGAAAGTCTTCTTTGAATCACGACATGAGGTACACTACCATGCTATCTGATGGAGATTCAAAAACATGACTTCATTAGTAAGAAGTGGAACCTTATGGAGATAATGTCGAAATATACAAGGAAGAGTGTATTAATAAGACTCCGAGAAGTAACCACCAAAGGAAAACTTTGAGATAAAAAAGAAGAAGAGCTCACTCAGAATGTGAAAATTAGACTCAATAACTACTATAGAAAAACTGTCGCGAAACATTCGAATGATATCGGTGAATCGTCCTATGAAGAAAGAAATATTTGCTAACTGACTTCATTCTATTATACTGATGGACTGCAATCTTGATCTTTATAAACATGATAACACTAAAGGTTATGAACCTCGTAGTCATAGCACAACGTCGGTGAAGCTAAATGCCCGTGTTGTGAAGTGCATACAACCGGTGTATGAAAGGCTGACTGAAGGCCAGCTGTTGTTGAGATACACCGAAGTAGTCAGTACTTATAATGCAAGAGAGAATTTGCGAGATGACCGATAAAATGCATCAAATGAAACAGACACAAATAGCTACTGAAATCGATACAACTTCCAGGTTTGCTGAGCAACGGATCTATTAAAGAGAGCTGACGACATCAGAAGCATCCGATTCTAAAAAAAAGGTTCTGCGCCACCAAAAACTTTGAGTTGTTACTTGCGTCGCCAGTTTTTTTGCATCCTTTTAAAATTGTTTATAAATGTTTTTATATACCTTTTGAATAATTCTATGAACTGACTTTTTTTTTATTTTATTTATATTTTCTTATTTATATGCATAAATATTTATTAAATCTAATAAATTTTATGTTTTTTTTTTAAATTGATTAAAATAATTCAAATAAGAAACATATTAATTTTAAGTGATGTATATTTTTTCATAGAGTTTGAGTATTTGCTATTAGAATGATTCTGATGCGTTGTAAGGTTGCTAACCAAAGAATTGAAATGTTTGAAAAACTCACCAAAAGAGCTCCCGGGCTATCATCTATTTTCGCTAGTAAGAAAATTTAATTAAAATAAAACTCTCTAAAGTCAAGGGATGGCATAATGATTCAGCGTTTCCATTTGAGGCCTCACCATTATTCAGTGAGACGAACTACCCAAACTTTATCTGTTTATCTTCATTTGAATAATAGCCTTCTCGTTCATTTCTAATAATGCTGAAATTGTTGACTGGCCAGCAGGAAATTAACTCGAATTCACGATAATTAAAATTAATGCTATGGTTAATTTAAATATCAAAGCGTCAGCCGGGCTATGCAACCTTTTCTGTCAATTATTCCCTGCAACAGTTTGAAAAACGTCAGGTAAAGTAGGTCTCTTAAAGTTACCTATTTTTTATAATTATAATCGGGTCTTTTCAAGTCACAGCACGCGATTGACCGTAAAACTCGAGAATCACTTGACAGACAAAATTTGCAATTTCATTACGTCAAACTCAAGCCGAGGCCACGTGCCGAAGACAAACGAGCATCAAGCTTAGATGGTCCCGATAAGTCACACTACAAACTCAAGCTTTCTTCCCCGCCCTCTCTCTCTCTCTCTCTTTCTCTCTCACTCTCTGTTCTGGCGAGCCGAAAAAGTTCCCCATTCACACGTGTCACGCACGTACTTCTAGTATGTTGTCAGAGTCGTGACGCTCGATTAAGAAACACGGTGGTGGCAATCTGGGGGTAGCAAACCGAGATAGAGCATACACGCATGCACCACCGCCCCTCGTTTCTCCTCAGGGAGACGCCAACGACGAAGGCGACAAAGGCCGGCGGAGGTGGCGTAGATTGAGACCGATAACGTGCAGTGTTCTGGCCGCGAGACGAAGCTCTGGAGAGGAGATAGACGCAGTGCCGACATCTCGTACTTGCCACCCCCGCGACTCGACATACCCATGTGCTATAGCAATGTATAAGGTGCAATAGTCAAGAGAAATACCAACGAAACAAAATCTGTCATGACTATTCTTAAAAAAAACATTTATTTATCTGAGAAAACATATCAAGAAAAATTCAGGCACTTTAAAGTTTAAAGGGCGCATTAAGATAGGCAAAAATTCTCTCTCCTGTAAGGCCAACTGATCATTTAACAGCGTTATTTGACTTTAATGAAATAGCACCTGTTATTGATGAGGACAGTGATACTAACAAAACACATAACGTATTCACAAAAATAGAACTTTTTACGATTTTAGGTCCAAAATAATTCATAATATTAAATTAAGTTATTCCTGATAACATAAATTTTTTGTGTAAAATAAAAATTATATTCGTGCTTTTGTTACGGATGGATGCTCTTTGGTGCAATACGCACTGAATATCGACACATTCAGATATGCCGCAGTGAAATGATAGCCTATACATATATGGAGCAATATGTACTAAATACCGAAATGCGCAGCGTCATCGTCAGTAAGTGTTCTACAATGCATCAGGTAATGATACACGTAGTGTCAGCACTGAACGAGACGCAGATGATCCCGCAACGGCTCGTCAGGGATGCGAAACGAAACGGTCACGATGGGACACAAAGTGTGAAGAATTGACTCCCACTCAGGATCAAGCAGAACGAGTGGAAAGCGTCGATCAATGATATCAATACGGAAGCTCCCAGTTGAATAGGAGAGTTCCAAGAGTACCAGTGACCATACGAGTACGACAAAAGGACTCACTACCGGTAAAGTTTCATCATTAACGAGAAATACGATAAAAATATAAATTTTCTACTGAAATTTTTCACGATGTTTAATAAAGAATAACTATAAATTTTGCACCAGTGAAGCTTTTTTGACGAAACGAAGTAATCACTTCGCACACTGAGCAGCAAACCGTGCGAATCGGACACTTCGCACACTATAACACGCATGAGGGGTAGAATTTCGCACATTGAGTTAAAAAAAATCGTTTTTTTGAGATTATGGCCACAAGAATGCCCTACAGGCCGTTACGAACATAATGTTTTTTGAGTACCTTTAAGTTTCTAGACTCCGATT
Source organism: Torymus aiolomorphi (assembly GCA_036365515.1). Lineage (NCBI taxonomy): Eukaryota > Metazoa > Arthropoda > Insecta > Hymenoptera > Torymidae > Torymus > Torymus aiolomorphi. Next base: position 48,331,793 of record CM070875.1, on the reverse strand, counting down.
TCCATACTAAGGAGCATATCTTTTATATCATATATTATTGTTGTAATATCTTTGGCTCATTTTAAAATCTTAACTATAATGTTAAGGTAGTTAATATTTATAGTTTTCTATTTTAAGTTATTTTTCTACCGAAATTAAAATGATATTGAAAATTAATGTAGGCGGAGAACTAATTAAATTCGATAATGCTAAATATGAATATATTTCCAAATACGTTTATTTATTAATAATTAACATCTTTATTTGATTGTATATCTATAAAATATGAATCAAAAATATATTTAGAAAATTTTACGTCAATTCACAATTTTTTTACATCGGTTTTGTATAAAGAACTTTTATAATTATCTTGCGAAATGCAACTAATTTATTCTCTCTTTAACAAATGATGTGTCAAAGAGTAAGGCCTCTTTTCCTGAAATTTGATTGGTTAATTATGATCACATGATAAAGTATATTATATCATAGCCGCGAAAGACGCCACAGATGGTAGGCAGGCTTTCGTTTATCTTTTGAAAAAAGAAAGATTTTATAGAAATATGCATTTGATTGAGGGTTACTAATTGGAAAAGGATTGAAATTGCTCATTTGAATATTTCTATTTCATTTGATGGATTACTTTCATGTCAGTCCTGGAAATGTGGTTTCGACATAATTAGTGAAGCTTATCGATTACCAATTTGTGAAATGAAATATTGATAGCGAAAAAAGTTATAAAGTCGAAACTTTGATAATTAGTAAAATAATTAACGTAAAGCTATCTTTAATATGAACTAATATCGTTTAATTGGTATATAGAATATACCAGTAATTATTTCTACTTGCTCTCACTTCAAGTTCAAGGCGACACAAGAAAAATATTGCAGCTTTATTTCGCTAGAAGAACGCACTGCGTGCGCAAGTAAAAAATGTCAAACGCATGGAGGGATGATATGCGAAGGAATGAAAAGGGAGATAGTTATTGGCAGGTTTAAGCACCTACATCTCTAGACACTGTACCTGTACCGCTTTACGCTTCGGGAATGACTCTGTAATGCCGCGAGCTTCGGAGACCGATCAATATCCAGCCGCAGCCGCGGGGCTCATTGCCACACTCCTCTAACCTTAAAGTAACATTTGCACCGACCAAGGCACTTTGCCACTTCTCTCACCTTCCGCGCCTCACTTCTCGCCGCGATCGACCGTCTCAAATTGTTGAATTTTCAGGATCTGATTTCCATCGCGGATTTTCGGGCTATCACCTATAATGTTGGGAGGAAAACGATCCAGCAGCTGCGACTCATATTCCACACAATTTTATACCTATTTTAATACATATTTTAATATAAATGCTATTTTATTTTCATCAATTTTTAAAATTATTCGCTTCAAATTATTTTCATACACAATTTATCAACTTTTACATTTCAATCAAAGGACGCAAAGATAATTTTTTTTACGAACATAAATAATCCTTCAAAGTTCTTCTAAATTATGAATATTAATATTTTTTATTCACATTTTTATTGGGATATTTTAGTTATTCAAAAATATGTATTTTAATTTTCGTATACCTAGGAGAACTTGATTTTTCAATGAAAATTATTATTATGGTAGTTCATTAGTCATGCATTTTTCTTTTTCAAAATATAATATTACTTTAAAATCCAATTCAAAATACACGGACACTTACAATAAATACTCCTTAAGTCTGAAGAACAGATTCTACGTAGACATTAATAGGAGGTTTCCATAGGTACTTTTTCTGAAGATATATAAGAAATTGTATTGTCGGATTAGACAAATAACTTTCCACCGGATACGCGAAAAAGTTGTGTCTTGCCTTCGGAAGCCGCCCTCGGTGCATAATATAATATTCTTTTAAGGAGGTTCTATAGAATAAATAGAAATAATGCTAAAAATTTGATGACACTTATTAAACATAGCTAGATTAGTGAATAAAACAGCTTCAGTTAAAATTTTAGAAAGCTACACTGGTTCTGAAGCTAGAAATTAATGTTTTTATTTTTTGACTCATAATATTTCAGTAATTAAGGCTAAATTTGGACTAAAATTTTGGACTTGATAGAAGAATTTTTAACAATTATTTAACAGTTTTCAAAAATTGTGAAGTTTACTCATTTTGGCTGGTGTAATAATCGAAACACACTCGAAATGCACGATTTTCTACTCAACTTACAGGGATGTAAAAAGGCTTATTTCATGCTTGCGTTGAAAAAAATGTTCTACCTTGATCTGTGAGCTTGTAAAAATGAACAAAGTATTCATAGTTACGTATGAAGAAGGATGTTGGAGCGAATTAACTGGATAAGTCACGTAAAAAATATGCGACAAGCCGGACTCGAACCCGAGACTCTAAATCGGTGCTCTGACCGCTGAGCTAATGTCGTTAGGCTTACTCGAAGACTTCGCGCGCATCTTCTTACCATATCGCTGACGCGTCAGGGCTTGAATCAGCACTCGAGTAGTCGAGTCCGTAACAATAGTTATCCCAACAAGAGTAAAAATACTTTTAATGAAATAGAATAAAAGCTTGCACATATATTATATCTTTCCTTAAAAACTGCAATATCAATGTGTAAATTCGTACATTATAATAATGTTATATAAATTACATGTAATGTATAGTTGTATACCAAATAAATCCGTAAATGGGATTTGGAAACTTTAAAATAAAAAAAAATAAATAAAAAAATGTTTTTTAGAAAACTTGCTTACACCTTCACAAAGTTGCCTCTAGTGGCAAACAGTTATCATTTATTGGAATTTCCATTTAGTTTAGTGAGAAAACTTTTAGATCTCTATTATGACTTTACTTTATCCCAGGAGAACTTCAGACAATGCTGAGTAAAATACGAGTAATAGTTATTTTTTATATCCATATTCTCAACTTCTATATTAAAAATACTATTACATAGAAGAGTGGTAAAGTTAGCAGTGATTATAAGCGTTATCATGAAAGTGGCTCGGATTGAAGTATCCAGCGCATAGGCCTGTTAAACTTAAGCTGCAAAATTGGATGACGCAAACTGCCGCCGAGACTTAAAAAGAGTGTTTCTCTCCGTCATCGATTAATAGCAGGATGTAGCTTCTGAGTGCTTCCTTATCTGTAAGCTTATTATAGATCGGACGCGCTTACTCTGCCACCACCGCTCGCTGCGGTTAAATATTAAATAAAGAAGTGGCCGTGATTCATTGTCCGTGCCGTACAGCACCGGCTATTGCCCTTTCTCTCTTTCTTCCACCCCCCTTCTTCCGCTACCCACGCAACATTGCGAGTCCGCGTCGAGTTGTAGAAGACACGCTTTTTAATACACACGTAAACATGGCATGCGAACGTAGTTAAGAAATAGCACACGTACATTAAACAAATACCCATGGTAATACACAGGTACTTGCTGCACATATTTAATAAATACACGTGTAGGTAAATAGTTGGAACGATTAGCAGAATTTAAAACTAATGAATAAGTGATGAGAATAAGAATGAAAAACTAAAAGAAACTACACGCGCGTATATAAAAAGCATCGGTATTTTAATCCCGAGTCCCGGCTGCTCGGCCTGAAAGTTCGCTAAAATGTAAAGCACAAACGCGAAATGTCGAGCATCGGCAAGTACTTGGATGGCACGACAGGAATTTGGACCACGAGAAAAGCTGCGAATGGCGAGAAATGTGAGAGATTGAGAGTCACTGAAACGCGAGCCTTATAGCGTCTTCGGGAAGTGAGCGCGAGGTTGGCGCAGATGTCGGGACTTATTGTTAGTCCAGCTCCCCTTATCAATTGTGTCATTATAAAGTTAACGATCTTCCGTCGAACAATAGCTTAGTGTTGGCATTGAAACTCTCGTATAATCCTTAGGCGGGATGCTGGGTGCGTTTCATTTAGCCGGCAAACTGCCGCGGGCCGCTGCTGTCTTTGCAGAAATGCGCGGGCACAATGCCACGGAGAAGGTGGAAAGGGGAGGTGGGATGAAAGCGAGACGATGAGGAGAGGCATGGCGAAGAGGAAGGGGGGGGGGGGGCAGAGAGGGCCGATGCACCAGCCGCGCGCTTATCCTTTCAAGGGAAACTTTATCGGTTCCTCACTCTTAATTAATCCAATCTTTGTGCGGCCATATTTCATTAAAAATATTTTCCACCAACCTCTTGCTCCACTCGCTATTCTGCCTTTTTCTGCTGATGATGCTGCTACGTATTATCTTTCAAACAATTGTTCCGTCTCCATCCTTCCCCCTACTTTATTTTGCCTCCCCCCTTTGGCAATCTGCTAAATCGTTTGTATTATTATTTTCATAAAGGACTTTACTGGATTGTGCACTAGAGAGCGATACTCGCTTCGACGGCTCGAATCGACTCTTCATAGCTGATCGGTTTCCTCTTCCGTAGAAACTTAATCAAGTTTGAATTATACATAGGAATTCAATATTGCAACCAATGCATTTTTTAATTTGTTCTCATTAAGACTGATAGATCGTTATTATGCTTTGTAGGTTTATGTATAACAATATAATTAAAGCATCGATAATGCATCGTAAAGCCGTGCATAGAAATATTATTCATAATTCAGTGTACATATATGCACTGCTTCAGAAAGTTTGAAGTCGGGCACTGCGAAACATTATACATTCAGTATTAAAATTAGTCAAATCCGGTAAATAGATATTTAGTGAATACCCAATAATAAAATTAGCGTATAATTATTGAAAAATAATCGGTGTGCGCACACACTCGTACACTCACTATTTTCAAAAGTAAATGGAGTTCAAGATCAAATTACTTACTTCACTCAGAAAAACGATCCTCCAGTACCAACATAAAATTCCTCCCGAAAAAATTTTCCTGCAATAAAAAGGACTTCCTCCCGCGCGGTAGAATCGTAATTCGATTACAAAAACCATGATCTCCTGTTATAGGAGGCCAATCCTCCTGCAAGAGGAGAATTTTACGTTCTATTACAAGAATATTATGTGTCAGTAATGGAGGAATGATATGTTGGGTCTTAGATCCCCAAAACTCTATTTTATAAATATCATTAAATTGCAATTTAAGACAGGTTTTATTGATAATAGGTGACACTAGGACTACTATATAAATATTTAAAATAACTAGTCTTCTTATTCCATTCATGTACAACAATTTTATTTTTACATTAATTATTTATTTATAATATTTTTTTGTTAAGAGGATGTGAGTACCGACGTTATTTTTCAAACGAGTACATCTCACGATAATACCAATAAAATCATCCAAAAAAAATTGTGGGTATAGTATTTACATATACGGAGCGCTTGACAAACGTGTTTTTCCAAACCAATGATGAGAATTTATTTCATTAAATAGAAATCGTACTGTCGATAAGTAGGAATCTGCATTTGACCTACTTTTCAAACGAGCATAGCTAACGAAAATGCTAATAAAATCACTCAAAAAAATTTCTGAATATAGTGTTTACCTGTACGGAGCGCTTGACAACCGTCTTTTTCCAAGTAAATGTTTGAATGTTGATTTAAAAAATATTGAAATTAGAGTTTCACATCACCTTAATAATTATTATATACATGGAAAAAATTCCTCTTATGGCGATACGACATTGTACCAAGCGGATATTCCATAGGAAGATATTCTCTTGGCCCTATTTTTAACTGAAAATCCTCCTCCGACAGGCAGATTCTCGTTGGTACAGGAAGATCGTTTTCTGAGTGTTTGATATAAATATTTTATTTATATAAGTAACAAGGGTTCATTAATATAAATAAAACTTATCACAAATAAATAATTTATATCACTTGTATTCACGTAGCTCGGGATGTTGTTCCATCGTCGATGTCTAGCCAAAAAACAGACCCTTTCGTGGCTTTCTGCTACAGAAATAGTTAGTTCCGGTGGGAAATTGATTTATTCACTAGATGAATTGTGACTTTTGGCGGGCAACTAATAGTTAAATAAAATTACTAATTAATTTATTTCACTAAGAAACAAGGGGAAAACTGTTAGTTTTAAGGACGCTCACCGACTGAAAACGAATCTGTGGGCGAACATTTATATAATGGCTGGAATAGTTCTAATGAAAAAAACGTTATTCTTATACAATTCTAAAGCAATTCTAATAATAACAATTCTAATGACAAGATATTATTAAAAAAAGAACATCAATTCATTATGAAAATAAATTTAAAGTAAGCTTTAGTTTGTAAAAGAATGTTAATTTCTTGGAGAGTTACCCTGCTGGAAATCGTCCATTTTTTAGTTGCCCGAAATCGCCATAAAATGGCTAGAAAATGTTCGAAAAATCATTTCACAAATGGGAAAAAAATGGACGATTTTCAGCAGGATATACATAATAGTAATCAACTATTCTCCTTGAATAAATAATAATATTTTTTAAATAAAGAATAAGAACCTAATCTTTCGGTGTTTTTGTCGCCGTTTCAGACTTTTTATATCAATAGAATATATTTTCTCGAAATTGAAAATCTAATGTTTGTTTTGAGACGCTGCAAATTGATCAAGCAACGCTATACAAATACATTATTCTCATATGAGTAAAAAATATTTCGCATATGTTTTCTGTAATAATTATAAAAATATTTTAATTCATTATAGTATAAAAATTAATATTTTATTATAATTTTCCTCTTTATAATAAAAGTCATCCTTTCATAAACTTTAATTTCTTTCTATTGTAGAAAATTCTTTTCAATGGTTTCTAAATAACTTTTTTTTTATAGTTTCCACGAGGTTAAAATCACTTTCTCGTATCACAAGTATCGAAATGTACTATTATTCGAATGTAATTTCTTTACGATTGACTGCGTACTTCAGTCAATAGTTAGTATTGTTTCAATAAAATTTTCGGGGGGGGGGGTCCAAAGTTTCGACGATTCACTATAAAATTGAAGTCAACTATAGACGTTTTTCAGTTCGACAAATGATAATGCAGATTGTTTTTAATTTCAAAATTCTAAATTACGAAAATCATATTTTCGAATGTAACAGTTCACCTACTGTCCAAAATATCGAATTTCTTCAATACGACCTCAAAGCAAATATAAGCTGTTTCTAATGATTTATTTCGAAGTATCTATATTGTACCCCTATTAAAATTCTATTAATGAAATTCGATGTTTTGGACAGTAGATAAAGTGTTACATTCGTAAATATGATTTTCGTAATTTAGAATTTCGAAATTAAAAACAATCTGCATTATCATTTGTTAAACTGAAAAACATCTATAGTTGACTTCAATTTTATAGTGAATCGTCGAAACTCTGGACCCCCCCCCCCCCCCCAAATTTTCTTTGCATCTGTGGATATACAGCATGTTATTATCATCTTTGGTTACTCAATAAAGGAGGAATTTTCTGTAATACACTGTAAAAGATAAGAACAAAAATAAAAACAAAGATCCATATGATTAGTAACTTAAGCAGTAATATTATTTTTATTATAATAATTATAAAGTCAATCAAGATTTTGAAAGAAAACCTTCTGTCGAAAAGATTTGAATATGGCTAGCTGATACGTAATATAGGCATAAGATAGTTGGCCCAGTACTTGATAGTTTAGCATAGCTAAAATTTTAATATTTTTATTAAGATAATTATATAAAACGAAAAAACCTTTGTCAGCTGAGTGCATCTTAGTCGAAGGCTTTGATTGAAACCATCTCTGCGTATATTTTATCGCGACAGTTATGGCCTTGAACATACTTACAGTACACTGAAGTAATCCTCCAGATTTTATATAAATACATTAACAATATATTAAAATTTGAGCTATGCTACTCATGCATTGTCAAAGATATAGGGATTGAAAGGTTGAGCGGCGGTTATGAAATGCCAAAAATTAAATCAATAAACTATTATTTTATTCATTTTTTTAACGGACTGCCATTATTATTTAAACGTTTCTTATAATAATATGAAATAGTTTTTTTGTAAAAGTATCATCGAATTAATAATGTGCAGAATCGTTCAGATTTTCATATAACAACTAGCTAGAGTACTTGAACATCAAGACTTACAAATTTTCACATGTTACGACGAGGTCAGAAATCATAAAGCAGTTATGTGTATTTTGTTTGAAAAAAGTGGAAGGTTGATAATTTTTACATAAAATTCTTTAAATAAATGTGCCAGTGTATTACAGATAAAAAAAGAAAACAAATGTCTAGAGAGTATGTTACATTACCATCATCAATAAATAACATCCAACAGTATCACGCAATATGTTACAAGCGTTTTTGATCGTCTCAATCGAAGCCTTTAACCAAGATGTACTCAGCTGACAAATATTTTCTCGTTTTATAAAATTATGTTAACAAAATATTAAAATTTTAATTTGCGACTAAAAAACTGACAAAGATGTAGAAATTGAAAAGCACTGCACGCTCGCCAGGCGCATCAGATGCGGAGCGCCGCGCAACATCTTTGATCGTGTCAGTCAAGGCCTTGGACCAACATGCACACAGCTGATACAGATTTTCGTGTTTCATATAGACACATTAATAATATATTAAAATTTTAGCTTCGCTACTATGACTTTACTTTATAAGTTTTTTACGCGTTTATGTGAGTAGCTGACGCATAACCTTACCCTCTTCTAGGCAGCTGATATGATTCTCTAATAGGTATTTTACGATCTCTAGTTTTTTTTTTTTAATTTCAACTTTACTATTATGACTTATTTTCTTCAAATTTTTGACATAAGTGATAAGACGTTAGGGAGTTATTTCTGTCATTTCTTTTATTGCCATTATAATATTAATCATAGAATTAAATATGAGCCTTGCCATTATGCGTAAACAAAATGTGTCGCTGTCTCCCAGACTATAAGATGTAGTAGATTTCTGAAGAAAAATAATTGGCCGTCTGGAGAATATGAAATTGGCTGTACAGGATAGGGAATTGAATAGGCTTATAAAGTAGGGAAAACGCAGGCGTACATGGCGAGTAATGTAATTGATGAATAATGGCGAATCGATCGTCGAATGTCAGGTAATTCGAGTTCTCCTATCTCGAAAAGTCACAGCAAATGTATAGCACATGGCGCATCTCTCCGTTGGCGCATTCGGCAATCAGGAGGCGCAAATCATATTGAATCGCGAACTTGAGCGCGCGCCGCGCGTTGTAGTTGATTATACAGCAGAGAGCGCATCTCTCACAAAAGCTTGCCTCACCCCGCCAGACGATATTGTCGTTGGGGTGCGAGCAGGCGAGAGGGAGCACGAGTGTGGGTAATCGCGGGCCGCGCGCTCCACGTACCTACACCAAGTGCATCTGCCAACGACATGTTCTGCGCTGCGCGTAAGTCTGTCGCACGATGTGTTAGATGACGTGTCGCCGCGTTGCATGCGTCTGCGTGCGTAAGAGAGAGGGAGAGAGTGAGAGGGACCTGGAGAATTGCTATGGTATGCCAATATACTATGAACGTCATTGTACAGCTGCTGCGCTGCTGCCGCGAATTTCTTGCCGCCGAGTGTCCCGACGGTGAAGTAAATAAATAGACGTGTCGTCTGCATGCTTCGTTAAGCAAGCTCATTTTCGAATGTCGCACTCGCAAGCCGAGATTTATTCTCCGTAGCTTTCAATATCGACATTACTCCTTTGCCATTAAAAGCTGACAGCTTTTTAAGCTATTTATGAAAACTTGAAAAATCATTTCTTTGATATTATGCTCTTTGATATTATACCCATCAAAGATTCTACCTGAAAGTTCATTTTTTATATTTAAAAAATGAAATAAATAAAAGCGTTATTTTTCTAAATCGATAATATCTAGGGGAGACCGGGGCGAGACGACTACAGGGGTAAGTTGACCCAGTGTTAATAACTCCGTCTATTAGCAACATTTAGCGATACTGTCGATACCAGCGTGAAATAGTGTCACGCGTAAGTACTAAGACTATCAAAGTCAAAACATCATTTGTTGCGATAAGAAATAAGTTTGAATTATTTACATAGCTAGTGTAAAATAACAATTTTTTGGAAAAAGTCGTTTATCGATTTTAATAAAATATTAATGTGTAATTAATATTAATTTATATTATAGAGCTTACTTTTAGCTTTTATTTCATACATATCACATTTTCGAAAACTTAATTAGCATATGCATAAATTATGTTTGAAATTATGACTAACCCTTTTATGTCTTTTTAGCACCTGGGAAGTGTAGAAATAAGAAAACAAAATACTTTTTTGTGATAATTGTATCAGCTACGATTTGTAAAAAATTAATTTTGTTTTTTTAATTTTATAAAAGTTCTATTATGAAAACTGTATATTGATTTATTTATTTATCATGCAAAAATGTTGTACATTTGACATAAATGTAAACATGCACTTGAAGTATGTTTAAATTGTTTAAATTTAAATAAAAAATAATCATATTAAATCTGTTGGGTCAATGATTTGTCTCAAATTTCTTGTTAGTCAACCTGCCCCAACCAAAGAGCTAACATGTCTCGGGGTAGGGGCGCATTGGCGCAAAGATAAGATGATAAAAATATATGTGTATTTTTAAAACTTCTTGTTTTAAACTTCAGGTAAAAATTATAGAACAGTACTTACAAGGAGTGTATCTCAGATCCGGGTCATGGATCCTCACCAACTCGCAGGATCTTTCTTCTTTTACCTAAAAATGAAATTGTTTAAAAATTGAATGGTATTTTCCACTAAAATTACAGTTTTGACTGATGAACCTTTCTCTAATACCTATAAACAAGCATACAAACATGATTACTTGCTTGATTATGGTATCACATGGTAAAATATATAAATATTTCTAATGGAAGTATCCTTAATTATTTTACATTACCTTATTTGATGACGTAAAAGACCTTAAATTGCTTATTTGGCGATAAAACCTTGCATTTATACCTGTAAATAAGCATTCAAACATTATTATCACTTAAGTTATGGTTTTATATGGTAAAATATATTATAATTTTTCACAAAAATACTATTGTTAAATTAATCGTGATGAGTTGGTTTCACCCTCCATTTTATTATTTGTATATTGAAGTTTGATTTTTCGATCTGATCTGAGGCTAAGGTGTTTAATTAAACAAAACCAAATTGTTTTATTTAAAATTACGATGTTTCGTCGACCTGTAGTGTCGACCTCTTCAGGCACTTTATTGGCTATTTGTACAAAAAATAAATTTATACAATATTAATTACATTAAAAAAACTACGAGATACAAAATTAGCTTAGTATATCTTTCTTAACACCTATTAAAATGCTTTAGAGAACTATACGACGTTCTCAGTCAAATTGTAGACTCACTCTGACAAGTTTATATGTAATAGACGTGTGTTTCGCATTCAAACTCCGATCAAAACTTAAGAAAAGATCATTGAACTTTAAATCAAAACATATGAAAAGAGCAGTGAACTTTCGGTTATTTAGATATCAATTATTTTATTATATATATTACTTAGCATTTATGTATCTTCTTTATCATTTATAGTATTTTTAATGTTTCTTTGGATATGTATCATCTCCGACACTAACCGTTTTTTATAATTATTCTCAATATCTAATATTTGTATCAAATTCATGTGTAAATTTATTTTTGTGTTGTGGGATAACTGCTTCCTGATTTTTGTTATTTTTATGTTCTCTTATTCGGTCTTTCAATGCTCTTTTTGTTTGACCTATATAAATTGCAGGGCAATCTTTACATGCGATTTTGTAAACAACGCCTGTGTTATCTAATTTTCAGTTTTATCTTTAATGATATTATTGAGTGTTTTTGTAACTATTGGAACTGCTTTTATACTAAATTTGTTCTTTAAAATTATTGAGCATTTTTTATAGAAATTATTAAAACCGCTGCCAATTCATTGGCACGTAGCTTTCTCAAACTTAATTTACTGATTCCTTTAATTCATTTTTAATTCCAATATTTAAAATTTAATACTTCAGAAAGACAGAAATAACAAAACTCCAACATAATTTATTCAAATTTTTATAGATTATACATTTCCACAAAATTTCACATACATAAAATATATATCACAATTACCTATAAATTTGCAACTGATATTTAGAGCTCTATGTATTTGAATGTAATTTGTAGCATTCGAAACATAATTAAATTACCTATATTTTCTAAAAAAAATTAATTTTCTAGCTATCACGGTTCTTTTGTTATTAACAGAAATGTAAAAATTTAAAAATTAAAAAAAAATGAGTTTTGGATGTTCAACTATTACGATAGTAAAATTGTCTTATTCGCTTCAAAATTCATTGTACAGGTATATTATTGATAGTTCTCGGCAGAGTTTTTTTGGCAAAATGATTAGTTCATAATTTTCAGAGATATTATAAACTAAAATTATCTTTTTATAAATTAAATTAAATTTAATTATAAACTAAATTAAAAAAAATTATAAATTAATCCTCAAGAAATAGATTTTAAAAATGTCTAGAAAAATTTTAACCTCAAATATCTCTGAAATTTATGAACCAATCACTTTGCCAAAAGAACTCATCCGAGAACTATCAATAATATACCTCTACAATGAATTTTGAAGCGAATAAGACAATTTTACTCTTGTAATAGTTTAATATATAAAACTCATTTTTTTTCATTTTTCAATTTTTACGTTTTTGTTAATAACAAAAGAACCGTGATAGCTAGAGAATTAATTTTTTTAGAAAATATAGGTAATTTAATTCTCTTTCGAATACCACCCACCCCATTTAGATACATAGAGCCGTTCTCGAGAAATTACGATTTAAAAAAAAATTGAAAAAAATGTTAACCTCAAATATCTTCGAAATTTATGGATCAATCCTTTTGCCCAAAGAACTCATTCGATTGGTATACAAAATCTACCCCTACAAAGAATTTCAAAGTGATTAAGCCAATTTTACTATAGTTATTGAACGACAAAAAAAATCATTTTTTTTTATAAATTATTTTTTTTTCTCAAAAAATAATGAATAAAAAAACCTAAAAATTTAGTAAGTTATAGTACTTAATATCCTTTATAACCAAAAAAATATTCATGTTAATATCTTCTTTTAATTTCGAAATATAACCTATTTACAAAAAATTACGTTTTCATCAATAACTTATGACGAAATATAGCTACCGACTTTTTTTTTTTAAATTGTAGATAATTTTATCCTGCATATAGAGAATTCATGATATATAAACAATATTTGTTCTAAATATTAAAAAAATCGAAAAAAAAATTTTGAAAATTAAAAAATGGCTATAAAAAAAAAATTAAATTTTACAAAAATAGAATATTGACCTCAATTGTGGAAGCAAAATCTAAAAAAATGATCACTCTCCCGTTAAAATCGGTCGAGTAGATCATGAGATATCAGCGTATACGGACATACATACACACACACACATACACACATCCATACGGACATTTTCTAAAAATAGTGTATTTCGATTCCAAATTTGCTAAATAATATTTCTAACACATTATCTCATAAACTTTTTTTTTACTATCACAAAGCTTCCTCTATGAGGAAGCAATATGTGGTAGTGGAATAACTATTGAAGAATTATGTGAAGTAGTCTTATCTGTATTATTATTATTATTATTTTGATTGTGTTTTAAAAAATTGATTCTTGTTTTGATACATTTTTCAAAAAATGATTTTGGATAATTATTGTTCAATACGATTTGTTTAGCGATGTTTATATTTTTATCATGAAATTTGTCGTTTGAGAGTAATAGGGCTCTATCGATTAAATTAAACACAATGCTTCTTTTTTGTTGAATGGTATGATTCGATGTAAAGTTCAGAATTCTGCCAGAACATATTGGTTTTTGGAACCAGTCTAATTATAGAAATGTCAAGAAAATTGATACTATTATTTACTTTGATTTCATGTATGAATTTTAATTTTTCATGATAATTGTTAAAAGCGTCGTAAAATAACTGTACTTTATCTTTGTTTAAGAAAATTAAAACAAAGATAAAAAGCAAAATTAAAGATAAAACTGAAAAATTAGATAACACAGGCGTTGTTTACAAAATGGCATGTAAAGATTGCCCTGCAATTTATATAGGTCAAACAAAAAAAGCATTGAAAGACCGAATAAAAGAACATAAAAATAACAAAAATCAGGAAGCAGTTATCCCACAACACAAAAATAAATATGCTCGTGATTTGATTGGGAAAATGTACAAATATTAGATATTGAGAATAATTATAAAAAACGGTTAGTGTCGGAGATGATAAATATCCAAAGAAACATTAAAAATACTATAAATGATAAAGAAGATACATAACGCTAAGTGACATATATAATAAAATAATTGATATCTAAATAACCGAAAGTTCACTGCTCTTTTCATATGTTTTGATTTAAAGTTCAATGATCTTTTGGAATCACACGTCTATTACATATAAACTTGTCAGAGTGGGTCTACAATGTGACTGAGAACGTCGTATAGTTCTCTAAAGCATTTTAATATGTATTAAGAAAGGTACACTAAACTAATTTTGTATCTCGTTGTTTTTTAATGTAATTAATATTGTATAAATTTATTTTTTGTACAAATAGCCAATAAAGTGCCTGAAGAGGTCAACACTACAAGTCGATGAAACGTCGCAATTTTAAATAAAACTTTGTTTAATTAAACACCTTAGCCTCAGATCAGATCGAAAAATCAAACTCCAATATACAAATAATAAAATGGAGGGCGAAACCAACTCATCACGATTAATTTAACAATAGTATTTTTGTGAAAAATTATAATATATTTTTACCATATAAAACCATAACTTAAGTGATAATAATGTCTGAATGCTTATTTACAGGTATAAATGCAAGGTTTTATCGGCAAATAAGCAATTTAAGGGCTTTTACGTCATCAAATAAGGTAATGTAATATAATTAAGGATACTTTCTTTAGAGATTTTTATACATTTTACCATGTGATACAATAATCAAGCAAGTAATGATGTCTGTATGCTTGTTTATAAGTATTAGAGGAAGGTTCATCCGCCAAAACTGTAATTTTAGTGGAAAATACCATTCAATTTTTAAATAATTCAAGGGCTTGTACCTCAGAATCCTCAAAGTGTCTAGTATCGCACAGGCTTTCATTTTTAGGTAAAAGAAGAAAGATCCTGCGAGCTGGTGAGTATCCATGACCCGGATCTGAGATACATTCCTTGTTAGTATAACAGTTTTAAATAGCAATGTTCGATTTTCCAAAACACATACTTAGGAATTAGAAAAAAATTATTATGTAAAAAGTGCGCTTACTAGCCCCTCTTCCCTACTCTCTAAAATTAAATATGTAAAAAGTCGGTCACTGGTGCGATTAAGTGAAAAAATTGACTAATTCTTTAGTGAATATTCACTTATTGAAGAAGTGGAATAAATTTGTGAGCGTAATAAGTGAATGTTTACACTAAGAAATTAGTCAATTTTTTCACTTATTTGCACCAGTGAACGACTTTTCACATATTCATTCTTAGAGAGCATATTTAATCTATTTGTTGTACAAGATATGTATTGAAAAAATGAATTGTTAAACTGAACTTGATGTTCACTTGAAACAAGCCTTTAACACGCAGTATTGAAATAAAAAACTTTATTATCATATTCTGTATAAACTTTTATTAACTTCATAAAACTTTGTAAAACTAATAAATGTTATTTTATTTCTGTTTCAGGTGAGTTTATGGATGCCTATAATATTTCAGATGAACTTTAAATTTATCTGGTAAGTTTTAAATTATAGCTTAACGATTTTAAAAGTCAAGTTGTATTAATAAATGGTAATAATGTTTTTACGACGATTCTTGTAAAAATAGAACTTTTTTATCGCATTTCAATATAATAAAGATAATTTACTTTTATTGTAGGGAAAATTTACTTAGTGACATGAAGAATAAAAACTTCGTTAAATTTTGATTAGATTGTATAGAAATATATAATGATTAAACAGTAAGTTTTATAAAGCTAAGACACAAAGGATCGGAAGAATTCAATTTTTACGAGTATACCAGTTAATTAAATGTGATTTCGATTTTGAGCTAGCAACTTGTTCCGCAATCATCTCAATAAATGTTGCCTGAGGCGTTAATGGGTTAATTCTTCATCACTCGCACGCAGCAAAAGTTGAGCACTTCCAGAACAAAGCGATTTGTTAGAAACTCTTCTTACGAACAAACAGCTCGCGAGGATTGACGCAGAAAATAATAATCATGCTTCGGCCGTGAAGCTTGTCGGCCCCGCCAGACTTGGCGCTGAGGCTCAGTAGATAAGGACAAATAAGAAGGCGTCATAGCGAGATCTTTGAAATTGCATTCTCCGCACTGCACCGGCGAGACTTTAATTGAGTTTGATTCAAGTTTGTATGTAAGCCAGCAAAATGATTCAGCAAATTTCGTTGTCTGCCGCGCGGCAAACCTCTTAGCGACTTGCAGCGCGCGTAAAACAGCAATCCTCTTTCTCTCGCTCTCGTAAATCTCATTCATAGGCCGTGCCCTTTCGGCAGAGCAGCCTGCCTAATGTAGGTGCACACACTCAGATCTTAGCTCGTTAAACTTCTATAAAGTTTGATTTCGCCTCCGCCGCCGCCGCTCACCTTTCTCTTTCTCCGCAATTCTCGCGCTCTCAGACGTTCGGTGCGAGGGCCATTTTCGCGGCTTAAACTTTCACTAATAACGTACGGCCGATAGTAATGGTCGTACGCTGCGATAATAACCGTAAAGAGGCCAGCCTCTCACTGGCTCACCGCCTCTGCATACGCGTACGTGAGGAAGATCGCAGGTCTGTTAAACGAACCTTCACCTCCGTCTCTTCTCCCCAACCATATATGCAACATTTCTAACATTTTTCTCTGACAACTAGAACAGTTAATCGCGATAGTCTCTAAGTTCATCCCGAAATGCATACACACACACGTCCGGTCTATTTTTAATTGAGCTTGAGAAAATTCAGGCATAGACTAATAAATCAGCGAACACCCGCCAACATGCAACATTGAGTATCTGCTTAAGGTCAATGAGCGCAAGCGTCGAGTAATTTCGACGAGGGGAAACATCAGGCTGACTTTAAATAGATCCCCTGGAAAGCCGACTCTCGAGTTCGTCGCATACTTACTGGGTTCAATGGCTAGCTAAAATTTTGATCAGTGCGATCGATGAACCGCGAGTGAAAATAGTTCTACAATTGCTGTAGTAAACGTTCAATATTTTACACCTTTTTTTTAACTCTTTTATTATCGTGATCCGTTAGGTGAATGTATAATATTCAGTGAAATTAATATTCACAATATTTAAAAAAATAATTTGTTACTTTTTTCTCTCACCAGGAGAGTGTCAGGGATCCGGATCACGCATTCAGCTCAAACTTTGGGGTATGTTTTTGAACGAAGAAATATGAAGAAAGCTGCAATATTAGACACGAACGCTCCAAAAGACTCAATAATTTATGGACATTTTTCTTTATTTTGAAAAAATCTTTTAAAAAAGAAAAACCATTTACTCTAGCAAAGTATTAAAAACTATATCAAGTAGAGAAAATAAAACTAGAGAAAACGATCTTCTATTTCTTTTTTTTTGGAATTAAAAAATATTAATTCCTTCCTAAGTTTAGATTTGAGTAACAGAAATGCCCCAAAATATGCATGAATTCGAACAGCGAATTTTAGGCATTTATAACAGGTCATTTCTATTGCTCAAGTTCAAACTTTCATAATATTGGAAAGATCGTTTTCTCTAGTTTTATTTTCTCTTCTTGAAATAGTTTTTAATACTTTGCTAGAGTAAATCGTTATGGTTTTAAGAAAAGGCTTTTTTAAAAGATTTTTTTCAAAATAAAGCAAAAAATGTCCATAAGTTTTTGGAGTTTTTTGGAGCGTTAGGGTCTAATATTGCAACTTTCTTCATGTTTCTTCGTCCCTGACACTCTCCTGGTCAGCTAAATTTCATTTTAATAATCTACCTTTAAAAATACATATTGCATTTACGTATACTACTGCACTGTACCTGCGACTAAAATTGGCCTCGCCAAGAACTTATAATATTGGTTTCTATATATATATATCCATGTTGAGTTCAGTAGAGCAGAAATACAAATGAGCGGAGAAATAGGATATTGCGTCTCGATTTAGTGTGGCTAATTAAGTACAGCTAAATGATTTTCAATTACACAGGTATCCTTTTGTTGTGGATAAGAAGTAGACTAAAAGTTATAATATGACATGTTACGGGCAACTTGACAGTTGGTTAGTTCACTTATGTCCATATGGAATAAAGGCAATCGAGCCCTTTCGGAAGCTGGGGCTTTACTTAATCCTGCACTGAAAAAACGTAACAGAAAAATTGTACCAAAAAGCACAACCGTTGACTATAGAAAAGCTTACTCACTATACTCAGAGTTGGTAGAGACAGCCGTCAGTTTTGGTAGAAATTTTACACCACGAGGTATAATGATTGCGCCAACACCAGAGCACAACAGCGCCCCTTAAGCTCGGTCGCTCCGATTTGTTGTAATTATTCTACCAAAACTGGCGGATTGATTGCGCGAAAAGGGAGGGGGAACGTGTTCGCTTAAGAAAGCGGAAAGTTTCAGCCGACGTTTTTTCAGTGTGGCTAAAGTTAAATCTTGAACACAGAGAAAAAAGAAATGGTGGCAAGTTTGCAGACAGAGTTATTACAGTCAAGAATTTCAAAATGGGCACACTTTCTTTCTCGCAATAGAGCTTGGCTGCGGCACAAAGGGTTACAAGGTAAGTAGACTTTGGCGAAGGAACGGAGCGCTCGACTTTTTTGCTCGGGCGAGAGTCTCGGCGCGGCTCGCGAAATTCGACGATCGTGCATACATGCAGGTAATGTATTTCTCGCGGGAGCCAAGCGGCGCAGGGTCCGCGGCTACATGTTTCAGAACGCGGCTGTAGGCTTTTTAAGTGCACGGAACAAAGAGCTTGCGAGTCATGGCCACCGGAGGCACGGAGGAGGAGAGACGCAGGTGAGCTTTATTCATGCTTGCAAAAGCGGCCGTTATCAGGTAGGCTGCATATACGCGTGCGTTATCGCCGCGAAGCCCCTATCCCGCTCAGTGCACTGCTCTTTTGTTGTTTCACACGGCGACGGCGGCGCGCTGGCTCAGCCATCGGATAGCCGATTGAAAAACCAGGGCTACTGGCATTTTTAAATCCGTTCTGCATTTTCTCGAAAACGAATCAAAATTATTCTGCTTTGGGCATTAGTGGGCTTCATCAATCACTTGAATACCGGCATATTATACATTTCATGCATTAATTATTATGAACTACCAAGCATTTGCATACTGCTCTAAATATCTGCGCGTTCTAAATGGAAGCGGGAGGTATAAGAGAAAACTATAAATATCAAAAAGTAGTAGCAAATTTACATTAAAATACAAATTACATCATTAAAAAAATTAAATTTATATCTATATTTCTAAATCTCCTTTTTCTCAAAATTTAAAGCAATGGAAACCTAACTGATTTCAGAAGTGGTCACTTTACTCGATCACGTAAAAACCAACATTTTTCTTAACAATTTCTCTAAACAAATTTTTTGACGCTTCAAACTAGTGAAACTTTTACTATAAAATTTAGTTAAATAAATTGCTAATTAATTGGTTTTCGGTTAAAAGTTACTATTCATTTGTAGTGAATAAAGTTTGATTAGAAAATATATTTTTTGCCCGGGTGTGCGTAAAGTGCGTGTGTAAAGGAGCAATTTCTGAGCGTAAAGTTTACTTTTTCACATACGTGTCGCGAAACATTAAAAATGTGCGTAAAACAACTTTACGCAGAATTCGGACCTTTCACACGCACTTTAAGAACACCCGGGCAAAAAATATTATATGCAACTCGTGCGTTTATCTTTTTCGTACGAGAGGTGGTTAACTTTACGCCCTTGTTAAACGAACTACTAATATTATTGTACTTTCAGTATAAATACCTAGTTACTTGATCTCACTTATTTGAATATTGAATGTTATACACTATTTTGCAGTAAAAATCAGCTAATTCCACTGATTTAAATTTAAAGAGCATTATTGAAATTATTTTGTGAAATAATTCATAAATGCGGCTCCTCCTGACGATAATTTGAATCAGTAATCCTTTATAACATGAAAATAAAGGGATAGCATTTCGCGGTGGAAAAATGGAAAAATGGCTCACCCAGATAATTTGATAATACATCGTTAAAATATGCAAACCACAACGAGCGCGAATCACAGTCGCGCACGCTGCTCCCGTTCTAATTTCGGCAAAACAAAGCTTGCCGCGTACCTAAAGCCGTAGAAAAACGAGGCAGAAATATAAGAGTAGCGAGACGCGGATAACGCAGTCGCGGAGATCCCGAGAGCAACGCTCCTCGGAAAATTTCATAAATTATGCATATCGTCGGTTTCACGCGATCGATCGGGCATCGTCAGCGTTTTATTATTACTCGTGCTCCGGTCGAAGCGGGACGCGTTAAGGCATAAACTTTTCGGTTGTGCGCATATCGACGCGCGCCCGAGCGCACGAACCTGAATGCCGGAAGAGAGGACCGACAGAGACAGCGCAACAAAATAATTACAGCAGAAGCAGAGGAGCCGCTGGAATATCGATGAGCAGTCAACAAGGTTGCGCCACAGGCTATCAGGCCAAATCCATCATTGCTTGAAAAATTTGAATAATTTAATGGTTGACGCTTCCCATTCGCACAGCTGCAGCTTGTTTTATTCTCCCTCTTTTCCTCCTCTCCTCCACCCATTTTCCCTCACTCTCTCACCCTCTCTCCCTCCCTCTTCATCTCTCACCCGCAAACACTCGATTGCATTTCTTACCTCTCTAAAGAAGCGGATAGCAGGGGAAAGAGAGGCTCTCGGAATAGGGCCAGATGCCGAAGGCCGAACAAATTCCATTCTATAAAAATAATGACACCGAGCTCTTGGAGCCTCTCTTCCCACCTCTTTATCATTTCCCAGTAAATGCGATTTTGGCCAAGATCCGATAAACTTTGTTCTTTTCATCGACGAGACGTTTTTATCTCGACTGAATATTATATTCGGGAATTTTCTTTCACTTTTTGAAAACAAAAATTATTCATGCGACAGTACTTTCTTCATATCCTCGTTTAATACTGCACGTACATTGAAAGCGTACATTAAGATTTGAAAAGTGTCGAACTGGAGCCTTCTAACTAATGAGCCTTATAAATATTTTAAAATAAGATAATGCCAAACGTGAACGCTCTTTGGTGTTTTGAAAAAGTATGGGAAACTTTAAGAGAATGTTATACAAATAATTTCGCAACTGTTATCATTTTTATGTTTAATAATTTTACGTACGATATTAGTACAAGATCTGCCAAATAATGTGAAAAGAACGACAACATGCCTTACGAACGCCCGTAATTATATATTCCACAAAATTGGCTGGATGCTACCATCCAGCGAGAGTTGTAATAAAATATATCATCGGCTCATATCATCGAAAAGGGGACCTATGAGATTAAACGGAGGATACTGGGATCCATTTGTGGATACCGGAAAACGCCTTCTAAAGCCTCAGCAAAATCCATTTCTCAGAGACTGGAATCACTCCTTGTAAGCTTTTAATCCTATTTTAAACGCAGCAGATATCGTTTGGATAAAATCTCTAAATTCGTCAATAGAACAAACTGAAAAATTAATTTACGAGGGTTATACTGTAACGGACAATTTTCGTTCATTTATCTAAATAAATAATTTTATAAAAATAATTAAAATATACGACAAAAAAAAGAAACCGAAAAATATATGAAGAAAGAAGAAAGAAGAAGAGAGGAAGAGAGAGGACAAGAAGAAGGGAAGAGAAAGAACGAGAGCGCTGAGAGAAATCAGCTAAAAGTCACGAAAGGCAGAAAAAAATGGAAAAGCGAGAGGTCAACAATAAGCGGGGAAGTAAGCGGAAGGGTCGAGGCGGTCAACGTAATTATTGCCGTAAAACATGGAAAGCGCTCAAGCCTCCCCTCCCCTCCCACCGCGCGGCACGCACCTACAACTCCCGAGAAGGAAGAGAGCCATAAATATATTTTGGCAGGAGCGGGGTCTCTACACCGTGAGAACCCCTTTTTTGCGGGACAGAGTGGCCAGGCCACCGACTACAAGAATCTGGATACGCGAGTTGTCAATCATCGATGCGCTGGCTTTCTAACACATGGATGCATAGGTGTATTCGTGAGCACGAGCACAGAACAGCTGTTCGCGGACACGGGCGTGGACACTGAGATGTCGCGGAAAACAGGGAGCCGCGCGGGTATAAATACGACGTGGCCGCGAGCCTTGCGTAGTCAGTTTTTACAACTCCTTCCTAAAGAGTGAAGCTCTGCCCGACTGCGCACGCGAAAACTCATAAAAAGACTGTCAGAATTTCGCCCGGAGAAATCACCAAAAATAACTTAAAAGAAAAACGCCTTCGCCAGCTTCTTGGACTTAGAGCATCTGGCGCAACACCCGACGCACAGTGGTTCCTGGAGGTAAAAAAGTGGCATAAATTCGAGCTTCAACTGGAATTTCGCAAAAAAAATCTAAAAAAAATTTTAAATGATACTTTATGATATATACAATCAATATCCGGTGTACTTTTACGCGATAGACCTCCCTAAAATTTAGCATGAAGCTCGAAATCCATGTGAAATTGATAAAATGGAATTTTTCCATTTTTTAAACGTTAAAAATAGATTTATTCTTACGAAAAAGTAATTTGAAAAAGATATAACTTATTATTATTATTATTGTTATTATTATTGTTATTATTGTTATTATTATTATTATTATTATTATTATTATTATTATTATTATTATTATTATTATTATTATTATTATTATTATTATTATTATTATTATTATTATTGGGCTGTCATAGTCTGTAAAGGGGTAACCCGATACAGGTAAATCCTCAACCTCCACGTCCACGTACGTGACAGCTGGAAACGTCTTCTGTCGCGTCAATGCTTCCAACAGCAACGCTACAACAGAAACGGCTGACGGAGGCTCTGGGTCACGGGTTACACCCTTCCCGTGTGGGGCGCGGAGCCTAAAAAAGGGAACCTCCGAGCTTCATTAAGCGAGAAGGGAAAAAGAGTCAAGAATAGTGGTACCTGACTCTGCTACAGCCACTCATCACAAAGAAAGAAACACACAACACCTCTAACACGCAGTACACTGACAGACGAACACGCACGACACTTGCACAGCAGAACCTTTGGACGACGGACTACGAGCTTCGCTGTGCTGGCTTGCGGTCCCGCAACCCCGGCCCGCAGAGGGTACACCGGATAAAACCAGTCCCGCCGCCATCGGATAGTGGCCGGAGCGCTCCTGGGCCGCCGGTAGTGAGGGGCCCGAACCCTGCATTAACCAGCAGGGAGGCTGCCCTGCATAACGGTGTATAATCCCTCTCCCGTATCAGTGCCGGGTGGTTCCCGGGTGGGACGCTGCTGCGGGGTGTGGGGGCTCCGACTTGGCCACTGCGGCCTACCGGGGTGGCGGAACTTCCCGGAAGTACGCCGGCGGATGCCCCTGATCCTAGGCCGAAGGTACTCTGACCAACACAACACAACCCACACGAAGTTAGTTTTCAGGAGAGTAAAAAACAAAATGCAAGACAAAAGTACAGAAAACGCAGTTAGAGCGCAAACTGCATCGGGTGTCCCGCCCAACACCGAGTACCTGACACCAGGCAACACTCAGGAGATCAGACATAGAACAGCCAGCACGTCAAGCTTTTATAGCGCCATCAGCGACGCTAGCACCTCTGGCACGTCGCCTGACGACGTCACAGGGCCCTCCAACTTGGAGCACGAGGTAGACAAAACCGTAAGCAGCATGCTGGCTGAGATTAAAATAATGGAGAGAGCAACGGAGAAGCAGAAGAACATCTCCAAAGATGTTAAAGAGGGGCTGAAGACGCTCAGGGCTCTGCTGGCGGTACTCCAAACCGCACGCGAAGAAGCCAAGAGGAAGGCCCGTACAATCAGGCTTCCCAAACGGCGTAGAGGTGCAGGGGACAGTCCAGAATCACAGCCTGAGACCCAAAAAACCAAGAAGAAGAAGACTGCCAGCAACATCCAACGCCCCCAAATCCAGGTATCAGACGACAGAGGGGACCTGGTTGAAACCCAAGTAGGCACAGGTGAAAATCCCCAAGAAGGCTGGAAAACTATGGAGAACAAAAAGAAGAAAAAGAAGAAAAAAGCAATGGGGGGCCCCAGACCGCCACTACGTCCAAACTGCAAGGCCTTTAAACAACGGGGCGGCGTAGTGCTAATCGTGCCCAAAGACGGCAAGACCTTCGTGGACGTGGTGCAGACGCTACGTACGGTTGACACCTCTGATAACAACCTCCAAATCAGAGGAGTCACAAAGACGAAGGGCGGCGCCGCACTAGTACGCACCAAAGGAGATGGAAGCACTCACGGAAACCTGAGTGGATGTCTCCTGGAGATGCTAGGCGAACAGGGGACAATCAAGGACATGACCCGAAAAGTGACCCTGGAGATACTGGACCTGGATTGCCTTACAGATACTGACGAAGTACAAATCGCACTAGACGGAGTACTGAACCCGGGCGCGGATAGACGGGTCTCGGTCCTCGGGCCAAACAGCCGAGGACAGAAGATGGCTATCTGCGAGCTCGGAGACCGAGACGCGACACGGCTACTCGAGATGGGACGTATAAAGATAGGGTTTGTCAGCTGCCGAGTGAGGACCCGACTGATGGTGCCGAGATGCTACAAGTGTCTCGGCTACGGCCATTACCGTACAAACTGTAAAGGACCGGACAGACGCGACTGCTGTTGGAAGTGTGGAAAAAATGGACACAGGGCTGGGGCCTGCACGGGTGCTCCCCTCTGTTTCTTGTGCCCATCACAGGAAGGCGGAGGGGCAGCGCACGTTCCGGGCACGGCGCTCTGCACCGCATTCAAAACAGCGCTGACGGAGGCAAGAGCGAGACAGAGGACCGTTCGCACTTAACAAGACGACGACAGTGCTCCAAGGCAACTTGAACGGCAGTAGCCTGGCTCATGCCTTACTGCCCCAGCTTGCCGAGGAGATGAACGCGGACGTTATAATGATAAGCGAGCCGTACAGAGACAGAGACAGCCCGACTTGGTTCGTTAATACCTCCCGTTCTGCGGCGCTGTGGTTCCGGGGGCGGGCCAGGTCGCGTATCACAAGCCAAGGGAGGGGCGAGGACTACGTCTGGGCGCGGGTGTCTGATGTGACGTATGTCAGCGTGTATCTTACTCCGAACTGTAGCGCCGCGGAGTTCGAACGAAAGGTGGCGGCCCTCGAGGACGCGCTTAGGGGCATCCCCGGCCCCGTTATCTTCGCGGGGACGTTAACGCCAGAGCCATTGAGTGGGGCATGACGACGACGAACAAACGTGGACGGCTGCTGTTGGAATTGGCCGCGAGGCTAGACCTAACAGTAGCAAACGTGGGACAGGCGACGACATACAGGAGACCCGGCTATGGCGCATCCATCCCAGACGTGACCTTTGTGACGACTGGACTTCTCCGAAATGTCGAGGGCAGGCGGGAGTTCGAGGGCTACACGGCCAGCGACCACCAGAACATCATCTTCGGAGTGACCGACAAAGCACAGAACAGAACAGGGACCGCCCAAACTCCCGCGGGATGGAACATGAAAAAACTAGACGTTGACAAACTGACGGCACAGCTGGACAGTGAACCGGACCCGACAACGGCGATCCCTCGCGGCATCGGTGGTAGGGAAAAGGCTGAAAAGCTAACAGAGGAAACGTCGGGGCTCTTGAGACGGCTCTGTGACGCCTCTATGCCAAGAAAACGGACGAGACGTGACAAAGAACCGGTGTACTGGTGGACCGAAGATATCGCGCGCCTCCGACGCGAATGCCTATGGCTCCGACGGAGGGCCCAGCGCGCCCGCAACAAAGCGGACGCAATGGCCCACTCGGAGGAGTACCGGGTAGCGCGCAAAGAACTGAGGCGCGCTATCAATGACAGTAAAAGGAAAGTTGGACCAAACTGATTAACGAGGTGGACTCAGACCCTTGGGGAGCGGGTTACAAGATCGTCACCCGCAACCTGAGAGGCAACAATCCACCGGTAGTCAGGGACGAAGAAACGATGGACAGAATCATTGACGGACTCTTCCCTACACACTTTGAACAAGGGTGGGGGGGCGACGATACTAGCGGCGACGAGGTGCATGAGTTCACCCGGGGTGAGCTCAGCTTGGCTGTTGCGCAGCTCCCGGCGGGGAAGGCACCAGGTCCGGACGGTATTCCAGCGGAAATCCTCGGGATTGTTGCAAAACGACGCCCGGGGATACTCCTGAACCTATATAATACATGCCTGGCGGAGGGCGTGTTCAGCAAAGATTGGAAGACGGCGCGACTGATCCTCATTGACAAAGGAAAGGGTGGGGACCCGGACTCGCCGTCATCCTACAGACCGCTGAGCTTGCTGAATACACTTGGCAAGCTCTTTGAAATGCTCCTGAGACCGCGAATCCAACAGGCGGTTCGGGACGCTGGCGGCCTGAACGACAGACAGTACGGGTTCAGACAAGGACGGTCGACGATAGGAGCGATCCAAAAGTGATCGACTCCTTTGATAGAGCACAGACTAGACCCCACAAGAACAGGCCAATAGTGCTCATGGCAACACTCGACGTACGAAACGCTTTCAATTCGGTGAGGTGGACGGACATCGTGCGGGCATTCTCCGACGCTTTCCCGCTGCCCCCATACCTTCTCCGAATCCTCAAGGACTATCTACGAGACCGTTACATTACGTACGGGACGCAGACTGGGGTTAAGAAAAGAAAAATGACGGCGGGAGTAGCGCAGGGCTCGATCCTTGGCCCCGACATTTGGAACGTAGGTTACGATGAGGTGTTGGATCTTCCGATGCCGCCAGGGGTCTATCTGGTCGGCTACGCAGACGATCTGGTCATCGTCATCACGACCAAGGATACACAACTGGCTCAGATGAGGCTGACCCAAGCCATGAGACGGGTGGACGAATGGATGCAAAGCCGGGGACTACAGCTGGCCATGCAAAAGACGGAGTTACTATACCTAACTAGGAAACGGATAGACACGACGATACCCATGACGGTGGGGACGTCCGTTGTGCATCCTGGACGGTCCGCCAAATACCTGGGGGTGACCCTGGATACGAGGATGACCTTCTGGCCGCACATACATGGCGTCGCTGAGAGAGCGGCATTAAAGACCGCCGCCCTCGCCCGCCTCATGGCAAATACGAAGGGACCGAGACCGAGCGTACGACGACTGCTTATGACAGTGACCAACTCGATGCTCCTTTATGGGGCCGAGATATGGGCGGACGCGACGCGAATAGAGAAGTACCGCAAAAGATCGCGGCGGTACAAAGACTGGGAGCGCTGCGAATCGCGTGCGCGTACCGCACCGTCGCAGAGGTGGCGGTACTAGTGATCGCAGGGGTTGTCCCAGTAGACCTTCTCGCTCTCGAGCGGAAGAGGATCTACGAGTACAGCGAAGAAAGGGGAAGAGCGAGGGCCTCCATAGACGCACGGACGACGACGCTGACATCCTGGCAAACGCGATGGACAGACAGCGACAAAGCCAAGTGGACGAGACGCCTCATAACGGACGTGCGACTCTGGCATAAGAGAGGAGCTGGGGAGGTGAATTTTTACCTGACCCAGTTCCTATCCGGACACGGATACTTCCGCCAGTATCTGCATCGGATGGGGAAGGTAACGACCCCGTCCTGCAGGTACTGCGGACATAATAGAGACGACGCGGAGCACACATTTTTCGTGTGCCCCCGCTGGATAGTCGCGAGACACAGACTACAGACGAAGACAGGTGACATCACACCGGAGAACGTCGTGACACTGATGCTGTCAAGCAAACAAAACTGGGACGACATAGCACGCTACGTGACTCACGTACTACAAGGCAAAAAGACTGACGGTTGCCTTGAAAACTGATACAGAAGACGAAAAACAGACAGACGAGACAAGATATATAAGATTGCCGTAGGGCATAGAAACGCCGACCGGTCCGAAGTAATGTGTATAACAGTTCCGGACCGGATTCCGGTGAACGCCGCGGGAAAGGTTTTGGGTGTTTAGGGGGTAGAAATCCCTCACACCGCGGAGCCCGGCGCTTCGTGATGGTCTTAGTGGGTCCCCCTCCATGCTGTAAGCAAGGACGGGGGCCTCGGAAGATTCACCTAGTACCTCGGAAAAACAAAAAAAAAAAAAAAAAATTATTATTATTATTATTATTAAATTAATACTGATGAATTTAGAAAATATTGTTTAAAGACCGCTCTGAGATATAGAGATTTATACGGTTGGTACCACATGCCTCCGTCATTGCACGTCATTCTGATGCACGGATATAAAATAATGGAGAATCTAATATTGCTAATTGGAATACTGTCCGAAGAGGCACAGGAAAGCAATAATAAAAATATTAAAAAATTTAGAGAATTTCATTCCAGAAAAATAGATAGGTAATTGATTGATTAATGTACAAGTGTTATGTTATCTGTTATATGTAAATGTTTTCACCTTATACAAGTTCATGTATTTTATGTATTGATTTTGATTAGTTTAATTTTTTTTAAAGGATTAAGATGAATACTGACGTATTTAATCGTTTACTAACGAGTTCTGATCCTCTTATTAGCTTATCACGGAAAGTGCCCCAAAAAAATTCTCGTCCATTGACTGACGAAATGAAAAACTTACTAATAATGGATGAAAGTATTAATAATGAAATAGAGGATGACGACATAGAGGAAGACGATGAAAGTGAGGCCAGTGATCAAGAATCAAGTGATAGATATGGCATTGAGACAGATTTTGAAGTGTGACACATAATCACTTATTTGTGTAATAAAAAATACGTAAAAAAGGCGTACAATACGTTAGAAAAATATGTAAAATCAGCTTTAAAATTTATTGAAAATCTTTGAATTACTTGTACAACACCAATCGCAATTATCTTGCTCGTGTTACGTGTGGTTCTTAGGTTCCGTTTCTCGCTCGGCAATAATAAAAATAAAAATAATAAAATAATAATAATAATATTAATAATAATAATAATAATAATAATAATAATAACAATAATAAAAATAATAACAATCATAACAATAATAATAACAATAATAATAATAAGTTATATCTTTTTCAAATTACTTTTTCGTAAGAATAAATCTATTTTTAACGTTTAAAAAATGGAAAAATTCCCTTTTATCAATTTCGCATGGATTTCGAGCTTCATGCTAAATTTTAGGGAGGTCGATCGCGTAAAAGTACACCGGATATTGATTGTATATATCATAAAGTATCATTTAAAATTTTTTTTAGATTTTTTTGACGAAATTCCAGTTGAAGCTCGAATTTATGCCACTTTTTTACCTCCAGGAACCACTGTGCGACGGAGACTTAGTCGCTTTCACCTCACAATCACCAGTCAACAAGAAGTCATCTGCACACCACCAGGACGACAGCAGAGGTTACGGCATACCTCTCTCCCTCATCGATTGCGGGATAGATTAGGCCGAAGCTCCGCGAGCGATCCTACATTGTAAGTTTAATTTATTTGTCGTAAATAAACGGTGTTAATTGGATTCACTAGTTTTTGTACTTTATTTACTTTAAAATAACCTCAGTAAATTCTTGGGTCTCCGCATCCCGGTAAGGCAGAGTGCTTTCGAGCGCTGGCTAGAAACTAAAGAGATCGGGGCCCGCTTTGAGCATTATACTCAAGGCCAGCCTACACTTATATATGTTTAGAGTATACCAACCGCGTAGTAGTAAAGTGGACGTGAGTCTGGGTGCAACTCTGATCGTCAACCTTGGTTTTTGTATAACTTGCAGATCGCGTGGAGCATTCCCCAGCTATATCTGTCTAACTTTGTAAATCCATAAACGACGGAAGGCTCCCACCCAACAGCGAGTCATTCACTTAATGTGAAACAAGTGTATGTAAGTTCTGGCGTGACTCTGATCGCCAACTTTAGTTTTTACACAACTTGCAGATTGCGTGGGGCATTCCCCAGCTATATCTGTCTAACTCTGTAAAACCATAAATGACAGGAGACTTCTGCTTAACAACATAACACTTAATTATTCTCGACATAACAATACGAACTATGAAATAGATAGCCCATTTGTGTGATTTTCATTCTTTTTCATCTCAAAACAATAATTCTTCTATTTTAAACTTTTATAGTTATCTTCCCTACTGAAAAATCTCAAGTGAGATCTCAACTTCTTTCTAGTGTCAATTTCTTATGTTGTGACCTTAGTAAAAAAATTTTAAGCTAACATCTCACGTGAGATTTGGGAACTCGTGTTTTTTTTACTTTTGTAATTTTTTTAACTCGATTCAAATGAGAATACACATGAGAATCTCAAGTGAGTTTTAGGAACATGAATCATGCTGAGCATGATTCAAAATGAAATGATGTTTTTTTGCTCAGTATAATAATTAATGTGAATATTCCAGCATTCTTACGAGTGATCTATCGCAACTTTCTGTAATAAAAAGTGACGGACCCGGTTTTGAGCCAGGGCCGCAGACTCGCAAGTCAGACGCCCTGCCAACTAGGCACAACCGCCACCGCTCGGTTTTCTGATAATTATCGTCAAAATCGTAATTTGACTCCATACCCTTTCTTATAATTTATATATTCGTACGGATATCAATCCGTAATAGCATAGTTTTTAAAAGTTTTGATGTTCATTACTATTTATGTATTATTAAAAATTGTTACAACACGAAACTCAGTAAAAAATTAAAGTGTACAGAATTGGAGAACAATTTTTTGGGATCGTAAAAGGTCAACTTTTTTTATTTTTTCCTTTTTTTATTTTAATTTTAACCTTCAACCCAAAAACTATAGCCGAAAATGTTATGGAGGCCAGCTCTGGACAACTCTCCCCCAACGTTTTCCTGAAAGATTACAAAAATTATATCCACTTACTTTTGTAGCTTAAAGATTGAGTAATACACTGAGAAAAATGATCTATTACAAATTGCTATAATACATAGTAAGGTCGAGACATATTTGCAATATCAAAATAATTACTATGTACATAGAAATTTTTACTACAAAACATAGTAATTATTTTGATATTGTAGGCATGTCTCGACGTTGCTATGTATTATAGTAATTTTCAATAGATCATTTTTTTCACAAGGAAACTACCCGAGGTGTCCGCCTCCGATTTTCCTGAATTTTTAATATATTGTAGAGGATCGAAAAATAAGAGACACGTACTTTTTTTTATCGGCCCAATCCCTTATTAAAAGGGTGAAAACCGCCCTTAAAGTTTACCCCCGAAAACGGTTTTTTCTTAATATCTTAAGTTCTAATTAATGTTTTGAAATGAAACAAAATGGAAAATTCTTCTCTTTGAATGACGAAACTAGCAAGTATAGTTTGGTCCCCGGGGTTGGCAACCGTTATTTTTTATTTCAGAAAAACCTTATTTTTTAAAATATTTTTGTATATAATATTTGCAATAAAATTAATTGATTATTATAAAAATCATTTTTGGGCTTAAAATAAAAAATTTAAATTGACGTGTTTCAGGGTTTTTACAAATAAAAGAGTTATCGGGGGTAAACAACCTGTTAGGTGCAAAATACTTTCCAACCGTTAAAATAAATATTTTATGTTATATAATGCATAATTTATTTTTATTTGGGATAATTTTTTTCTATGGGCCCAATTTCCTATTAAAGGGGTGAAATTCACCCCTAAAAATGGTTTTCTCTAGATATCCCGAGTTCAGATTAAAATTTGAAATGAAACAAAATGGAACATATTCTTTGAAATACGAAATTAGCAATGTTTGTTTCATCCCGTGGGGTAGCAACCCTTATATTTTATTTCGAAAAAACTTTATTTTTTAAAATTATTTTTGTATATAATATTTGCAATAAAATTAAATAATTATTGTTAAAATTAAAAATCAAAGTTGACTTACTTGAGGATTTTTTCGAATAACTGCGTTATCAGGGGTTAGCAGCCCCTTGGCTGCGGAATACTTACAATTAGTGCCATTGAAATAAATATTTTGGGTGTATAATATATATTTAGTTTCTGTTCGTGTCAGTTTCTTTTATCGAAATAACGTAATTAATGAAGTCGTTTATAAACTCTTTTGCATACAAATATTTCTGCAATTCAAATGAAAATATACTCATGTAATTATTTATTCCCCTATTTATCTAATGTTATTACATTTAGAACGCTACAATAACAAAATTGTGAAATTCATTGTCAGTGATTTTTATTCCTAAATAGAAAATTGGACCTATAAACAAATTAATCTAAAATAAATAAAATAATCATGATTAATTATTCTAAATATACACATCATACACCTTAAAATATTTATTTAAATGATACGAAGTAGAGCGCGCCAAAGGGGTTCTTTACACCGATAACGCTTTTATTTGCAAAAACCCTGAAACACGTCAACATTAATTTTTATTTTTATTGTAATTTTAAAAATAATTTTAACAATAATTATTTAATTTTATTGCAAATATTATATACAAAAATAATTTTAAAAAAATAAAGTTTTTCCGAAATAAAATATAAGGGTTGCTACCCCACGAGATGAAACAACCATTGCTAATTTTGTATTTCAAAGAGAAATATTTTCCATTTAGTTTCATTTCAAATTTTAATCTGAACTCGGGATATCTAGAGAAAATCGTTTTTGGGGGTGAATTTTAGGGGCGCATTTCATAGGAAATTGGGCCCATAGAAAAAATAAGCCGAAATAAAAATAAATTATGCATTATATAACATAAAATATGTATTTTAACGGTTCGAAAGTATTTTGCGCCTAAGGGGTTGTTTACCCCCGATAACGCTTTTATTTGCAAAAATCCTGAAACACGTCAACTTTAATTTTTTATTTTAAGCCCAAACATGATTTTTATAATAATCAATTAGTTTTATTGCAAATATTATATACAAAAATAGTTTAAAAAATAAGGTTTTCTGAAATAAAAAATAAGGATTGCCACCCCCGGGGACCAAACTATACTTGCTAGTTTCGTCATTCAAAGAGAAGAATTTTCCATTTTGTTTCATTTCAAAACATTAATTAGAACTTAAGATATTAAGAAAAAACCGTTTTCGGGGGTAAACTTTAAGGGCGGTTTTCACCCTTTTAATAAGGGATTGGGCCGATAAAAAAAGTACGTGTCTCTTATTTTTCGATCCTCTACAATATATTAAAAATTCAGGAAAATCGGAGGCGGACACCTCGGGGAGTTTCCTTGTCAGTGTATTTACTGCGCTTCAGTTAATTTTCTGGCCTTCGTATCCGTTTGAGGTATGTTGCTTTCGAGCACTGGCCAATTCGAACGTTTATTTGGAAAAACAATTTTGTCAGGCGCTCCGCATATGTAAATACTATACTCAGAAAATTTGTTGAGAGATTTTTGTCACGTCCAAGACACGACACGACTGGGATGTTTAACTCAATTACGAGTTATGCTCTTTTTGGTCCTTGCTGCGCTAGCTAATAAACCATGGACGAGCTATGGAAAGGAGTGTAGTCTTAAAATTCACTATTATCGTTGAAACTGAGCGTGATTTTAGGATTTGGTTTTTATAAGGACCAACGGTGAGTAGCACGAACGTCTCGTAAAGATCGGTTGGCCGCACATACCCCACGTATGGACAAGGAATAAGGTCACGACTTTATTGGAATACCCAAGATTTGACATTTTTTTTATAATCCGCCCCCCCCCCCCCCACTCAGGTTATTTTCAGATTCGCCCTTCCCTATTAAGAGCAGAGCTCGCATATGATTCTAATTTTTCTGGAAGTTTTCTTATTCTCTTTTTCTTATTTATTTAAATTAAATAATCTGTGATTCATAGAATATGTAATAGTTTCTGAATATTTTTCCTTTGTGAA
Organism: Torymus aiolomorphi; assembly: GCA_036365515.1. Lineage (NCBI taxonomy): Eukaryota > Metazoa > Arthropoda > Insecta > Hymenoptera > Torymidae > Torymus > Torymus aiolomorphi. The sequence goes on along the minus strand of CM070875.1, from coordinate 48,297,836 downwards.
AGCTGATATATTCGCTCAAACTCAAGTAGACGGTAAGCTCGTAAAGCCACACTGACAAAAGTGAGCTCGATTGATATATGGGAGCGTCCAGCAGAAACGTGCCACCGAGCGCGCGCGGTGCCTTTTTTCGCGTAAAAGGCGCTCGGTTTAACTCATTCATAATCGTATGCTGCGTCTTTGAAAAAAAAGCCAAGGACTTATATCGATAGATTTTTTCCTGCGCTTTCCAATGGTGCCATTGTTTTTATTGCGAAACGCTTTCTTCCGGACGAAAACTCGAGTTAAATATTGAAAGCCATTTTTCTCACAGTATATCATGCTTTTTTTCAAAATAAACTACACCATTGGAAAGTACAACTCTTAAGCTTAAAACCCTATCTTGGAGAAGTTGGAGAAATAAAGGGTTTAAAAGTAACAACATGAAAAAGACAGCGCCGAGGGTCCGCGCGAGCCCCTCGCGCCCGTGCGTACGGCACTTTTAAGTGCACGCTCTATTCAATTCGCTAATAATCGTGTACCAAATCTCTGAAAAAAGAACTAAGGACATATATCGATAGATTTTTTCCTGCTCTTTCCAATGGTGCTATTATTTTTATTCTGAAATGCTTCCTTCTAGTTGAAAATTCCATTTGAATGTTTAAACTCTATTTTTTCAATAAAATATCAGTCTTTTCTTCAAAATGAATTATATTCTTCAAAAGTACAAGTCTTAAACTATAAAATATTATATTTTTAAGTTGAAACATGAAAAGTTCAAAAATAGTAAGATCAAAAAGACAGCGGCTGCCCGAACTTTTTACGCTATGCTCAAGGGCGGATTAATACACGCGATGTGCTATTTCGCCCTTTCTTTTTTGTAAATATAAAATGTTTTGTAACTTACAATGCCAATGCGTGGATATAATTTTGTGGATCTAGTTGTAACAGTTAGTATAATATTACAATGAACTTTGTTCATTTATATAACAAAATTTGAAAAACATAATATATTAAACATAAAAATATCCATGAACGCACTGAAAGCAGTGAAACAGAAAATTAAAATAACCTTATAGATTGTTTAATCTGGCATAACAATATTACCTTTTCCTTTAAATTCTAATTTTTTTACATAATAATAGCACCCTTGGAAAGAGCAGGAAAAATCTATCGATATATGTCCTTAGTTCTTTTTTCAGAGACTTGGTACACGATTATTAGCGAATTGAATAGAGCGTGCACTTAAACGTGCCGTACGCACGGGCGCGAGGGGCTCGCGCGGACCCTCGGCGCTGTCTTTTTAATGTTGTTACTTTTAAACCCTTTATTTCTCCAACTTCTCCAAGATAGGGTTTTGAAGCTTAAGAGTTGTACTTTCCAATGGTGTAGTTTATTTTGAAAAAAAACATGATATACTGTGAGAAAAATGGCTTTCAATATTTAACTCGAGTTTTCGTCCGGAAGAAAGCGTTTCGCAATAAAAACAATGGCACCATTGGAAAGCGCAGGAAAAAATCTATCGATATAAGTCCTTGGCTTTTTTTTCAAAGACGCAGCATACGATTATGAATGAGTTAAACCGAGCGCCTTTTACGCGAAAAAAGGCACCGCGCGCGCTCGGTGGCACGTTTCTGCTGGACGCTCCCATATATATGTATAATTGTGTTTATAATTAACGCAAAAAGTTTGTTGGCGATTTGCACCCAAATTATTATTTAGAAGAATATTAACTATATTTATAACTAGCGTATTAAAAATAAAAACATGCGCCGCGTCGTCGATTTTATGGAAGCTTGGGGAATTTCGAGTAGCGCAGGTCACACCTACAACCCTTGATGCAACAGTGTCGGTAGGGTAGTAGTGGTTCAGGGCTATGATCATGTTTCGTCAAAATGTGAAATATTTTTATTTTATATATGAAATAACGTAGACGGTTCCATCACATTTTATTGGCATTTCAATCAGATATGCTCGTTTAAAAACTAGATCAAAATTATACAAATGCAGATTCCTATTTACCGGCATTGCGGTTTTTATTTAATTAAATAATTTCAAGTTTTTTTTTAGAAAAACATGATTGTCAGGCGCTCCGTATATGTAAATACTATACTCTCAAAATTTTTTGAGTAATTCTATTAGTTTTTACATGCACAAAATACGACAACACAATAAGTTTAAATTATTTTATTCCAGACTTTATAACTTGTCTTCAACAGAAGCATCATCCGATAAAAGCACCTAAAAGTCAAGTGTACATCAGCCTTGCCACAGACGTAACACTATTAAGATGTCTCTGTCGTGCTGATCACAATAATTTACATTGAAAAGATATTATTATTGTCAGTTTTGTCACGAGTGGGAGCTCGATTTTCAAAGTTGATGCACAAAAACAAATTAATTAAGTATCTATCTTTACGCCAAATTTCAGACATATCTATTGAAAAACAAAGACGAATTTAAAAAAAACGCAAAGTATCATATTTTTGTGATTAGTATGATACTATATCATTTAAAGGCCTGCGGTGACATATTGGTAGAGCAAAGGACTAGTAATCGGAAGAACCAAGGTCAAGTCCTGGTCTCTGTAAATGACACAAGCATCACTGTAAATATTTAACGTGTGTGCTTTGCTGACAAGTGCACTGCAAGACCCGTCATTGTTTAGCACTAATGTGGACACAAAAATAGAGCGAAGTTAAAGAATGAAAAATAAAAAAATAATAGAACATTACGATACGTGTGCCTTAAGTGGCCCATTATTGCACGGCGTGAGGGTAGCTAAACGCCGTGTAACAGTTATAATAATAATATATTATTAATGTAAAATATTGTGATCGGTATAGCAGAAATTCTAAAAATCTTGAAAAATAGGGCTATAGAAACTCATAGTTAGAGTTTCTGCGCATCACTCTCATGCAATAGAATTGAATTAGCGAATCCAGATTCGACGGTCTACATATTAATTACGGATTAATTTATACCGCATACATGAGTGGTAAATTACAGTTAAAAGCACGAGCGAGAGTAAACTTTGTACAAAATTTATTCGAAGTTCAATAGCATGTATACGTGCTCCTCTCTCCCCCTCCTCCCCTTCTCTCTTCTCTCTTCCTATTTTTCTCTCGTTGGCGTACACGCTCGGGTCCACGTACAAGTTTCTATAATACGTTTCTGTGTCGCTCCATTCAATCTTCACCCCAAAGCGCCAGCACCTCGCCACGTGCAGGTTTTTTTTTCTGTTTTTGCAGCATCCGCAGCATAAAACAAAAAATTTCATCCTCTGCGTCATGCATTGAGTTCTTTCGTGCGTAAAGAGGCGCAAGCAATGATACGAGGGAAATAAAAAAAGTTCGGCTTGCCGCTCGAATAAAATAGGAACATCGGACAGAGCGCGTGGCCGGGGTGGCTCAAAGATACCGAACATTCCGTAGCTGCTGGTGCTACGAAGCTGCTTCGGGTCACCCTCAACGAAAATGGCTATGACCCGCAGAAGGGATACACAAATACTGGGACACCTAATGATTTACTATCGCGACTAAGCTTGCTGCTTACAGCTTTCATTCTTTCGCCGCGTGCAAATGTCAATTAGGTACTTCTCACTTTCCTGTGTCTCCTCGTGTCCTATCTTACCCATCCATGAACGAAGATCCACCTGCGACGATATCGACGTTCTTCCGCATAAATTTTGCAATGAATCTCCGAATTTTTAACAACCTTATTCAAGAGACTTTAGATATTCAAAGCCGTTCATACTTTTTCGATCATACTTTTTCGGTTAATATTTGAAAAAAGGATAAACCAATAAATACAAAAATGTCTTTAATACAGTTCGAAGTGACAGGTAGCTTCCTCTCAACCAGTCAAAATTCCATATTTTATTGATTTTTAATTCGAATAATTGAAATTTTAATACTAAAATTTGTGCAAAAATTTTCTTTATAAAACTATTTAGTCTGGGAACTGGGTACCTTACCGAGTGTACTGATATGTTTTTCTTAAGGAGGTACATAGGTGATACGAAGATGCAGAGATCATAATGAAATTTGAACACATTATTCTTTGAATTATGCGGAGCACGCACGATTTTTTTCTATATTTATTATCGCACATATTTTGAAAATATTTGATTCGAAATTTACAGGTTATACACGGGCTCTTATGGGACTCGGTCAAAAACAGCTGATTGACATAGAGTGCGATTTTGTAAAAAAGCAGAAAGAGCAATAAAAACCTAACGAACATATTGACTAAAACCTTAAGAAGCTGTTCGCGAAAGTTCAACTAGTGTAACCGCATGAATTTCCGAGTATTTAACGAAAACGTAAATAAAACACCAAGCTTGCTGGCTGCGCGCGGAGGTGCGCGGTAAGAGGCGGGCCGGTACACGGTGCGAGGGGAGTACCCCTCTCCTCGCCCCGCGGCATAACTGCTATGTACCTCCTTAAGTATTTTGACCCGTAGTAAACAGTTATAGGGGTCGGTACCAGGCGACTCTGGACTACTCAAGCTAGTCAAAGTAAAAAACGAAATGTCTTGAACATTTACTTTCATTTTTTTTTCATGAAATACACATATGAAAAAAATATTTCTAGAATAAAAAGCTCAACAATTGTTGAATTAAAGTAAATGTTAATAACAGTAACCTTACAGTATCGTTTGTATAACGTCTGTGAAGCGACCCTCGAATTACTATTTGTTTATTGATTATAACGGTAGTTAATTTCAATTAATTTTAGATTTTAATTACTAAATAGATTATAAATACCTTCAAAAAGAAATTCAAATTTATACATTGCAGAAAAAATTTTTTATTCCAAAGCTGTTAGTTGCCAATGTTGCTAAAAAATTCCAAAACTGAAACTTTAAAAAATCATAACTTTTATTTTTTGACTTTACGAATAGAATTCATACAAGCTTTTTTTCTTAAAATGACCTTAATTTTTCGAAAAAAAATTGTCCCAGGCCAAAAACAAGCATTTTTAACTTTTTAATGAAAAATCTCATTTCTAAGGAAACCTACCACTTTCCACGAATTTTCACCTCCAGATCTGGATTCTACAGATCAAAGTACCTAAGAAAAACCTTAGTTTATCCTTGGACATGCTAGTGCATACGGGAAGGTACCCAGCTCCCGGATTAATTATAGATATCACAACATAACATGAAACCTTTTTAATAATAATCCTATGATGAAAACTGATATTCTCAAGTATTTTTGTAATAATACCAATAAAACATATATTTATGGATATAGGACGGAATTGAAAACCGAACATTAATCTATCACCAAAAACTTTTTACTTAAACATACCTCAGAAAAAATAATTTTCTAAAAATGTTCCAGCCATTTGGTCAAAACCATTTAAAGTTATTCAAACAGTGATTCAAAATGTGTTAAATACAATAAACTTCAAGTGCCTCTAAATTTTAATAATATTTAAAGGCATGAAAATAAAAATATAAATGAAACATAATAGTGTTCCATACAGCATTCAAGTACTCGCTAGCACTAATACTGAGATGCAGGTCCTTTTTTGAGTATGTTTAAATCTAAATTTCAGATTCCAAAGGTCGTGGGCTTTCCTGTATGATAACCGAAAATGAATCATTATTATTTTTACAGTTAAACTATACTTTCAGATATTTATATTTTAACACTCACCACTTTCGCAAAACTCTTAGTCTGAGCCTGCATGCATGCTACCTACATCATAGGAAACACCACTACCGTTAATTTATATAAAAATTTTCTCATGCAATTGCAATTTGAAGGAAAGGATGAAAATATTTACAACAAATATTGTGTAAGTTTATTATTTAAAACTCACCAACGAACTCATCAGAGGAATATACAAACCTTATGTCACTAAAAAATTTCTTACTATTTTTATTAAAGTTATCACACAATAAAGAAGATAAATAATTTTTTTAAACATTTTTCTTCGTTAAAGTTGAGTAAACTTTTCTAGAAAGTTTTATTCTATAGGTGTACATAATACATATTACAAAGAATAAAAAAAAATAGAAAAAAAATTTCAAAATTTTTAAAATTACTATAAATAAGCAATATGGTTTGACCCCTATACCCGATTATGATTCAATGATCTCTACACATACATACAAACATTTTCTAACAATGGTGTACATAAACTTGATATGGTTTAACCTTTAGAGGACCAGCATTTGGGATTCGTGATCATTCTAAGAAAATGCATAAAAAGGGTATCTTATATTATGGATTGGCCATGTGTGAAGTGTCGATCATGGGTTGAGCCACTATACTGGTTTTCCGGCCCTCTAAAGGTTAAAATTTACTATCTTTACGATATTAGATACTAATACATTTGTTCGTGCTCAGAGTTTGTAATTTAACTTTAGTAAAAACTTTTTCAAGTTTTTCAAGCGTGTACCCAAGAACATTCAAGAAATTAAAGATATCGTATTTGTTAGTCCGCCGAGTAACGTTCAGATTCAGAGGTTACGAACACGAACACGATTGCGGACATGGACCCAGTCATAAATCGGCCCTCATGCGTAGAGCGGTGACAGCATCGACCAGTCGCTCACCCGCAGGCACCGCAATAAAACTACACGCTAGCCACTCACTGACGTTACCTATTAAAAGTGCACGGGCACCCACCAAAAAATTTCACAAGACTATCACCTAGCTCGAAGTGTCGTAAAAGCGTAGAAACTACGTTGCTCGATACCGCGTTCGACATGAAATCTTGCAAGTTCGCTGATAAAAAAAGCTTTTCATACTCGTTGAATCCCTTCACTATTTGATATTGTATACGTTTCCTCTTCAATCCCAGCGTGCTTACAAATACATTATTTTAGTATACCTCAACGATCTATTCAGTAGATAGGTAAAACAACATATTAATATGATATTGATCGAAATATAGCTCCATCATAGAGGAAGCTTTACGGTACTAAAAGATGTTTTCGAAAAAAACATGTTAGAAATATCTTGTATGACATTTGGAACAGAAGTACACTATTTTTTGTAGAAAATGTCGGTATGGTTTTGTGTGGGCGAGGGAGGAGGGGAGGATATTTTGACGATTCACTATAAAATTGAAGTCGACTAGCGAATTTATTATTAAATTATTTTGATGAATTAATTTCTTTTGAGGTCGTCTGTGTTCATATGATAATGTATACCAAACGGTGTACTTGCAATTTTTCGGCGTTAGTCTATGAGTGAAAATGAATAAGTGAAACATTACCAAAATTAACACAATATTTTATACAAGTCAGAGAAAGTATATTTTATACAGGTGAGCGTTTAATTGAAAGTTCCAAAAAATCTTCAAGATTACGCTAACTAACGAAGTAGAAATTAGATTAATCATTGTGCTTGAACAGGGCAAAGACGAAGAAGCACGCGGATGTTTTGATTAATTTCATCTTATTCGATAGGTTATACTTTAGTGCTATTGCTCAAATAAATGATTTTTACGAAGCTTTCATAACTATGTCAATAGATAAAGACGAACAATGGACCTTGAATGTTTTCGGATGATTAATTTATCAAAGCACGAGTTCACTAATCAAGCGTAGGCGATAGAGGTGGCGACTCGCTTTTGAGCGGTGAACATGCTTTTTTCACTTTTCTTCGATGCTCGCGAGCCCTTACCACTTAACTCTTTACTTTTTAAGGTAATTAAGTTCCGGGTACTCGTTAATCTCATAATCTTGAACCGCGCTCTCCTCGATTTTCTTTCTTATAAAGTCAGACGGTGCAGTTTGCTCAGGCAAACTGTACGAAGAGTGTGCTCGCGACAGGAGCGAAATTCGCCTTCAATCATTAAGAAATCCACCGCAAAAATCGTATCGTTCTACTCTCTTTTTTCTCATGCGATTTGCCAGACAGCTTCATACAATTGTGAAGAATAATTAATAGTTGTTTAGTTTTTATTATTCATATACTTTATAATTAAGTTATAGCTATCGTCGTACTGTAATAATATTGAACAAAGGTGTACTTAAGATATTTAACATTTCTTTCGCCCGTATAAAAGATTATATAATGATTCAGTATATAAAAATATATATTTTCAAACATTTTTATATATTATAATATAGTTTGTCATTCCCCTTTTATCAACGATATGTGCTCTTACTCAATTGCTTGCAGGACAACAACAAACTACTGGAATTCATTTGCTTACTCAACTTATTATATTTACATTATTCAGTAATGGTACATAGAATCATTTAAAAAATAAAGTCGAATTGAAAGTAGTATCTGAATCAAACTATTTCACGTCTTCATGTTCCACAAGGAAGCACGGAAATGAAGTAAAAAAGATACTTTGTAAACTTTGAAAAGCAGAAGTTGAACCTGTAAATTTTACTTCAATTATTCAAGTAGATAGCTGGCAAGTTTAAAATTAAAATTTATTTAAATTTGGATCGACCCAATTCTTCAAATACAAAAGTCTGTCTTGAAATGTCTCTATGAAAATAACTAGAAATCGAAAACAAAGGAGGATGCCCACGGATGCACCAGGTAAACATCAATAAGGAATCAATAAGGAATGTATAACACTAATAAGAGCATACAGAATCCATGCAAGTTTAAGCATCTGCATACGAATTTACTTGTGCATAGGGTAAGTGTGGCTACAACGGCGGTATTTTTTTCAGGTTAGTTTCAAACGATTATATTTCGTCTCCATGCAAAAAAATTATGCTGATTCTTTTTAATAACGAAACTTAGGTATCATATCTATCGATTAAAGTACAATTTTAGAACAAAAACTGATAAATAAATGTATAAAATGACTTTGAAAAGAACATGTCTCTGCTGATGTTACTGCGAAGCTGCTGCAACTACTGCGTTGGTATTACGGTGCCATGTTAAAGCATAGGGAGAGCGCTCGTGCATACGCAGAACCCCAAAAAAGTACGTCTCTGGTATTACTGCGATTTTGCATAAGATTATACAGCAGTGATACATACACAATAATACCCACGTCCGCAGTAGTACCCACACTTACCCTAGATGGGGAAATATTAAAATAATACATTATGACACGAGCCAAGCGAGTGAGAAAAGTCGAATGCGGTAAAAATCACCTTACACACGAGTTTCATACAGTATTTAATACCACGAGAGCTTAAAAATATAATGACAAAGTTGCAATTTTTAGGTTAGAGTGGTATAAAAGTTATTTTTTTTTTACAATAATTGTTACTATACTGAGTGTCGCATGAAATCTCGATTTTTCTACTTATTTTAGCAAACTTCAGCCTTATTTATTTCAACTATTCTTTCATTTCCTCGGATTAAATTTTTTTCTTAAATTTCATATTTTGACAAACTCTACACAATAACATAAAACCTTTAGAATCGAAATAAACTATCTTTGACGCGCTTGTGTGCGTGCATGCGTGCGTAAAAGATAATATACTAGAAATTATTTGTAACATAAATACTTGCAGAGTTACAGTCAATAAATCAGTCATATCTCAAGAAAAGGGCACGAAGAAAAGCCAGTTTCATTTTTAGACACCTTCATTTTTAGGCACCAAAAATCGATTTTCAACCCCTACGTAAGATCCATGATCCAAAGGTTGTGCACTCTTCTTGTGAGTAAAATTAAGTACTGTTTTCTCAGAAGCTAAAATAACTCGTGTAACGGCAGCAGTTTAAAAACAGCGTCACTAACGGTGCGCCGCATAGCGGTGGCAAAAGAAAACTTGCGATGGGCAGCTCTCAATAAGCAAGGTCCCGCTATTTGACGCTATATGTCCCATATATTGACAATAACTTTTTCTGTTAAGAAATTGGCAATATACGGGAAGAATATTGGGTAGTGTCCATTTGTTGAAAAAGCCGGGATATATTGCCAATACTACATATAGACCCAATATGTTTCCAACATTGCTTATAGCAATATGCAATGTATTGGCTTCATGAGTCCAGTAGTGATGATTTTTACGCGGGATATTATAAATACTTATAAAATGAAGTTAAAGAATAAGAAAGTAGTAAACCATGGTAGTAAACCAATTTATCATAAAAATTTGACAGTACTTCGGTTCGGATATGTAACAACTACAATTAGCAACACAATCCAGCGATCGGCGATGGCTCCCATATATATACGTAGCGCCGTTGCAGTAGACGTTCTGCCTCAATGTGTAAAGGTTCGTTTGTCTGCTTAAATATTCAAATTAGCACTTTAACCAGCTCGAGAATTATTCATGTCACGTACTTCATATTTTATGTGACGCATAAGCGACGCCAGCAGGTCTACTTCCCCACTCTTTCTACTTAATTTTCAGTGGCAGCCTTTTGGCTCTTTTCCCTATCTCTGCCCGAAATCTGATGGAGAGCGAGAGCGCGAGAGTAGAAAAAAAGGAGTATCATCGATCCGTGTCATATTGCAAATTTTCGAGTTACGAGCCGGCGCTATGAAAGAGCCCCGGACGTATCATTGTAGCTTCAGGCTTCATGGAAAATTTTCTTTGTTGCCATCCTCGCGCATCGACTGACGGGCTCTTGCTGCAGACGGTTTGATACAGCGAGTTGAGCCTCCTCCTGCTCCACTGATTCCGGCCGCGCATAATAAGCAGAGCCGCCGACGCGTGTAAAAACGAGCTGCCACTCGCTTTCACCCATACACCCGCAAAAGTTAATCGATTTTATAAACAGCGCTACATTTTTCTCCGCCAATATTGCTCTCCTCATCTTCTGATAAAGTCAAGTCGGTATTAATAAGGCTTCCGCAAAAAAGAAGTAACTAACGCTCAGTTGAATCCGCCAATAAAAAAAATCACTAGTTAATATTAAACCATGCTGAGACAAAGCTTCTTCAAAATAAAGCCTTTTGTTGTATGATTTAATTAGTGAGTGTATATTACTGAAATAATACGATTCTTTTCTCCTACAAGTTTATGCCATCAATCACTATCTTCACTGTTTGATGTCACTTGAAGAATCGCTTACCACCGCTCTTGAGTGCTCCTCTTGACCTTTCAAGAGTTTCTTCGCAAAGTTTTTTCATTAACTTTCGTGATGAGTAGCTCATCAATTTAACATCTTCCAAAACTAAATGGATTATATAGTTGTTGAAGTGTTTCACTACACTGAAAAAAATTTTAGGCTGTAGAAACCATAGTTTCGATTTGCTATACTAACACTATTTATAGTGTTCATTTACCCTTACAGACGGCTGAAGCAGCTATTCATTTGTATAATATAACGACACTATTGGTCAGGTGCTGGGAAATGTACTTGTACAGCTCTGACAGCGGTACGATTTAGTTTTGCCGCCGGTATTTGTTTGTTCACAACGCTACAACGCGAAGCCGATGTTCATGTTATAACCTAAAAAAGGCAAGAAACCGGCCACATCAACCGCATGTTTGCAATCCGCTTTTGCGTATTTCATCTGTAATCAGTGTACTTATCAATCGAGATTATTTTAATGAAAAATATGTATGTATGGCGAATCATAACCTATTTAATGCTCCGACAAAAAAACTCTATACATTAGTGCTTTCAGTGTATCTTGTACAGCTCTCACAACTGTACGAATAATTTTACTGTATCTATAAAATTCAGCAGAAAGAAAATCAGCCGAACAGTACTGTTGTCAGAGCCGTACTTTCAGTTCTTACAACGTGAAATTTTTTTCAGTGTACGTAATAAATCAAGATGATTTATCAAGATCATAAAATAATTTTAACTTGCTGTTTATAAATTAATGGATAATTTCGATAGGAATATTAATCCATTGACTATATTTGTTAAATACGAGGGTGTATTGTTTGTTTCCTGCAGATGAATCTGTGTGCATGTGTATGTAAACATGACGACAGCTAACTCGCCCAAGCTCTTCACACAGCGGGTAGACTACTACTTTGCCGCCTTTTGTCGCGTGCTTTTGTCTTTCACCGCTTTGTCGTTATTTGCTCTTGGAAAATACAGGAAAATTGTGAAGATGAAAGAAGCCAGGAAAGACAATAGAGTAATTGAAAAAATGAAATAACAAACGATGGTTACTATTTCAAAGTGGCAAATGATATTTCACATACTCAAGGAGTATTACATATGCAATTGCACAGCCATAGGGAAAGTAGAAGCGGACAAAGGGTGAAAGAGAAATGAAAAGAAATTAATTGTGGCGAACTAAGGGGATCTGTCCAGCTCCTAGCCTGTGTCCATTTAGTGAATTGAGCGCGTTCGTACAAAGCTGCGTTCGCGCTTGGCCAATGGCAACTTGAGGTCGATTTAATCTCGTACGGTCGCATACTAATCCGTGCTATCGAGAGCGGCGAATGTGGTTTACGTGAACAGCCCGCACTTCCACCTCGAATTTGTGTGCGCGCGCGTTTAGGCGAGTCGAAAAAGGAAGCGCCGCAGCACACCTGGCCGGCCTTGCTTCGTCAAACCACTGGGATAACTCAAACTCATTGTTATGCTTCTATTTTCGCAAAAAAGCAAACTCGCGGTGATTATTATGCCGTATCACTAATCATAATAAATATGTAAGCTAAAATCATCAAATTATTTTTAGATAAACCTTTTAATTTTTCCCACTGAATTGACGTTGCTTCCTCTAAGAGGACGCTTTGGAACGGTGTGCATGAAAAATTAACATAAGAAATTAATAAATTCAGTTTGCGGAAGCTACCTGGCAATACATTGGCAGCGGTTTACCACGTTAATCATGTTTACGTCAAGAAAATCTGTCATAAAGTCATTTTACATAGTTGGATATTTTTAGGGTATATTGAATAACTATTCAGAAGCAAAAAACAGTTTTTATTTTTGCTGAAAAATATTAAATATCTATATTTGAAAGATTTTTTAAGAATTTCAATGGTTAATAACGTTAGACTATGAAAGGAGTAAATAAAGTCAAGATGTTTACAGTATTAATCGCGTAGAGAAGGAAAACCTTACAAAACAAAGTCTTGGTGTTTCCAAGCGAAATGTTATAAAAGAAAACAGAATCTCATTCGTGACCGATACATATTTAAAGTGGTCATGCCAAGACAATGCCACGGCCGCTCGAGAAAGACATGAATGTTTATAGCGACAAAGAATCTGCCAAAAAACGCGAATGAGAGTCGCGTCTATTCCTATTCCTCCTCCTCACAGAGCTGCCTTAAAATATGTTCACTAGACACACACTATACAAGAGCTAAGAAAGGGGAGACAACGATCGCACAACGAGGGGGCCACGGAAGCACAAGCGAAGAAGCTCCTTCTCTCGTCGGCCGAGGTATTATATTCATCACGGTGATATTACGCCTATGGTTGCTAATATATGAACCCAACTAGAGGTGGAATAATGATTTCCGAGCAGCCGCTAAGCGTAACAGGGGGAAAAACGCAGCAGTAACACGATACGTCTGACCATACCCGCAGCTCTACCACTGCGCGGCGCGCACACTTCTGGGCCAGTTACTTCTGATAATTTCACGTGATTTACGATTCTTGTATATGTTCCTCGCTTCTCTACCTCGCGCGGCTATATTCCTTCGGGTTCTTATCCAGAGAAAAACATTAGCCCGTCCCGAGGTTAAGCGGGGGAAATTGGAAGATGCTACCGACGAGCCGATGTTCCTGCCGCACGAGGAAGAATAATAGCGGCTTCAATGTGCTACCTAATTAAGGGCAGACTTAGCTTCACTCGCGCTGTAATGAAACATCACATATATAACAATGTTCATTTCTTTATTACTTTTCCTCACTTGGAAAATTTTCACACTCATAGTTATCGTGATACCGCCTGTACGTTGTACCACCTGTACGCCTGCATTATCCTACACGCAAAAATTAAAAATAATCCATAATTGTTATAGAGCATTGAAAAAGTTTTGCTAGGAACATTTTTTTAGAATTGAGATATTCACCTGCATTATTGTGATATTGTTGTTTTATCGTGATTTATAAGAAAAAATAGGTCCATTTAAACTTTTAAAACTGTAAAGTTATCATTACCCACTCTCAATCTTCTTACAAAAAAAATTATATACAAGAATACATTATTACATATAATCATGAATACGGTTTTAAGTACAGTAATCTGTAGTTTTTGGCATAGCTGATACCTATGTGGTATAATTTGCTACTATAATCACTACTACATCTTTACAATTTCTTACTGCAGTCAGTAACTACATATTCTGGGCAGATTGATTATAATCACTAGGGTTGCTACTGTAGTTCGTATCTAAACATATATAACTACATATATGGGTATAATCATATATGTGCAAATCCGCGGACTACAGACAACAACTGGGGTACAAAAACGGAAAAAATTTTTTTTGAGGGCACACCTACTACATAAGATTTTTTCGGTTCTTTGGGGGTCCCCCAATATGAAAATACTCGTGAACACTCATTATCCGTTGCCAAACTTTTTTGCCGACGAAATCAATTTTTCTTATGGAAATTTAACATGGGAAAAATGAACGAAAAGTAGTCATTGATGATTAATCAATAGCAAACTATTGAAGAGGCCAAACCAAATTTCACAAAAAAGCGATTAAAGGTGAAGAATGGAGCTTTAATTTGAGATGAGAATCGTTAAAATCGGTCGATTCTGTGCAAAGCTAAGTGAATTTGAAAATGGCGAATAATGACGAAAATGAGCGATTTTTTTCAAGCCCACGTAATTCTTCAAATTTTTGTCATTTTTCGCCATTTTCAACTTCACGTAGCTTTGCACAGAATTTGGTTTGGCCTCTTCAATAGTTTGCTATTGGTTAATCGTCAATGACTACTTTTCGTCCATTTTTCCCATGTTAAATTTCCATAAGTGTTGCGGATAATGAGTGTTCACGAGTATTTTCATGTTGGGGGACCCCCAAAGAATCGAAAAAACCTTATGTGGTAGGTGTGCCCTCAAAAAAAATTGTTCCGTTTTTGTACCCCAGTTGTTGTTTGTAGTCCGCGGATTTGCACATATATATATATGATTCATATAAATGAAGTTTAAATAAATTTTTTTTTATCTTTAAATGAAGTACCCTTCTCTAAGGGTGTGCACTCAGTTACTCACTCAGTTACTCACTCAGTTACTCACTCAGTTCGTCATCCTTACGACTCAGCCCCTTCCTCTCTCTTCTCTGTCCGCATAATTTGTTAATAACAATCACGATCATGTTAATTTTAATGCTAACTTTATTATCATTTCTTCAATCCAAATTATAATTAAAAATTATTATAATAATCCTGAAGAAGCTACTACAAGTCGTGGCACTACTCCCCTGCTAGAAATCCATCTGTATGAAATGGCCAAGAAGTTAGAAAATAGCTAGTAAAACTGGCTAATTATTTGCTATGATGAAACGATTTTTCGACCATTATTTGCCTATTTCTTAGATTAACGAAACAACAAAATATTCGTATTTGATTTACTTACTAATTTTATCTTTGATGAAAGATCATTAAAGTACATTGAATGGCTTACCAAAATATAAATAAATAACATTAACTAATAAGTCATTTGTTGTACTCTTTCTATGAATAATTCAGCAAAACTTTTATTTCCCCGTCTGATTCTGGCTCTCTCACTCCTTGTCATAACAGCAAGCCTTCTGCTAGCTATTTCCAGACTAAAGAAACTGATCAGTTTTAATACCTTTAAAATACTCAAGAACAAGCTTGTGCTCGTCTTCGAAAAACTCAATCTATTTGCAATCTATTAAATGGCAAAATAATGGGAGAAAAAACGTTTCATCGGGAACTCATTCATTCAAGCAGACCAAAACGGAAAGTTTATGCTCTTTTTATAGATCTGATTAGAGCGTTTGACTCGATCAAGCACTTCTTACTGTGACAAAAGTTCTTTATACCACTCTAACCTCAAAATCACAACTTTGTTATGATTTTTCAGCACTCGTGGTATAAAATACCGTTCGAAACGAGTGCGGAAGTTGATTATTTACTTCATGTGACTTTTCGCACTCGCTTCACTCGTGCGAAAAACGTCACATGAAGTAAATCATCACCTTTCACACCAGTGTCGAAATGTACTATTAAAATCGGCGTAAGTTCGAAACTAATAAGAATACTAGAAAGTCTTTATATTGATGCCTCGTTCCCGGTTAGACAAGCACATGGAATTTCAGAAAAAATAGACGTTACAGAGGGCCTTCGGCCCTTTATTATTCACGTTATTCTTGAGCGATTTTAAACAGTTTTTCCGTAAAAATGAACTTGATGGAATACCTATCGATCATAAAAATGATTTATTATGCATTGCTTACGCGAAAGATTAAGCCTTATTTGCCGACTCACCAATAAATTTGAAAAAGAAAATAAAAATTCTAGAAACCTAGTAGACTAAATAAAAAATTCTAATATTTCATAAAGAAAAATTGAGTAAAAATGAAAACAATATATTTATCTGTGAAAACGAACCGTTAGAGATAGTAAACGAATGCACGTATCTCGGAATAAAATTTTCTTGTCCTGGTCTTTTCTATAACACATTAAAAATGAAAAAAAAAACGCTGCACAGCTAACAATTAACTCCTATTAAATGTAAACTAATAACAGGCTATTTAAAGCTTTAGTTGAAAGCGTGCTATTTTACAGGGTGGAAGTATGGGGTTTGCGCTATCTTCTGGAAATAGATAAAATACAAACGCTTTTCTACAAAAAATTATTAGGACTGTCCTAATTATGCCGTAATAATATTTATAATATTTCAATATTAATTGTATATAGGTATAATCAAGGTATAGGAAGAGCGTAAGGCTAAGGATAATAAAATTAGTGTGTAATTTCAAAAATAATCACTACTTCAGTTAATGAATAATTGTAACTAACTTTTTTTGTACACAAATGTAGAAATCGTACACATTCGTGTAAATTTCTGTAAAAAAACGTACGGTGACTACACCAGTGAATGAACACATAAGGAAATTGTAATTTTTGTTATTCAATTAAGAGTCTTAAAAATGGGTTAAAAGTAAAAATTGTTTTTAATTACTATTTTAAAATCTTCAAACTTTACGTCAGTGACAAAATTTTAGATAAAGAATAAAAGTAGAAATTTTGTTTAAAAGAAGTCTGCAAATATCTCCTAAAAACCAGTAAATGAACACGCGGCGCTAGTGACTGAACACTTTGAAACCAGTGAATGAACACTTACTTTGTATATACTTATGTAAGTTGAGTAACCGTAATTTTACAATCTGAATGTTGAAAGTTGACACCAGGATGATAATGATACACTTTATGTATTAAAACTAAACATTAAATCTTAAACATTATTGATTTTTCATACAGTACAGCATGAGATGCGAATAACGTTCGTTCACTGGGTTGCCGGGATAAGACTCGCAACCCAGCAAAGAAGTGTTCGTTGGTTCACTAGATTCAGGAGTATAAAATGAACCAAAGTTGGAACACCTAAATTATATTTAAATAATAAACTTTTTTCTTAAAAATAATGTCGAACGTCAACTAATAAGTATGAAAATTCATTTAGACGTCAGATTTGAGCACAAAAACTTTCGATTTAAAAAAATCTTCAGCATATGCCTACAGTGCATCTGCGTCACCCTTATAGCAAATGGCGTATATTTAATTCTCATCACGATATCGCAATATTAATCATTTTTTTCATCCAAAGCAATTCATTACAATATATAAAATGAAAGGAAATTTCGCGAAGATTTCAAAATCATGATTATATTTGATACACAAAATGTACAATTTTTACAATTTTAAATATTACATCAAAATGTTCATTCACTGGTGACTGTTCCAATATTGGTGTAATCACCCTATATAAATGTAAATAAATGTAAATGCGTGTTCCAATTACAACATTTATGTACACTTATTTATTTGCATTTATATACATTTTTTTACAGAAATATACACTTATTTACAGTTATCTCCAAAAATAATCCAGCAATCTTAATGAAATTACGTACATATCGACGGCTGAGCGGAACAAGGTCGTATCTCGGCGCGCGGACGAAGAACATCGTATCTCACTACGCGGAAGAAGAACGTCGTATCTCACCGCGCGGATGAAGAACATCGCATCTCGGCGCGCGGACGAAAAACGTCGTATCTCGCTATATACTGGCCGTGTACTGGCCGCTAGAGCGCCGAGATAGGACGTTCTTCATCCGCGCGGTGAGATACGATCTTGTTCCGCTCAGCCGTCGATATATTCTTCACAGTGTGAGCTGGACAGCCTATAAATTTCAATTTGATTTGTCGAATCGTTTTCAAGAAAATGCTATTTGAAAAATTAAAAAAAAAATATTTAACTTCAAATATCTTCGAATTTTATGAACATTTTTACTTGGCCAACGAAAGGACTTCAGAAGTATAAAAGAACTACCCCTCTGCGAAATCTCATAAAGATTTATTGATTTTTGCTCCAGTTATCATGCGACAACAAAAATGCAATTTTTTTCTTCAATAATTTTTTGTCCATTAACATATTGATAAAACCTCTTGAATTTTTTAAAGGTAGAAGTACGTTTTATACTTAATAACTGGTACAAATTTCGTGTATGACACATTTACCTTCATAACAAATGAAGGATGTTAGATATTTAAATTTTTGAAAAAAAAAAATGTAGATAATTTTAAAATTATCATTAATGCCCTTTAAAATGCATTTCAAAAAATTTACCCTATCATATAAAAAAATGAGAAAAATTGAAATTTCAAATTGTTTTTTGATCATAAAACAAAAGAAATTCGATAAATTTTCAAAATCGTTTGTGGATTTTAAAGCGGCATCAAAATCGACTGGTTCGTTCTCGAGATATCTTCTGTACACACAGATACACGCAAGCACGCACGCACGCACACACGCACGCACGCACACGCTGACGCACGCACGTACGTACACGTATACACACACACACAGAGACAGGAAAAACATTTTCTCAAAATCAAAAAATTTTTATACCACTATTCTTAAAACATGTTTTTAATACTTTTTTATCCGAAACATTTTTTTACCGTTACAAAGCTTCCTCTCTAAGGAAGCAATATTAACTACCAACATGAATTAATAATTAATTATAATTACATATTAAGTAACAATGAAATAGCAAAATGAATATAATTTTCTGATCAATTTTGTCTAATTAATTTGTTTCAATAGAAATGGATTATTGGTAACCAAATCATAATATAGATGCAGTTATAAATTATATAAAAAAAATCATGTTTTTAATTATTTATTCAGAGAATAAATATGAATATAGTGCGATCGTCGGGAAATCAATTTCTTCGATAGATTAATAGTGACTTTTGGCAAGTGTATAAAAGAGATTATGACATAGAAATTTTAGTGAAATAAAATCGCTAATTAATTAGCAATTTATTTCACTAAGATATAGTAAAAACTTCGGTAGTTTTATACATAAGAAAAATTTTCTTATAGAACACTTTTGCAATCAGAGTTGTAATTCAAAGAAAACACCGAGTTCTTAGATCTTACATCTCAACGACGCCAGCTTTACCTCATTAGCCACTTTTCCTAACAGCCATAAGACGCTCAAACGATTCATATTTATCGGGCAATGAAGCAACAATAAGAACACGCTTCTGAATGCAGAAAGCCCAAGCAGAAAAAAAGAA
This sequence comes from Torymus aiolomorphi, assembly GCA_036365515.1. Classification (NCBI taxonomy): domain Eukaryota; kingdom Metazoa; phylum Arthropoda; class Insecta; order Hymenoptera; family Torymidae; genus Torymus; species Torymus aiolomorphi. The sequence goes on along the minus strand of CM070875.1, from coordinate 48,278,257 downwards.
CAATGACATTACGAATTCTAGAGCTTAAGTGAATAAAGACAGATAAAAATAGAATGAAAAATAGAATGAAAAAGATAAATTGAGAAAAAGAGTGATGGAAAAATATAACAATACCTTTTACATACTAAGAAACGGAGACGGAAACATTGTAAAATTTTTACTGCTATAAAGATCATCTACTTGAACTTCGTGTTCTTCATTCTTTCCTTCCCAAGGATAACTTTCTCAGTGCTGTATTAAATTCTTAAACTATTATAAAGAATACCTACTCATATATTTGAATATCTGGTTATATTATTTATCCATGAATTTAATAAAAAAAGAAAACTTTAATATTAGTCAAATATAACTACTTTAGTTTTCGATTTTTGTAATTTAATATTGAAAATGGGAATTTTCAATTTTCTGTTACAGTTAGTTAGCTTAGCTCCGATGTTTTAAATTTTAAAACATTAAAAACTAGATTTCTTTTTCACTTTAATTGATTTTTCCTTTTGAAAAACTATCAAATTTTTCATAAAATGAAAAATGTTTTTATGTACCGATTTTTTATGTACTTTAAAAGTCGTACATAATATGTTTTAAATTCACGAGTTGACATGTTTGCTCCAGGCATATAAAATAACGCTTTTTAGATGTGCGCTTTATGGCCTTCGAATATATTCGTTACACATTGTTTGTTGGAAAACTCCGGTGCGGGAAAATTTATACTTTAGTCTTATTTTGTAGGTCATTGTACAGTATTCACGAAACTTAAATTTTTATGTACGAATACAACACATCGAACGACCTATTTTTCATCTACCCTAAATTCTAGATGTTGAAAAATACATAAATAAATTAATAAATAAATTAATAAATAAATTTAAAAAATAAAAAAAAATAAAAAACAAATTAATTTATTTAATAAATAAATTCTAAAAGGTTGAAAATTATTTTCGAGAATTCAACATAAACCTTTACGCTAAAAATGGTATTCTAAAACATTGTATTGTTTATAGAAGAAAAAATCTATTTTTCCAAGATCCTAAAATAAAATTTATAAATTTGGTTTATGTACTTCCAATTTATTTATCAGTGAACTATTGGTTTAGCAACAACTACCCTGTACGTTTTTTCCATACTCGCTTTTGACATTTATATTTTTTTCTCAATTTTACGAAACCTCAAAGCAGATTGTTTAGTCAGTTCTCTACCTTGTATACAGAGAACTGAGGGTTTGCTGCTTCAGCATCACCCACTAACTGAATGCACAACAGGTATTTATCTCACATTTCGTAGATTTGAACACCAATAACAAGTCGCCCATTCAACATTTTGAGTGCAATTCCGCTATCGCATCAAAGTGCTTATAAAATTTCTAGTTAAGATTAAGAAAAGGTATACGTTGCACAAATGATGATTGTAAATAATACAGTTAAAAGTTACAATGATAAACAAAATGTATTTAAATCTTTAAAAATATATTAGATAGTTTCAGTCTGGTTGGGGAGGAAAATTAAAGAGAGGGAGGAAGAGAGAGAGAGAGAGAGGGGGAGAGAGCATCGAGAGCACGAAACAAGGAACGTCGAAATTTATGCGTCTACGTCGTTCATTGTGCATTTACGAGAAGACTTACGTGTCTACAACTTTGTAAGACCCTCGTCTCTTGCATTGTGCGCCATTGTCTTGCTGGGAGAGTGCGGTTTTGAGGCCCTCGTTACTATGGGGGTGAATACTTACGAAACGTTTAAGCCTCGAAAAGCGGCCAGGCAAACAGCTCATGAAAAGATTGAATGCCAAGCCGGAATGACTAATTCACATTACGTTCCTTACCGCTCAGAGAGCCGACGACAATTCACATTTAGGTTTAGAAACGACGAGACGTACTGCAGTTCTCATCTCCACCCGACTCCATATCTATTAAAATTATATATAGGATTAGGCCGTATGCGTTTTTAATCAAAATTATCGGTGAGTATTAAAATTATAATTGTATTGTCTTACAGTTAATGAAAATGCTTTAGATTGAGATAATTTCTGTGATCGTACGGAAAAAGGGCACATGTCCACTTCTTTGGCAAAATGAGTTAACACTATTTTTGTGTTCTTTGAGAACTGAGGCATAAGTTTATAATAAAATTTTCTTGAAAATTTATTTTTTTTATAAAGAAAAATTAATTTGAAAAGGGCACAAGTCCACTTTGTAATGCCTAATGTAGCATAAAACATGAAATATCTCGAAAACTTTTTGAAGTGACGTTTTTCCGTACGACCACAGATTTGAAAAAATAAATTGTTAAACGAAACTAAATGATGCTCAGATAAATTTTTGTATCACTAATAGCTATATAAATATTACCTAAACCATTCCCCTTAATTGACATATTTTTCATTTGGTACAAGTAAAACCGAATACTTTTAACGAATGCCATCAATATCTTTCACTGTTCAATGTCAACAGTTTATATTCCCAGTGTTATGGTATAATCAATTCCTGATGATCGGATTCTCTCCAATCAAAATACGAAAAATTCGTTTAATCACTGCCTTTACTGCGGCTCTTGCATGAATAAATGCTATAAGCATAATAATTATAAAAATCAATATTAAGCATGAATGGAAAATTGAATGGGAAGTATTTATTTTTTTACAACCATCCAGCCACTTCCCCTGATTAATTTATTTATTCAATTTCATATTTTGAGAAGTTCTATTGAATAGAATTGGTTTGATACGATTGTTTCGCCTTCCTCAGCTTATATTACGGCTCGTCTGTCGGCGTTCTCCTTTTAAGTCTATAAAAGACGATAAATTCGTTCTGGAGTAATTATGATTTGACAACAAAAAAACAAATTTTAAATATCTCCATAATTTATAAACCAATATTTTCATCCAATGAACTCATCCAATTGATATACACATATATTTCTCCACGAAATTTCAAAGCGATATAATTACCACTAGATCTACCAATATAAATACCATGGCAACACTCACTATTCACTGACTTTTATTACGAAAGCGTTATCGACGAGTTTCCTTGAGAAATTATTCTATTAAAACTTGAAATGACAAACCATTAATTTTTTCAAAATTTCAACACAAGTTTGCTCTTCTAGCATAATCAATTTTCTTATTTTGACAGCCATATTTTTGCCTTTCTTTTTAAAATGCATAAGTTTTCTCACTTGATTATTGCGCGATTTTTCATAAAATTTATTTCAGTATAGATCATGAACAAATAAAATTATTATGTATTTAAATTTTACAAATGGTTACAAGCAAGCAAAAAAAAATTTATCCATCTTGAAAAGTGCCTCGCACTGTACAGAATGATTTGCGAAAGTGTACGTGTAGTAACGTCAAACATATTTTCTTGCTCGTCTGTTTACCCCACAGCATCCAATTAATTATTAAAAGTGCGTCACAGCTCAAAAACTCATTTGTAATTCATACTAGCAAAATCCAAATGCGCTGTGCGCGTATTATTTTGCTTGTGAGGTTATGAATATATAATTTTTCATTATGATTTCATTTTAATTGGTTTAAATGATAGGGTAATCAGATAATTTTTCATAGCATGAAAAAATTAATCTTTTTATTATAATTTCATTTAATTATTTAGTTATTTTAAATAGTTAAGAATAAAAATTCAATTTCAAAAATTCAAATTTAGCGGAAGTAGCGAATTTTCGCACCTATTCCTTACAGACCAAGCAAAATCAATCTTTAAGTGCTTCACAACATCTGGCCATCGTTTTGTTAAGAGAGGATTCTTCACTTATAACTTACTACTTTTCTAGCTAATGTCACGGACAAAGTCTTCGTCGACGATTAAGAAGTACGAGATGAGAGTCATGACGACGCAGAAAACGAATATAACGATAAGAAGGCCAAGCCAATCTCTACTCATAACATAATCTTTCACGTGAATTTATTTAATTCACACATATAACACTACGAACCGCAAAGAAAATAGAGAACTTACGTTTTTTTAAAAAAGCTGTACTGCTGTATCTGGATGCGCGCTTCCGATCCATATGTAACTGATATACCGAAGACATTTGGTCACTATTTTCAAACGCTTTGGAGGTTTTCACTTTTTCCACTTTCAGAATTAATGATTGTTCGTACAATAATTAAGTAATATAATTATGTCTATATTACTCTCACAATCTATTTATGATATCTTCATACAAATATGACAGTATGATAATCGATTTTTAATGACGTTCCGTGAATTAAAAATGTAGCTTCGGGTGCGAAATATTGGAAATATCTTTCGTGTTGCGTATGAAGGGGGGTTGATAGTTGTCAGCCTCGCCAGATTAGACATCCGGAGACGATGATTTACGGTAATAAAATAGTGGATAAGATTATATTTAGCCAATACTTTTATTTATTCTATATTGTATACGCGTAAGAAAGATAGATGCGAAAGTGAATCCAAGTTAAATACTTGATGAGGTATAAGAATGGTGAAGTCATCTGAATGTACTCGTCAATTACTCGATCGCCGCCTATTTCGCTGGCTAGTGGGACTTTTGTTTTAATGTCTCTCACCTTCCTAATCATGCATGAGCAGAGGTTGAGTATGGAGATAGACCAGGTCAAATTTTCTCGCAGTGTTGCCCCATTCTATTTTAAGCTTTATCGATACTTATAGTACTGAAACTTGAACGTGAAACATTATGGAAACTGAGCGGAAGTTAATGATATATTGTCAAAAAAACTTGATCAATAATAATCCTGGCATGAAGATTACTTATTCCCGCAAATATTGCCAGACCGAAAATGGATGCGAGAGAGCAGCCAATCAATTTTGCACTCATAATGGCGAAAAACGGCACGCAGCCGTGTCGATGCGATTATCGCCTGCCTATCGTGGAATTATGGCCTTATCACAAGTTCCCACGAGACTTGCCATTATTTTTTCGCGACGCCAAAAGAAAGCAATGGGAGCGAGTCAGCAAAAAACAGCTCTGGTATACACATTTCCTGCGGGATCGACAAATTAACGATCCAAGTGCGAAACTGCTCCATCATGCAGAGTTGATTACAACAGGAAATAGTGCAGCCGCTGATTTGGTCTATAGCTCGCCGCTAATATTCCCAGTGATACTTTGTTAAGGCAACCGATATAGCGATTCTATCGGTGATGGATCAATCGTAATTGCGGTTAGCAACTGCTATAACTTTGAGCTGCTTTCCTTACAAATATCTTTATGTATTAAAAAATTGACGAATGTAAGAAATAGGAAAATTAATAAATAGTATATTACGATACGTGGGCCGGAAATTGGATTTCCGGGGCGTGCGTGGTATGACGCCCGAGGCGAAGCCGAGGGCGTCATAACGCACAGCCAGGGCATCCAATTTCCGGTCCAAGTATTGTATACTATTTTTCTTACTCCCCGGCCGAAAGTACGTTCTGTAATTGTTAAATAATTAATAAAATTGCGTTGTCGTCTGCTAGCTGTGTTTGAGTGTTAGTTTTTCTTTCGGCCCGCTCGATAGTAGTGCCTCTGTCGGCCGCTTTGGGTAGCTCGGTCGATATTACCGACTGTGTTTTCTTTCGGCCCGGCGTACAGAGCTGGTTTTTTGTGCGTCTGCTACTTTCGCTATTGTACAGATAGTCTGATGCCCGCCCGACATTTGCAAGACCGAGGCGAAGCCCACGTTTTGCTGGTCGGGGCGGGCATCAGAAACACATTCATTAAAAAAAGACAACACCACTTTTTATTTCAACTAACTCTTTTTTCTCGTCACACTTGCACTTTCCTCTATCTATTTCGTACGTGTCTAACCTTCACACCGCACAAACATATTTTCCTCAGACGCTCCCGTCCATACGTTTACTTAATTGTTTCTACACGACTCGAAAGTACGTGTAGAAAACAAGAGGAAAAAACAATAACCACGATCAAACAAAACCACTTTTTATTTCAACTAACTTTTTTCTCGTCACCCGTGCACTTTCCTCTGTTTATTTCGTACGTGTCTAACCTTCACACCGCACAAACATCTTTCCTCGGACATGCGCGCGAGCGCCGCGGGTCAGGAAATTTCGGCAGCCAATCAGAGCGCGCGGTTGGTCTAAAATAGGATGCAAAAGTTTCTCTTTCGGCCCAGAGATGCGGGCCGAAAGTACGTACTTTCGGGTGGGCGAGTAAGAAATAGTATATTACTAACGCGGGCGGAAGAGGATTATTTACCTCATGCGACGTTTTTCGGCCGAGCGAAGCGAGGTCGAAAAGTCGCATGAGGTAAAAATTCTCTTACGTCCACGTTTCAGTAACGTATTTTTCCGTCCGAGGCCGCAAAATGACATTTAAGATGGCATTTTGAGGTTAAAGGGCGGAAAACATTCTTTTTTTTGTTTCAGGTCAGTGCTAAAAGTTCAATAAACTAGAGGTTGAATAGTGACTAGACTATGTTTCCTGTAACTATAATGGATACTGAAAAATTCATAGGGAATGTATTTCTTGGAAAGAAAGCAGTTTATTAAAAAATACTCGATAGATCCCAGGAAAGGGATGAAATTCTGTAGGTGAAAGAAAAAGAAAGACATTAGGAGCGATGCAAGGTATCGTGTAGTCGTGTCTCATGCGCGCACGTGCCCTTCGTGCGCGAATAGCTCAAGAAAATGTTTAATATTCTAGAAAAATGCCGGAATTGAGCGTTTTTATTACTTTCCATTGTCGAAAACGTAGAGACCCTGCTTCATCAAGCAAAAAACGCTGCATTTCTCCGGATTTGTTTATACGCGGAGTTGGGGATAGCGCGCCGCCATGGACCGTCGCAAAGAATAGCAGCGAGAGCAGCAGCAGCAGCAGCAGCAGAAGCAGAGGCATGGCAGCTTGTTTTCCACCTTGGCACAAGATATTTTCGTTGGAATGGAGAAAAATTGCTCCCAAGAAAGTACACCGCGCCTCTACCTGGCTTTTCCGCCAGGTTATACCTCCTGCTCACACGAGTCGCGCACGTTCACTATTTCATAACCCCCTTTCTCTCAAACGCCGTGAAAATCAAATCCCCGTCGCTTTTTCCCCAAGGCGAGAGCTACGTGAGAGCGCGAGTTGCGCTTTTTTCTGCCTTTCATTCACTTCAATTTTTAATGTTAGGCAATAAACACTCTAACTTTCTGATTAAAAGTACGCTTGCTTCTGAGATTAAAGACAAGAAATTACTTACCTAAATCTTTTGCCATGCCGGCAAACTTCTAGAGAGAAAATTGTGTCCTCTACTTTTTCATTGTTTCCTTTTTCTGACGCAAGCAGTTACGTCTTCATTATTGTCGCGTGGAACAGCAGCAAAGTAATTGTACTACGTTATTCAATTCATTATACTTGATTAAGTAAAATACTAAATGAGTTATTTTTCAGTTTGCTTTCTATTGTTTGCAAAGTGCTTTGAACCTTAATAATATACAAGACAATTTATAAATTCTTTAATTCAATTCTATTAATTCTTTGAATTCAATCAAAATATTTACTGGTTATGGTAGACTGTTGATACCTGAAGTTCATCTTGCACATTATTAAAATTTATTTAATATATATGTACAAGATATACGAACACTGCTTTGGAAGTGCATTGTATTAAGTATCAGCATATAGTGACCGAAAAATATTTTGCTGTCTAAAACAAGCAATTCCTATAAGGTAAAAGGTATCTAGAACTGGCCATCATAAGAGCTTAGAGATAGACGAATAAAAACATTGTTAAATATAAAATAACTACTATGTAATGGTAATACCATTCTTCAAATTATCCGAAAACATTAAAAAAAGCCGATTTTATAATTGTTTTAGCTAAATTTAAAATTGATTTAAAATTATTTTAGATTAAATAATTAAATAACGACGGGTATCTATGTACTAGTAATAGACCACAATAGAACAAAAGACTGATCCTAGTGTCCCACAATTTCGCACCAGTTCTTGGTCCCCTGTAAACACCAGTAAGTGGCCGCCATAACAAAATTGTCAATACGACTTTAATTTGTCATTATGACGTATAAACCAAAAAAACTTATAACCCGTTAACATTTACTAGAAAATAATCTATTTATACTATACTATTAAGTACACTCAGAAAAATTTATTATTTGAGTCAAAAGAAAAGTCGTTTTGTGAAAATCCTTCTGTTGAAAAATGATTTTCTTTTTGAATCAAACATTACATTTTTAAATCTGAAATCTATTTTTTTGGTTCATAATGATTTTTCTCTAGATTCAAGAAGAATTTACCTTTTGTTTGAAATGATCTCTGCTGGACAAAATTAATAATTTTGCTTCAAGCTCAATTCCTTTCTGAATCTACTTTCAGTCGTCAAGTTCCTCGTGAGGCGCCTAACAAGGCGCGTAACGGGTGCACTTCCGGCCAGGCAATCCGAGAATATATTTTCATCGTTTGGTAATTTACTAGTTTAAATAATGTACTGCCTTAGCGTTACAAGTTATCTAAAATAATGAAATAAACTCTCTTCAACTACCCTGACGTGTTACTCTAGTAATGACATTAACGTAAGAAATTGAAGAAAAACAAAAAAAAGAGCTCATTTAATTCCTCAATAAATTTCTACTTGATTTTGTAATAATTCTAAGATCTAAATTAACTCAATATTGATTTGTCTACGTAACTAATATTATAATCAACACAAATGAATCAGACCCTTATCAAATTTGATAATAATAGTGGTTTTTTTTACCGTTTTCCGAGTACTACTGTCAATTTCCTCGTGGTCCGAGTATACTGGTTACTTAGAAATAAGACTTATGTGTCAAAACATAGCAATTTTGTATGTTTACAAAATTTATTTTCACCTACAATGCATTTTGTAATGCAAAAAAAGAAGAATTAAAAATGTTCGAACTATTCGTTCGCACCCCTAACTGCCAGGCAAATTAAGGTTCTATGAGTCCGCGTCAGAGCCTTAAAAAAGATTTTCCATTAAAAAAGATTTTCCTGTAGGGTCAAATAGACCAAATTTTGAGGTCTAACAAGTAAGAATATCCTCTTGAGATAAATGGATTACTTTTGGCTTAAATAAAAATTGTACGATTTTTGACGGGCAAGGATTCCTACTTCTACTTGCCTAATTATATTGAGTATATCCTTCTTCTAATATTTAGAGTGATTCCCAAAACATCAACCCTAGTGAAAATCCAAAACATTTTCTAACTAATAACTGACCATTTATATTATAAACTTGCTATAAAATGGGAATTTCTCTTGTCCAGTTTGTAGCTCCCGATGAAACGCTTTTTCTCCTATTATTTGGACATTTAATAGATTGAAAAATAGAATGAGTTTTTCGAAGATAAGCACAAGCTTATTCTTGAGTATTTTTTTAAAGGTATTAAAACTGATCAGTTTCTTTATTCTGAAAATGGCTTGCAGAAGGCTTGCTGTTATGAACAGGAGTGAGAGAGATAGAATCAGATGGAGAAATAAAAGTTTTGCTGAATTATTTATAGAATGAGTACAACAAATGATTTATTAGTTAATGTTATTTATTTATATTTTTGTAAGCTAACCAATGCACTTTAATGCTCTTTCATCAAAGATAAAATTAGTAGGTAAATCAGATACCACTATTTTGTTGTTAAGTCAATCTAAGAAATAGGCAAATAATGGGCGAAAAATCGGTTTCATCATAGCAAATAATTAGCCAGTTTTACTAGCTATTTTCTAACTTCTTGGTTATTTCGTATAGATGAATTTCTACCAGGAAAACTTCATAAAAATCCCGAGTTTAAAAAATGTTATCACTACGAAGCTACCTCTTTAAGAAAGCCAAATCATTGTCCCATATTTTATGCTGAAAGGAAATTATCAAAGTTATTAAAATTTATGATCATTTCATCACTGGAAAAAATGTCAAAGATTTATTTAGTTTAATTAAATAAATGAGGAACTCCTTGGTGCATAAAATACTTGCGTATGTATATATAGAATTGAAACCATTAGTTTTGCTTCGTTAATTATATTTGCGTCAGTGAAGCATAACCAATTATTCAAATGCGATGTTTTATTCGTGAAATCATAAATTTTATTGATAATAATTCATGTGCGTATTAAGAAATTCTTTCAAATGTTTTGAGGAGTAAGGTAAAAGTTTATCAAGTCACGCGTAATTTCGTGCATTTGGCTGCATATAATCCATTTTCACCAAGAATAAGTAGCTAATTTGACAAAATTGAGAGATCTTCGTGCTGAATTTACGACTAGTTAGCCTCTCGCGCCGATGATCAGAGATCCTGGCAACTCAGTGCGATTACTATTTTATTAGTTTTAATAAATTATTCATCAACAAATATTATTTTTATCGCTTACCTCCCATTTGGGATTTAGAATTCATGTATTATTTCCAAATATTGATTTGACGAACCTGCATTTAGCAATCGTTATTAAGCTTGTCTGACGCGAGAAGACGTCGTGTGCCGGTTCAACGTACTGCCTGGCAGGCGCAAGCTGTACCGCGCACCGGCTGTAGACGGAATTAATTGAGGGCGACAAGAGCCGGTAGCCGGCCAGTAATAACGCGGGCCAGTAGGTCGCGGAGTCCGCCGCCATCGACGACAGCTCCCGTCCTATCTGTTTAATTGAACCGCGCCTTTCCCCACTCGTCGGACGGCTACTGTCATTCGTTCGCTCGATTTAACTACCTCCTCGATGTGCCGCTGATTACCGGCGTTCAACTTTTTTCCTTTGTTTTCCTCCTCTTTCTCTCTCTCCCTCTCTCTCCCTCTCTCTTTCTCTTTCTCTCGGTCTTTCGATAGCTCCCCCTTTCCCTCGTTTTTTCGTGCAAACCTAGCTTTTGCGCGCACTCCGCTTGTTTTCCACCATGTTTTTTTGGCAGCGCACGGAAAGCACTTTTTACGCTAGAACTTTTTATTGTCGGCATGGGAGAGGTGGGCTCAGTGGACCCGCCCAAACAGCTTTAAAAAAATACGAAAACATCAGATTGAAATCGGCCTCGTTGGACGCACCCAAATTCAATCTGCTTTCTTATGGTGCACAGCGATTATTCTATCTTTAACTATCGCGCCACACATTTCCAATAGAAATCGTTTAATCGAAGAAAAACAAAAAACATCAAGTTCTTATTTAATTAAAGAGAAGTTATTGCTTTTCGCCTAATCGTCTTATCCATCAAAATAGAAGTTAATTGAACTATGGTGATGGTGTCGAAAAGGACAGTTAGAATCGATTTTCAGCATGAAATCTCTTGAATTTTGAAGAGCCTCGTGGCATAGAAGTTTAAGCGAGGAAGAGACTCTTAATATAATTTTAACGAGAGCGGTATAAAGATCAATAACATTGGTAGCGTTACGCAGCAGTTCGGATGAACGCGTTTGCTCGGTTCGAATGAACGCAGCGGTCGTAACGCAATCAGCGGCGGCAGAGGCGGCCGCGGCGGCTGCTGTAGAATTGATGCCAAAAGGCAGGGCAATTAAAATTCATTCCGACACAGATCATGTTGTCGCATCAATGGCCCCTGCATCGCATCTGTCGCTTGTGCAAACCGCCATTTTTTTTGCCCCTCGGCTTCTGTTTAGCGAACCTAATTACTCGACAATCCAGAGAACGGGGCTGACGCGGGCAGCAATTGTTTTTGGTTGCCGCAACCGCTGAACGATGCCCCTTAACAAGATTCCGCCGAGCGGTGCTTTCATCTCTCTCACTGCCTATTGTTATTCAGAGAGTTATTTGGAGGCGGCTCTATTTTATTCTTTAATCCGAGCGCATTCTCTCGGCTTTTTCAATTACCGGGTCCGATATCTATCTTGTCTCTCTTTAGGGGAAGGGTTTGTAATCAATCGTATTTTTAATCGACTAAATGAATATTATAATGAACGCTTGTTGGTGAATGTGATTTTTTGGAAGGTCCTATTTAGCTTAGTGCCTGCAGCGGGGCTCTCTAACTTCTCGATCCGCTATATCTGGCTGATTCGGCGTAATTCGTTAGATCGGGTCGCGGTCATCCCTCTCGGCAGTGGAGGTGGCCGCAGCAGCGGCGCCCCGGCCATCATTACTCTCCGGGGAAATGAAATAGAGCAGCGGTAATTAGAATATTCAATATAATCGGGGTGCGGTCGGAGTCGGGCCGCGCGTCGGAGCCCTTTCACAAGATATCCGCGAGTAGCCGCGAGGCAGGAAACGCGCGTGCGCTACCGCATCGCTGTAATGCATCTAGTCTAGTGTATTGCACTTGCCTGCTGCGGTAAAACTACCGGTCACCTTTAATGATCGATACCGCGCTTTCTAATCGAATTTTCGCACCAAGCGAACCTGCTCAAGTGACACGAATTTGCGTTTTCTCATTTTTACGCCTACGCTGCAAAAGTATTTTGCTTTTTTTATAGATTTCAAGCATAAATAAAGTTCTGTATAATAATATGAAATCTTAGGAGGAATAGTATTAAATTTCAGTTTGTACACATTAAACTTTGGCTACGGACTAGGAAATAGTACATTGTGCAACAAGGGGAGAAAATAAGTTATTTCTAGCGGGGATGAGGTGTTCTGCACGAGTCAGAATCGAGTGCTGAAAAGACCTCACCCGGGTCTGAAATAGCTTTCCTTCCCGTGTTACACACCGTATTTTTTTACGAAGGAATGACAGGACCTTTTTTACGTGTGAGAGTCGGAGAGAGGATTGGGGATTTTGAGTCGTACACAACGCAGTTGGAAATCAAAAGAATTTGAAATGTATACACAATTAACTATACCTCCCTAAAGGGAGGTAGATATATTCATTTCTCACCTGTTTTAGGGTAGAAATGGCCATTTCTCACCTGTTTAGGGTAGAAATGAATATTTCTCACCAGTTTTCCATATCTCACCTGTTTTAGAGTAGAAATGGATATTTCTTATCACTTTCACAAAATACGCTCGTAATGCGAAATTTTCTCTCCTACTTTTACACGTGAAAAAGGCCCTATTTTTCATGCCTGAGTTGAGAAAAATTTTTAGTGTACCAACTTCAAATTTTCTTCCGTTATATAAGGTGTCTGTAGCTGATTCAGCCACCTTACGCGAAAAACTTAACTAATAGTTCAAAATAGCCAGAAAAAGCCTTAATTTAAGCTTTGTTTCGGTTAAAAGCATTACTTCGTTAGAACAGTTTACACAATCAAAGACAGCGTAAGAAAATGATTAAAAATATCACCCATAAAATCATTAGAAGAAAAGGGAAATTTTTAATTATTTTCTGACGTTGTTTTTCATTGCTTATAAATAATTAATATTTTTTAATGAATAAAAACTTAAATTAAAGCTTTTATTAGCTACTTATTAGCTATTTATTAGCTATTTATTTTTCCATGATTATTCTGAGACGTTTAGCTATCGAGTAATTTAGGTTTCCGTAGACATTCAATTCCCCTATAGGTATTTCAGAAAACTGCTCTATCGTTATCCCTAGAGCCCAATAGATAAAATCTTAAAACGGGGTTTCATTTCTTTGTCTCAAAAAATGGTGTTTAAGCTGAAACCATAATCCGGAGGTGAGATGCCGTACTTGTTAATTATTTTTCCTTAACCTTTTTCTGCCTCGCGAATTCCGACAATTCCATTCTTATTACAACTCCTCTCTCTCTCTCTCTCTCTCTCTCTCTCTCTCTCTCTCTCTCTCTCTCTCTCTCTCTCTCTCTCTCTCTCTCTCATTATTGAATAATATATCTTTTTTCCATTTGACTAACTTCTCTCAATTACACTCTTTTGTTCCAATCAATAATGTCTATGGTTACTAAACATTTCTAAAAACTAGTATACTTATCCCACCCCGTCCGTGAAGAAACCATTGTTTCCTCCACACGATAAAAATTCTACACCATCACTACACTTTCAGAAAACTTCCAGATACCTATATATACAAACGAAGACGAATAACCTCCACTTCAAATACAGCAGCAAGTGGCAACTGGAGGACAACAGAGGTGCTAACCGTTTTCAGTGTGTAGGTGTGTGTGTGTGTACTATGCATATATACAAAACTGTTATTTAACGAGTTCATAGATAATTTATGCTTTAACTTGTTATCTACATATGTACAGCTATCTGGTAGAAAATTAACCACATATTATAGCTAATGTGTTAATTAAATGGAAGCATTATTAGGAAAAATCATAATGCAAAAATAATATAATTCATCTAAAAGTTCTACTATTACTTAAGATACATATTTTATGAAGTGTAAATGCCGTAATTTATTTCCGATAGGTACATACTTGAAATAAAAGCAATGTTCGTTTTTAGCCATAAAGTTAACTGAAAAATAGCTAGCTTGTGGTTAACATTTCTACCAGGGTAACGAATTAGACTAGCATAGTAAATTAAGGAAAATTAAGAGTATTAGCTAGCAAAGGATAGAAGCTTGTTTCTCCAGCAGAACTTTCACTTGTGATAATCAAAATTGAAAATGCTGGAATAATATATAATGATTGTGAAAAAAAGTAAGATTGAAAAGGCGCGAAGTCGGTGGATATAAATCGATGAAAAGAGAGGCAGGCGAGAGGAGAATGGAAGGGACAGCGGCGAGAAATGAGGATTCGATAGAATCATAGTGGGCACTGTCGTCGCTCGGCCCATCTATCTCCTCGGGTTAGAGCGGCAAGTCGAGCCCAAGGGTCAGTCGCGATTATAGCAAAGCCAGTGAGCGGCAGCAGTCCTTAATTAGATTGGCTCGAAGGCATCGCTCGAGCTTGGTTAAGGACGGCTACAGGACCTTCGCGGCCGCGCTCCCACTAATGGTAATCGACCTATCACGGCTCCAGCCTGCCTGCCGCGATGATATCGCTCCGGGGACCGCCGAAGTATGATAATCAATCTTGGCGCTGCCGTTGCCGCCACTGCTGCTGTTGCTACTGCTCTTTCAAAACTCAAGAGCCCAGGGAGAGAGAGAGAGAGAGAGAGAGAGAGATGACCTGATTTGCCCGACCAACTCCACAGAACTCGATCCCTCCTTCTTCGCATCTATAGAGATCCTGTTCTCACAATCCTCTAATGCGCAATATCAATAGGTACAAAACCTTGACTTTCAAACTGATGCATTAATCAATCTATAGTGGCGTTAATTAGCGCGCTACGCCCGCCGTCGTTCAGCTATTTCTCGATTTCTTTCGAGCTTCGAGATTACCTCGCAAAAATTCGAGATACCTCGCAAAAATACTCGAAAATCGAATGAATCTCGATCGCTTAATTTATATTAAGAAATGCTATTTCTGATGATGCTGAACCATAAAATGCTATGTCGATCCGTTTATTACGCTTCCCATTGCATACTGTTAATTGTCAAAGTTTATATTACATATATATAACTGATTTCTATATGGAAATCATAACTGTTAACAGCAAACGTAAGCCCCCCATAAAACTGTAGGTCTTCTAAACCTTATACACATACACACACACACGCGCGCGCACGCACGCACACACACTTTAATTAAAGTTAAACTTTAGTTCTGTAAATAAGTAACCCTTAAAAATTCTACTTTCATACAAAAAATGATGATTTGATACTGTCTGTCGGTTTATTTATAGATACTATTTGTCAAAAAACATAAGATAAAAATAATCATTAGTCCTAAAATCTTTCCGAAGTATCGCATATACAGCAACTTCTACAACCTCGTAAATATACAACAACCTCAGAAACAGTCTTCCAGTAAAATAATAAGACATTCATTTTTGTAAACTATGGGTTCAATAGTATGCAAATGTTATTATCATGTAATAGACGAATTAGACTTTTTACGAAAATAGTCATAAATGCGTAATTATAGATTTAGCGAAGCAGTTGATTTTTTTAGTCAGTGTTAAACTGGTACACCTGACCGCTATTGTTACATTTAATAATTAGCTTAATTTTATCGGGGGTTCTAAGGTTTCTAGTGAGGATCGCAGTTTAATAGATAAAATTATGTCTCTCTCTATCTCTCTTTTATTTGTCTAGAGGTGATCAGCGTCATGCCTACAGCATGTTTGCTAAAACATCTAGTCCAAGACACGACGCTAATTAGCTAACCTCCTAAATATTGGAAAAAATGAAGATCTTTATAAAGTTTCTATAGTCCTTTATGATTGAATTAAAACAAATGTCGTTAACACGAATAAAGTGACATGAGGGAAGAAGAAAAGGAAATAATACTATGAGCTTCCTCATCATTATACAGTTTAAATGGAGAATAAGTCCGTCCGAAAAGAGCTTTTCATTCTCGTAATTCCGGACATCGGAATGCCTTTGTGCAGTGCAAGTGCGCGAACGGTACGTCTCTTGACGTCTTCGATTCTCTGTCTGGCAGGGATTCGCTAGCCGGCGAGTGAACCCGTCTCGAGAACGTCCGAGCCCTCCGAGACAGACACACAAACACGTAGACGACATTTGAACTTTTGTTATCGACAAGCTTTAGTCTTCTGACTCCCTTTTGTTTTCCGTCAGCTGGCTGCTGCCCTGTGATGTCGCGCTTTGCCGTTCTTTTCGACGCTTGCAGTGCTTGCAACGCTCTCGAAATCCTTTGACTTATCCAGGCGGACGAGCGCTAGCTTTTCGGCGACGCGGCTGTCTATCGCACCCTCCAACTTCCGCATAATAATCCCCCTCTCTCACTTTCACTTTTCTGACGCGTGTCAGTGCTGCTCACACGTACGGCTCTGCGATGCCATTCTTTGTGCTTTTGTTTTTCTCCACCGTCGCTTCTATCACGCTTTTTGCTGTTAATTTATGCCGGAGTTAACTCCACAAAGAATTTTTATTGGCAGCCGTCTGCTCGATATTGATAAAAAAAACTCTATACTGTATATTCCGCTTGATAGACGTAATGCTGTCACACATATTTTTCCTCTGCTAAACTTTATCAATTTAATATTATCCATTTAATTCGTATAAATTATCAAAATTATTTTTAAACTATTTTTGTTTCAAACAGCGCTTGAGAAATATTAGAATATTATAGCTTGAATTAATTAAAGGGGTCATCTATATAACGAGATTTCTCATAAAAAATATGCGACGGAAATCAAATCAGAGTTTCACTAAAGAATTCAATATTTAATAATTAAATTCTTTCGGGTTATATATTGTTCTGATCCACTTTTCAACATGTTTTCAGTCATACTTTAAATAAAGGGTATAGGTTCACAATCTGTTTCCATTGGGGAGGTAATTTAACTAGTCAAGTTTCGCGAGTATTCTATACAACGATTATAAATTTACTGTATTCTAACCACTCAACAAACAACTCTTAAATTATATAACTTTTTGTAATTCGTAAGAATATAATTAAGTAGACTGATTGTATAAATTTGCATGTGTCATAAAAAAATACATATTCAGTTTTGTTTATATTGAATTTTTCCCCATCGTAAATATTTATAAGTTCACCACGAATAAAACGTAAAACTGCATATCACATATTTCATCAGTCAACAACGTTAATGCTTGAATGTAATGCAAAGATTGATTAACTAGAGTTTTTAACCCTTTAACCTATTTAAATTTAAATGTTTGTACAGTGTTGGCTTACGCGTAACGCGCAATACGTTATTGCGGCGTATAACCAGAGACCAAGCCTGTAAAGACAGTGCATTTATTTTGGAAAGTGCTAACTAACAGTCACCAATTACCGGCCTCGCGCGTCGTTTTCCCGGCTTGTGCGCTCCTCGGAATGACGCCGAAGCTGTAGTTTTCGCAAAGTTATTCTCCGCGTTGAACGACACTTCGCGGATCGGGTGACGAGTATCTTAAAGAAATCTGATTTACACTATTATCCTTGAAAACGTACACTTTTCTTAGTAAACAAAATAAAGTTTTTCCTATTAATTACAAGCTGAAAGAAGAAAAAGAAACCGGATTGATGCTAGTAACGTAGTACTATCGATGCAATCTGAGAGCAAGCCGCTCACATTGCAGTGCATTCGCATCCGATACTTCGTGGAGATAATGTCAACTGCGTGTATACCTAGTTTAAAGAGAGTCTATAACGTGCATCCTTTGATCTTGGTGCTTCGACTGTGTATACGGAGCCAGTCCCCTTTCCCGCTGGGAATGCCGTCTTCGGCCGTTAGTGCGGGTCGCAATGTGCAGCCCGAAAAAAAAGTAAGCGGGTACAGACGAGCAAAAGAAGAAACCAGCAAAAATGTTAGCTGCCACGTCTCATTACCTTAAAGAGTTCTAGAGGTAGAACCCTCGTTAACGGACACGAGCCGGCCGAGCATTGTAATTGAAAAGGCTGGACTTACTTCATTGCAATGATTCGAGAGACAAAAGCTACCCCATCTCAAACCTCATGCATACCTGCTTGAATGGCTCTTTTTTCTCAAACTTCTAATCATTAATTCTTCATTAATCGACTATAGTTCCTTTTATTTTCATACTTATTTCACAGAACAGTGCACAATTACAGTTGTAACGAGAACAACAGCTTTTCTGTTAGATTTCAAACAATGAGCTTCTATAGTACAACTACATGTTCTCCATTTTTTTTTAAATTGCCGCCAGTTATATAGAAGCATACCTCAATATATACACATTTGCATCGTGTATCTTATGACCTAGATACTCTGCACTCACTTTGTAGCACAACGAAACTCTTGTGCTACATGTATTTTATAAAATCATTCCTTCGAAATATTGTTAAAGAAAAGGTAACTCACAATCATCTATTTTGCAATAATTTATTTCATATATTGTTCTTATATTTTTGTAGTATGATTTCCTTAAACAAAGATTGTTACATGCATTGTAATTATATGACATGAGAAAGAATTATAGCGAAATCACCATAATTGTTACGCGGCTGTCACGCTAATTTATTTTAACCGATCCGATTATTATCTACTACATGCTTACAATCTCTTACTATATATAGTCAGTAACTATATTCTGGGGAAATTGCTTATGGGCATTATGGTTGCTAATTTAAAAATCTATGTAGATACTGTTATGTAGTAATGCTCATAAACACGCCCCTACTCTAACCCTATAGATTCGCATATCACACTGCGACTTAATTCATTACCAAAATTAAAATAGAATTTAAAAGTTTTAGATAATCTTGGTAACTATCACTTTCATAATAGTCAATACATAAGATTTCAACTTCATTTCAAAATATTTTGTTGGGAACACCTACCAAACTAGGTTTTTCTGGTTTTCTAGACCTTCTCCAACAGTCACTTTATTTTAAAAAAATGCTTAAAACACATTAGTTTTCGTAAATAAGATGACTTATTATTATTTCAAAAAATCATTTGTACCCGCAGTTCTTTGATGTTTTCCGGAGAATTGCTCACATACACACACACACATACACACACACATATATATATGTTTTTTTTAAATAATTTATTGCTGCCATTAGCGGAGCACATAAACGAGACAGGCTGTAACATCTTCAATTTTTATGCAGAAAACCTCTTTCCAAAATGGCACCTTTTTAGACAGGTTTTTACATCCCCAAACTTGAGTATGCTTGGCACACTAATATGGATTACAGGACTGGTTTTCTACGTAGAAATTGAAGATGTTACAGCCTGTCTCGTTTATGTGCTTCGCACGCTTCGCTAATAGCAGCAATAAATTACTTTAAAAAAAAAAGTTACAAACAATCGCATTATTCCGTAGATTTATCCATATAAACAATTAATTATAAATACTGCAGTTTGCATAATTGTCATATTTTCGTCATTCTTCTTTTGAGTAGGTTAATTTAGTTAAAAACAAAAAAAAAAAATGTCAAACACGGAAAAGAACAAATGCCAATTAGAAATCCGAACAAAACAAAAATTTAACGGCAAATACATTAAATAACCAAAAAAAAATATTAAAAGAATATCATTTTCGACAATTTTAACTCTCGGTTTTCATCCGTTCTCTAAAATTGTTTTCGCCAACTTTAGTTACTGTTTTTTTCATATTTCTGCTAAATTATATTCTGCAATTTTATCTGTTACAGAGGGTGTAATAGTCCTGCTTTATCATTGACCCTGTTTTATCGGCGGAAAATGTAAAAATAATTAATACAAAAAAAAGAAAAGCTATTTACGTCTTGAACAAATTCAGTTTCCTTCCGTAATCCTATAATACATCGTTCTACAAAGTTTTCAGGCAAAAAACGACGACATTTTTATTTATTCTTGCAACGAAATTTCATTAATTTTCGTTCTAAGAATAAATAAAGCTGTCGTCGTTTTATTGCCTCAGAAGTTTTTAGAACGATGTATTACAGGATTAAAGGGCGTAGGTATTAAAGATTCATTTTATAAATGGAGAATTTTCTAAAATATACCTATACCGTCAGATATTAATATTTTTCAGGCCACTATGTATTTTTTCAGATAATATTTTAATATTCCCACTTTTTCAACATTCGTTGTGCTGCAAATAATAGAATATACGAGAAAACAACTTATCTCGCGCCTTTGAAGAAAAAACATGACAAAAATAATGAAAACAAAACAGTTCATTTAAAACGTTTCCTACAATTGCCTCGTATCAGCACGATAGCCGGCACAATGGAGTTTTTTTATCGCAGCAGTCTAAAGCGTCCTGGAATATAAAGTAACGAGGAAATAGATAATTGCCAGTGTTCCCTCTACTCCGAAATTCCGACGGCCGTTAAAACACGCATTCCTTCTGATAATCCCAGGCTCATTTTGGCGAGCGCCCGGACAACTCCCGCAGCTCGCCCGGTACAAAGTTTTGGGCCAAGAGCAGCGGGCACGGCGCTTATTGAATTGCCCGCGTGAGAGACACATCCGCTGGCGCTCGCTTTGACTTTTTGCGAAATTTTTTCGTTTTCGCCTAGCCCCCGGCCTTTTGACTCGTTCCTTTTTGTTTCGCTAGCCGTGGATGCGCGTTGCACTGCGTGCGTCGGCCGTTTCGCCGTAGATAAACGGCATAAAAGCGAGCTCTTTCCATTGAAGGCCCTTAGACTGAAACAACTGGCCATGCACGCTCGGGCCGAAAAACGCAAAACAGGGAGGCCGGAAGTGAATCGGCGTAAAAAGCGCAAAGCAGCGTGTCGCGCATGAAAATAGGCGTAGATGCAGACGCGGAGAAAGAAAGGGGGACAAAGAAGAGCGCTGGGGAAGGAGAGGGCGAGAGAGAAGACGGCCGAAGAAGAAGATACATTGACGCGAGGAAGCTGGGACGAGCAAGCGAACGCGAAAGAGAAAAGAGGACGGGAGATGGAGGCCGAGCGATAACGGGGTAGTGGAAGAGGAAGAGGAAGGGGTCGAGCGGCTCCGACGAGGTATGTGATAGTGAGCAAGCAGTATGAAAGGGTAAAGAAAGAAAGAAAGAAATAAACAAAAAGACAGAACGGGATGGGAAGCGAGAGTCGCTCCGAAAAGGGGGAACTGACCTCAACGCTTTAACGTTTATGCACGCGTATCAGAAAGGTCCTGTGCAAGTAGACTCCCAGTATAGTAAGTGAGCAAACGGCTATATCGAAGCAGTGCAGTTAATATTGTAGTCTGACTATACAGGATTACACAGCTTTTTTCTCTCGTATCATAAATTTTACGAAATTTATCGTCACAAGCTAGTCGCTACATATCTTTTTCGGAAGAAAATAAATTGTCAAGCGACTTTTTTTTTATTTTAAGCCTTCCTTTTATTCAACCAAATGTGTAAACTGCGAAAAGTCAAAATATTTAAGGGTGTACTGGCTATAAGATGAAAATAGTGACAAGTTGTTCAAAATTTGATAGCCTTTAAATATGATAAATATAAAGCCCTGTGCAAAATTTCAGTGCTTTCACGAGAATAGTTACAGAATTATTGCTGTTTGAATTTAACATTAGTCTTGTGGGAATTCGCAAAATTAGCAACTAAATTTAAAAAAGCATAGTTGCCCCAGTGTCGCGGCTTTGAAAATTCATGTAAAATCGTCAATATACGTTAGATGAACAAGTTCCATTTTTCAAAATGTCCACTTCGACAATATTTTCTGAAGTATGCCTACCATAAAACTGTGACGTACAGTCATACCAAAAAGTAAAAACAATGAGCATTAAAATATTCTAAAATTGATGTAAAATCTTCTTCACAGTTCTAAAATTAGTTTACATAATTGTTTACTGTTATATAGAATGTTACTGCTTTTGAGGAATTGGACGTTTGAATGAGACCTTACGGCCAATACATCCTTATATTAAGGCAGTTGTCGAGTAAACTGTTCTCTGGGAAATGTTTCTGAAATTTTAACTGCAGATTAATTAATTCTTTATCGAGGGTTCAAATTTGGGAGACCTCAGCGGTGCCGTTTCCAAAATATAAATTCCCAAAGTTTGGACTTTTAATACAATAGGTTATGGGAAGAGGTGTCATAGAATTACAATTTCATCGATTAAAGAAAGAATCCCTGGGTAATCTTTTTAAAAAACAAATATGTTACTAAGGGAGATATTTAGAACATTGTAGTGAAAAATCAGGCAGACTAGCGGCATCGTTTCCGAGTTATTGTAATTCAAAGTAGCATTCTTTCAGTTGAAACTCGACCGCACGCTGCAAGTGCGAGAGATAGGGCCCGCGTAAGTGAGAGAGACAGACCGTCCGCTCAAAAAGTTCTTGTCTTGGCCAGCATAAACAAAACACGCTTGGCAGGTAAGACAGAGTCGAAACTTTTGCTTCCGACTACCAGTGGACAACTTGCGGAAGTTCGTGCATGGAAATAGACAAACCTATATATAGAGAGACGAATTTTCAATCCATATTTAACGAACACCGTCTGCGTCGGATGAAAATAACTCGAAGATAAAATAATCGAGTAAGTATCAAAATAGCAGAGTAACAAGCCGGTACTTATCATGTGCGCGCGCGCGCGCCTGAGAATGAGAAAGGGAGAGAGAGAGTACCTCTTTAAGCGCAGCCGCGGAAACTGAAAAATGGAATTTAATAAAAGAGCAAGCAATGCCATCCGGGTAATGTTTGTCAGCTGCTAAAGTTGTTGCGTCATGCGATTTTCAGGAGGGCTTCGAACCTGTAATAGGAAGTTGCGCGCCTTTGACGTAGCCGAGGCTGTCGCGCATGCGCCCTCGTCAAACGAGAGCCCGTGCGCTTCTGCTCTTATTTTTCTCGAGCGTTTTCGGGCGCCGGCTGCGGTAATATGGCCAGCGAAATTGCAAGCGCGAGTGAACAAAGCGAACTATATATGTATAGCAGCGAGAATCTACACTTCAAGAATATAGCTAAAGTTTTCTGAGAAAAATTGCGCCTGCAGCGGAGGCTCGTGTAACTTTTTCCTCGTGAAATACAAGTTTCTCTAATGAATATGTCTTTAATAGCTCTTTTAGGCTACGAATTTTTCCCGTTTAACTAAATAGCCTACAATAATTCCTTTTTAACAAAAATGAGTTTACTTTTGAACCTCTCGAACTTAACAAATTGATCTATTATTCTTGCGTACTGGTATTTTACTATTAACGTTTATTTTATAATCACGCAACCAAAAATATAATATTTGAAAACCTGATCCGAATCCACGATTCCAAAACTCGGTCTGCCTCTATTCCTTTTTTATAGAACTAGAAAATCGATTTTGTGCGGGCGATGCGCACGCTCAGGGTTATTTCCTACTGCGTATATATAAGTAATAAAAAAAACCCTTTGCTTTTTTTGAATACTACCTAAATTCATGAGCGCTATACGCGCTCTATGTACCTTTTTGATTATACATATGCTAAGAATAATTTATTCCTTATAAGCTGGAAATCTTTTTCTTTTAATTTTAATGCATCTTTAGAAACTGATATAATACTGTAGTACATTTCGTCGGGTTAGAGGAAAAAGAGGCTTAACTCATCGAAGCGTTGAAAAACATGCTATCCCGCTGAGATCTGGAGAACATGCTATCTCGGAAATTATTTTTTTTTCGTGAAAATTTAAGTTGGCACCTGTGCACAAACTTTTAAAGAAAATTGTATTTTCACCATACCCTGGCCGAAAGTACCACTTTTGCTTCCGGCTCAAAAACGCGAACGTGGTATTTTCGGCCCCGGTATGGTGAAAAACCGTATACACAACACAGGGATAAAGAGGTCCACCCCAGAGCACATGTTTGCCACCTGAGCCGAAGGCGAGGGAGAATTTACACGTGCTCTGGACTGGCCAACTCTTTACCTCCCTTGTTGCGTAATATACTATTTTCTCTATATTTAGTTTGATTATAATTTAAAATTACATTTTAAAAAGGTCTATAGTAAAACGGTTAAGATTATATTAAAAATAATATTTTATACATTCTCTATGATTGATAATTATCAATCATAGAGAACGTATAAAATATCATTTTTAATATAATCTTAACCGTCTTACTATAAACCTTTTTAAAGTTTTAAATAAATAATAAAACCTATTGACAAATTGTCATTAAAACAAAAGGTGTTCAGGTATTTTATTTTATTGAACTAAAACTATTTATCGTCTGCCCGCGTTTACGTCTAGTTACTTTTTTTTAAATGGAACCTGCCTTCGTTGCATATATTCGGAGTATAGATTTTTTTTATTTTATTGCATTATTCTCGTCCTGCAACCTTTCGGGAAGATATTCTTCTTCGTGGATCTCGCCTTTCCCGTTCATTTAGGGTTTAGGTTTTTAAATTTATTAAATTGAACATGTGCCACATAAAAATGTTACAAGCTAGATCGGTTAGTGAACAGAATAAAATATTCTCAATCTCAAACTATAGCATTTATGAAATTTATCGATTTTTCTCATAAAAGAACAGCAATTATGCATAATATACCATACTTCAGTAACATAACAATTTTGTTTAAATAACAATTTGTCAATAGGTTTTATTATTTATTTGAAACTTTAAAAAGGTCGATAATAAGACAGTTAAGCTTGAGGTACAAATAATATTCTATACATTTTTTATGATTGATAATCAAACTAATTATACAGAAAAATACAATTTTCTTTAAAATTTTCCGCACAGGTGCCAACTTAAATTTTCACGAAAAAAAAATTCCGAGATAGCATATTTTCCAGATCTCAGCAAGATAGCATGTTTTTCAACGCATCTACGAGACAGCATCTTTTTCAACGCAATTACGAGATAGCCTCACTGAAAAAAAAGTCAAGAAGGCACCGCCATACTGGAGTTTGACATAAGCATACCGTATAGGTAGGAGATCCTAACGCAAATAGTATGGTGCTAGTAGTAGGTGTGACAGTCATACCATTTTGCGGTGTGCAGTAAAGTTGCTAGAACCATACGATATTGTATTCGTAGCATCGCATTCCGGAAAAAAACACGTACGCGCTTTGCTATTCTTATCGGAATGTTAATAGAAGTTTAAAATTCTTAGAGTACTACTTTTAATACAAAATAAAATTTAAATTTATTTATAAACTAAATTGAATTATTTATAAAAAAAAAAACTTTCAATACCCTGGTAGAGATAGGTCCAGGTGTTCGGGCTATAACCGATGACGGAGTCTAGGTTGTGCACGCCGCAGGCTTTTGACTCTAGGTGTTGCAAATCATCGAATGCGTCGTCTAGGTGTTCGGGGTTGCCGATGACGAAGTCTATAGGTGGTGCGCTCCGTAGTTTTTTTGCGTCTAGGTGTCGGAGCGTTCCATGCGTGGTCTACATGGTAGAGGTAGCCGATGACTAGGTGATGCACTCCGTAGTTTTCATCGTCCACCACGTTTTCGATGTGTTCCAACACCTAGAGGCAAAAAACTACGGAGCGCACCACCTAGACATCGTCATCGACTACCCCGAACATCTGGACGACGGATTAGATGCGCCTTCATATCTTAAAGCAAAAAACTACGGAAGGCACCACGTAGACTCCATCATCGGCCACCCCAAAGACCTAGATCACGCATTCGATACTTTTAATTATCGATAATTCACCAACCATTAACTAACCGTTCGTGAATATTTTTTTTATTCGTTGGCCCAAAAAATTGACCAACAGTTAGTAGATAAGCCATTTTGGTTGGGTTATTCTGTACTAGGGTATTTACTGGTAATTTTATCGTACTATGTTTAATACAAAATTTCATTCACAAAACGCAAAAGTTAAAATTTAACCTTAGCACTAGCAAAAATTTCAAATGATGTAAAGCACACACATCGACGCGCGTATCATTTCAGTGCGATGCGCATTGCTGCTATAGCTATATAAAAATACCGTGACCAATTCGAATGGCTCTCAGACCACAAACAGTTCGGCTGTCAGAAAATAACAACATTATTTTGTCGCAACTATTTATTTGTCGCCAAGGTGACTAATCTATTCCTATTCTAACCTTTTCCGTGCGGTATATTTACTGCGTGGATACAAATAGTTACAGTAACAATATCCCCTGCTAAAATTTTGTATGGCGGCGCTTCGTTGACTTTTTTTTCAGTGCTCTTTTTCCTCTAACTCAATGATTTACTCTTCACGAATACTACATTTTGAGGCTAGAAACTATAAGCTTATTCGATTTTTTTTTCACGAAGTATTAAATAATGAATAAAATCTGAACATAATATTGACATAATTTTATTTTAATATTAACATAATTCATTCTTCTAAAATTAAAACATTGCTTATTGTTTTGAATTTTACCGTGCAATTCAATAACAAATCGTATTTTGTTTTGAAATGCTTTACTATACTTCTGGTCATCACTTTAACAAATAATTAAAACATCTCATTTTTTTAAGCTACAACCAACATTAATTTGATTATTATTTATTTAATCCTTTTCCCTTTAATCATTTTCATTCCAATTAATAGTAATAAAGGCTTTTTATTTACTTGCTGCACTTCACTCATATCAATCGATTTTAAAACCGAAAATTATTATGTATAAACTTAGCTTCGCTTAACTGATCGGCCAATATGAAGCTGAAAAATAGAATCAAAAATGCTTTAGCCGTCCACTTCGTTGTTAATCGCGTTCTCTCTTTTATAGGTGGATCTATAAAATTTATACGTACTCACCTGTTATATCGTTTCATTTTTAAGGTAATATTAAATTAAAATATTCTAAGAATGACATTTACGTCACAATCTTTAAAACATTAGAATGTGTAATTTCTGTTTTCTGTAATTTTAAAACAAATTTATCGGTATTATGGGTAAATGAAATTATCAGTTTTTCGATTTCGGATATATTCATAAAATTTTAACAGTCGCGAATCGATTTTCGATGGCTAAAAATAGAACCCACGATTTGTTCAAATCAGCCCTTTCTCTTTATAAACTTCACGATCTCGTATATATGGTTTATGATTTTTAAATTGATGCCTCATCTATTGATCACCACTCTACAACTACTTATATTAGAAAAACGACGCTACAAGAAGGCGAATTTATCATTAGTTTATGACCAATAAAACAATGAAATATCGTTTCTACCTATAATCCATCTCCGTGAGGGTTAATTAAATAAGGGATCGACGCAATTACCTTTATTTGATTCGACTTGAGGTAGATATCGTGTCAATGGTACTGTAGTAACCGCTGACGCCTCTAACTTTCATTGAAGGCGGTACAGTGAATCACTTGTTGTTGTTGCCTACGGCCGTCATAAACAATGTCCGGATAAGATTTTCCTTCCGAGAGGTAAAGGGCCTTTGTTGGCCGATAGAAAAGGCGTGTGTGCGCTCGCGGCGGGTAGCGCCAATCGATTGGCGTCTTCCTCTTGCGCCCCGTCCGTTTCTTCGAGGAAATAGCTCTGATGATATATGGAGAAAAATTCTCCTGGTAAAAAGGGGAAGGAGCGACCGTTCGCTGCGTGCAAAATGAGGACATGCAAAGTGAACCACCTCGTGCGTGAAACACTAGATTTTGCTCTAGTACATTTTCTTCTTGCATAAACTAACAATATTCATTTTCTCCTTTCTCTGGGGTTAATCATATTCTAATACATTTTTAGATG
This sequence comes from Torymus aiolomorphi, assembly GCA_036365515.1. Classification (NCBI taxonomy): domain Eukaryota; kingdom Metazoa; phylum Arthropoda; class Insecta; order Hymenoptera; family Torymidae; genus Torymus; species Torymus aiolomorphi. The sequence goes on along the minus strand of CM070875.1, from coordinate 48,250,373 downwards.
TAAATTTTCGTTTCAAAATGTTTTATTAATTTATTTAAAGTCAGTTCTAGCTGACAGGAAGGTTAATGCTTCCCCTTCGAATAATCTTTACTTCTATTTCTAAGAGCACAACGTTACTACGCCTTTATCGGAACTTTAATGCGTACCGAGATTATCTGCTGGAAAGGGCTTAAGGGATACTTCATGCTTAATTACTAGAACGCATTAAGAAATTAAACTGCCGAATCTCACATAGACTTTACAAGACTTCCTCTCATATAGAGTTCTCAAGACCCTTGACGATATATCAGATCTCATACTCGTCCATAAACTTTGACCACTGAAAGTTTCTAATCATGATTGCACATTCGATTCATATATATCAGATATATATAGTAAATGCTGGATATAGTTATACTGTAAAATTTGAATTTTCTGTTTACTCGAAAGAATTATATAAAATGTCTCGCATTCTGCCATTTCACGACAGAGACAGGTCGAATGAAATGACGTTCAACGATAATAAAGATAATGAATTCTGGCAGATATCGGGGAGGCTTTAATTAAACAGTTGAGCAGCATGAATGCAGCAATGAGCCCAAAGCATCATTCGCCAGAAGAAGCGATGGCGTGAAGTCCAGGGACGCGGGTGTGCAGAAAAAAGAGCGAAACGGAGCAGAAGTTGAAGAGCATGGGGATGGCGACGGTGGCGAGATAGGAAGCGGCGGTACAAAGAGAAAATGAAAAGTCACTCAATTGCAATAAATCTCTCTGCCTCTCTCGTGCTCTCTTTGTCGGCGTCCGCTTGCGCTTCTCTGCAAATTCGTCTACGCGAGCGGAAGCATGGCTGCGTTTAATTGCACGAGGACAATATTGTTCCCGCGTCGCAGCGCCCCAGTCATGTTTGCCCTTGCTTGGAATGTTGCTACCACCGCGGCCGCCTTCCTCCCCTCGAAACAATCCAAATTAGGTAGCCGCCGCCGCCGCCGCTGCCGTATACGCCAGTGTTGTTCGTCCTCCGGGCGCGTGTTGGCCCCCCTGCTATGGGCTCCGTCGACATTAAACGGTGCGCCGTGGCCCGGACGAGGGGGAGGAGAGTTAGGGGACGGGGGGGGGGGGCAGCCCAGTCCGGGAGACACGTACGTGTCATTGAGTATACGCGACTCTCCCGTCTGCGCGAAAACGCGGCGCCGCTTCCGTAGTCCACGCCAGACAAATAAAATTGCTTCCGACCCCTCGGGTTTTACTGTTCCACCTTTGTCTGCCAACTCTCCTCGCGCTGCAGCTGCAGCTCCAACTACTCTTTAGTCTTGCCTTCTCCCTCCAATAGTCCTGCCGGCCCTCGTCCAAAGGAAAACCAATAATTATTTTCACTTGTCTTGCACCTACAAGTGCCACTAAATATCGAACTCTGGCCGTTCGTATACTCAAACTCCAAGGGATGGCTTTGCTCCTTGAGTAAACACTATAACTCTTCGTTTTCCCGCAACCACATTGCAATCTAATGGTACTCCCCATTCATCTCTCAAATTGATTTCTATTTGCCTTTCGCTCTGCGATATTGATATCATGTCAGTCGTTGTGGTTTTACTTAAATATGTATTTCTAAACAATAAGTTAATCCTTAACTTATGTAAATACACGTATTACTTTATGTTTCAGGTCAGTATTCCGCACCTTACCGACATGTATCCATATGCTGTAAGTAAATATTACTTATTTATTTATTTATTAAATTTACATAGACTTTATACAAATAAAGGGGTTATTCAATATTTATTCGTAATGAAATTGAAAAAACATTTTATCTGCTAAAAAGGTTTTATACATATACCAGAATCACATCTTTATTTTGATTAAAAATCGCATTACGCAATCGGTTGATGCTCGCGCAGGCAATGATTTTTCAAGTTAATAGTTATAGCTCATAAGTACACGTTTCTTTATAGTAAGCAGTAAATTATAATCAAAATTAAGGTCTTCGGAAAATAATGTTGAACAAAGTTTGGGAAACGTATGCAAACGTTTGGAAAAAATTTAGCAAATCTTATGTTAATTAATTTTTTGAGTGATAAAGTTTAGGAAAAATATAACACAAGCTATTGTTTATAAATAAAAATTGTCTATAAATATAATTGTCTATAAGGCATGGTGTAGTTTGTGCACATAAGAATTATGCACATATACAAACCACACCATGCCGTCTATAAATATATAGCTTTTGTCTATAAATATAATGTTAATGGAAGATCGAAAGTATTTTTCCCAACTTTAGCTAAAATTTGTAAAAGTTTTTATTAATTAATTTGTTGAATGTTATCATACCCATACATTTAACAGGTTTAAAAATGATTTTTTTCACAAACTTTTAATACAGAAGAAGTTTGAAGAAATACATTTTTTTATGTGAAAAAGAAATTAGACTATTAACTGTCCTCCCATCCACCCTTACTTTTGGGCTTTAAGTTTTAACCTAAACCATATATTTTTAGTTAAGTGTTATGCGCCACCTGTTGGTCAGAAATAAAATTAATGGATGTACACTGAGAAAGGTTTGCCTAATTTTTTCCAAACGTCTTATCATGAATTTTGAAGTTTAGCATTGGCTAAACGAAACTTTTCACAAACTTAACTTGATTTTTTACGCGGCGTTTTAAGATATTAAATGAGACTTGGTAGGAACTATAATATTCATGACTCGATTTTAAGTAAGCAATAAATTATTAAAATAACGACAGTTTTGGAGTTTTCGCTTCTTTTTTTAAAATCTCGACTGAAAATCTGTGTTGCTTAAAGCATAAAATTTATTGTTACGAGTGAAGCCTTGCAAATAATAAATAAATAAATAGAAGGGGCTCGATAAAAAACGTCATGGCGTGCCTTAGCCAGGAATCTGGATCTTCCGTTTTCGCATCAGCATTCCACACGTGACGTTATATATCAATAATAAACATAGCAAATAGTTTATAATTCTCCCTATAACTCAGCTATTCCTTTTGTATCATAAATTATATTTTCTCCCATAATCAATACGAATTTCAACGGTTCTTACAGGTTCCTAAAGAATTACCACCCTGGTAGAAATGTTAATCAGAAGCTATCTATTTTTCAGTTAACTTTATAGCTAAAACCGAACATTGCTTGTATTTCATAATTATGTACCAATCCGAAATAAATTATGGGATTTACACTTCATAAAATATGTATTTTAAGTAATAGTAAAACTTTTAGATGAATCATATTATTTTTGCTAAAAATGCTTCCATTTAATTAACACGTTAGCTATAAAATATGTTTAATTTTCCACCAGGGCAATATCATTCTTAAAAGATATAAATAAACGTCTTCATCGCCGAAACAGCAATTATAAGCATGAATATCATAAAATACACTAATGAGAACGATAAGGTTAGATTAATTATAATTAAAGCGCTTCTGTCCCCAAAAACATTAGGCAGGTCAAAATAGACTCGCCGACAAGTTCTGTCTTTACTGGTCGGCCATGGTCCGTGCAGTTATTAATTATGTTGAGATATGAAGGTGATGAATCTACATTTCTCTGAAGGTAACACAGTAGCGCGTGTGTGTAGTTGGCACATTTGCATAGACGGTTTCTCTCTCTCTCTCTCGCTCTCTCCTCCTCCGCCATTGCTGCTGCTGTTCCTGAGCCCAGCAAGAAGCTGGACGAGAGAAGGGGTAGCTCCGACAAATGCTCGTGTTCCCGATGTGGGTCAGCGGCACCCGACACTGCTGCTGCTGCTGCTGTTCCCCCTTGCTGTCCCTCGCATCGGGAATCTTGGAACACACTGAATTATCGAGTCGACGTAGTTCGTACCGTGCGATATCGCACCGGTGCAGTAACGACCATATAATACGCTTTGTATATTAACGATGTGCAGCAAGAGAGATGGAGAGAGCCACGAAATTGTCCCACACGTAGCGACAACACGTTTCAGAAAGGAGTTAGACTTCCCATAGACGGATCCTCTTCCCGTTTTTTAATCTAGCAAAATATTATTTTACTATTTTATATATGACCATTGAAATTTTACAGGAGCGGAGACTGGGATAAAACCGGATACTTTTTGAAAATGATTTGTTAGCCGAAAAAATATTTGTAAAAAATGTTATTCAAGATTTATGAAAGTATCCTGTTTTACCTCGTAAAACAATTTTCAGGCTGAAACCGAATACTTTCATTATTCTTTTCAAAATGAATTTTTAAGAACGTTGTTTGATAAAGAAATATTTTATCGCCTCTGCTATTCGTCCATCAGATTTCTGTATTGAAAGTATATCTATATATTAGTAGATATAGTTTCTTTAGTCAAAGATCAAAACCAAACCAAATATTGAAATATTACTACTATGAAACAATGTACTCTAATCTGACGGATGTTTAGCAAGAGCCATATTTTATTAATAATTATAGATGATTAACGTTTATGTATAAAAATATTCAATAATACATTTTAGCGTATTGCTTAACAACTTAAGTGATTAGTTAAGTCGTTACTCAAATGTTAAACATAATTCATAAATAATTATCAAGTAATAATTTGAGCAATTACTTGAGCAATAATAGCTCTCAGCGACCTGGTATAGGTGCTATAAATAATTAAGAGATACTCACTAAGTTAAAATAACTTTTCCTTACAGCACTCGATTAGAGAAAAATATCTATTTATTTAATAGAATAAATTCGTAGTCGAGCTTGGTTGAGTAAGTTATACAAGGAAAATATATTTATTATCTTCAAAACTAAAATTAATAGGTGGGAATTATATAATGCTTTGGAAATTCAAATACTAATCTTCTCGGAAACGTGATACGATTCGCACAGTGGTGCAGCGATACAATATGCTATTTTAATTTTACTCTATTTTGAATCCTACTAAAATCACCGCAAAACCTCAAACTCTGACCTTAAGGTAGTTGTCGAGTTAACTGTGCTCTGGGGAATATTTCTGAAATTTTAACTGTAGATTAATAAAGTTATTCTTTACCGGTGGTTCAAATTTGGGAGAGCTCAGCGGTGTCGTTTCCGAAATATAGATTCCCAAAGCTTGGACTTTTTAATACGTAGGTTATGGGAAGAGGTGTCACAGAATTACATTTTCATCGACTAAAGAAAAAATCTCTGGGTAATGTGTTTAAAACAGAAATATGTTATTAAGGGAGATATTTAGAACATTGTCGTGAAAAATCAGACTAGGGTAAGTGTGCCAGTTACTGTGCCCGCTTCAGTTACTGTGCCCTTAAATCATTTTCATTTATAGTAGAGTATAATCATATTTAATCATAAATATCTAAATTTTTATATACAGTTCAATTCATGCTTTTTATTGTTAAACCTACAGTATGACTTAATTATTCTTATAACATATTTCAAATAATTTATTAAATTTCTCATCGCGATTTCTATGATTTTTTTATCGAAACGCTTAAGAATATGCCTATACAAAAGTGATTGAAAAACTATAAAAATAACATTTTTCAGAATAAAAAAAATACACTTAATGTTTATAAAACCCATCTAGTTGACAAAAGAACAATAAAATAGTACATTTCGACACGGGTGGGGAAGTCGATTATTTAGCTGGTGTGACATTTTGCACGAGCGAAGCGAGTGCGAAAAAGCCACACCACCTAAATAATCGACTTACGCACTAGTTTCGAACGGTATTTTATACCACGAGCGCCGAAAAATCATATCAAAGTTGTGATTTTGAGGTTAGAGTGGTATAAAAGTAGTTTTGATTAATATTATTGTTTAATTTAATATAATCCAGTAACTAAAACGAATTTTCGGTATGTTTCTATTACTGTGCACAGTAATTGGACAAGTTTTCATGAATGTATTTAGTTACTGTGCCCCCTCGCGGTAGGCTACGCTAACCTTACTTTCTCATACTTCGTCGCCTGTGCAAGTCAACTTCGACGTTCGTTGCTTACCCACAGAGCAAATAACACAGTTTTTAATATATTTAAAAATAATATATTTTATTCCCATCTTTATTTTATTTTCTTCTATAATAAGTAAGTACTTCTATACGTAGTAAATCATAGCAATGGGAGAGAAATGGCTGATTTCCAGCAGGGAGTCTACTAAATATAATAAAAAAAAAAAAAAAAAATTTCATGTTTAAATATATTTTATGTAGTTTATGCAGATGCAGATGAGTAAGAAAAAAGACACAGGATTAAATACAGTGTTCAGAATCTAAGGCACAGTAATTAAAACACTGTACACTAACTGACACACAGTAATTAAAACAATGTACACTAACTGATACACAGTAATTAAAACAATGTACACTAAATGACACACAGTAATTAAAACAATGTACACTAACTGACACACAGTAACTAAATTAATGATACAGTAACTGATGCAAAGGCTTATGCTGTTATTTTATTAATTATTTAATATTCCTTACATAATATTGTATTAAAAAGGTGCTTATTCTGCTCGCAGAATATATAATTATCATATAAAGGTCTTAAGATGATTAAAAATTGAAAAAAATAATAGTAATTGATTAAATACTACCGACATCGCCTTAAGGGGCACAGTAACTGGCATACTTACCCTAGCGGCACCGTTTTCGAGTTATTGTAATCCAAAGTGGCATTCTTTTAGTTGAGAGAGAGTGCACACGTAAGCGAGAGAGACAGAGCGAGAATGAGAGGCTAGGTTATACCGTCCGCTCAAAAAGTTCTTGTCTCGTCCAGCATAAACAAAACACACATGGCAGGCAAGAGTGAGCCGAAACTTTTGCTTCCGATTACCAGTCGATAAATACCTTAATATCGCACTTCAAATCGACGGATAGAAAGCACCACTGGAATAGAACATTATTTCTGCCACTCAACGAAATATGATACCAACAAAGATGCGTTCCAGGATAACAATCTATTTATAATCACTGCACAACAAGCAACTGGGCTAGCGCGATTATACAATGATTGGCAAGCACTTTCTTAGCTATAAATATGCATGTAGCCATGCGGTGCTCTTCCAGCCAGGAGCTTGCGCTATCCGCCGTTCCCTGCTGTACATAGTATTAACGTATTCTTCTTATTAATTTTTCAACATCTTAAATGAGAATCAGCTCATCCAGGATTTTGGCTAGACTCTGGCGCTTGCCTTGCAACAGGATTGAACTTCCTTAACCAGTGACTTAAAGTGGAGCGGTGCCGGAGATGTGGCCCGGTCAAGGATCCCCAACGAAAAAAGGAAGAGCTTTCGACGCTCTCTCTCTCTCTCTCTCTCTCTCTCTCTCTCTCTCTCTCTCTCTCTCTCTCTCTCTCTTTCTTTCTTTCTTGGCACGACGCCCCCTACATTTCACACTTATCATGTTGGCGTATACTCTGTGTACATTTAGATTTCCACGGGGCATATGTGTCAAAGTCGCGAAAATTGCGAAGCGCTTCGCTAGTCTCCTCTCATGTGTCGCTGTACACTTTGTGCAATTTCTTTTCGACCTCGTAAAGTATATATTATATCAACTATACTATCAACAGCAAAATCTACGGCACAACAAGGTGGAAGGTTACTGATGTTGCACATTTATTTTAAGCAAGATATTTAATTTTGAAAAAATTCTTAACTTATAAATATTTCCAACAAAAACTGAAAGAGATATCTACAATCAGACTGCAAGACTAATAATTGAAAGAGAAAAAGGCTAAAATTAAATCGATACGCTAGAACCGAATGAAAAATTAAACCAATAAAGGCGGCTCTGCAGAAGCTATACTCAGCAAAATGAGATTCCACGTGGAGATGCGATGCGTAAAGCAACCGGTGGTCCATTTCCTCCCAGCAGCGATGGCGCAAAAACTCGGCCGGTCCGTCAGCCGCAAAGAGCTGTCCTCGTGCCCGCGCTCGTCTCCAGAGTAAACAAATCGACGATCATTTCTTCCCCCGCTTCCTCCCACAACTACCGCTTCAATTAACGGTGTTCGTTCGTGCAGACTCTTATAGCAAGAGACGCTAATGAGAAGCCAGGGCGCTGTCGCGGAATAGCGAGAGTGTAAACATAAATACGTATGTATACGGGAAATGGAGAATTTTGCTGTGCTTGCCGCGTTAACGGACCGCAACCTGACTTCCACCGAAAGATGACATTATCGATAAGGAGCTCACCATCAAATTTCCGCCACACACACACACACACGCCAGCGCGCACATTGTACGGTCATTTCTTATTTTAATCGACTGTATTCAATTAGCCTAAAATGTCTGATAACTAAATATGTCGCTCTTATCCTCTCTTTCTTCCTATCGCTATCCACAACCGTTATATATTTCGTGCTAAACCCAAGAAAAAATCGATGATAATTAAAGCAATAAGAATAGTACTTACACTTTACATTACAGATAAATCAAAGTATAAAAATATAGGAAAATTGTTAAGTAAGAAGAACACTACTGTTCCTACGGACTCCATCTCTAATGAAAAGAAAATACGTTTCTATCTCTAAGTAAAGGCTATTTTACCGCAGAAGTTCTATATAACATACAAGGAAATACACTCGAGCTTATATAATATAAAGTAAATACTCTCTAAATTGAACCGCCGGGTGCTGTAACTCGTTACGCCCGAATTTTGCCGCATAGATATTACCATCGGGCTATTATTCAAATATCACAAATTCGGATTTTGACAATGGATTCTTGTAGAGAACATTGAAGCGTATCTTTTTCCTAAATAAACCATATTTCTAGCTATTACCATTTTTTAACCTCTGCGATCAATTATTTTATTAATATTTATATCTTGTTATAGCATTTAGTGATAGTAACAACTTTATTAACATTCGTATTGATGAAGAAGAGCATATATAGGTAATAGAGCATATGATTGCAGCTAACTGCTTAAACAGGAACCATTAGGGTAGTTAATTTATTTATCTATAGTGACGTGTGTATTTATCTACACTGAGAAAAATGTTGTAGTAAATTTTATTATAACTGTAATAAAAATTACTATAAAGTATAGGAAGGGTGAGACAAATACACTTTATGCTGCATTTTTATTATAATTGTATGAATAATTACAAAATTTCTTGTAATTTTTATGACAGTTGTTGATTAGAAAGTATTATGAAATAAAAGAAAAATTGCTATACACATAGCAAAAACTGTGATATAATAAAATTTAAAATATATGCTTTTAATTTTTATTAGAATAAAATATAAATTTTATTTTGTAGTGTTTAAATTTTATTTTGTAGCGTATAAATTTTATTCTGTAGCGTATTAAAAATTACTATAAACATAGTAAAAAGTGCCACATTCAAAAATTGCTACAGGCCATAAGAAAGTTTGCTATCCAACATAGTAAAAATTGCTACAACATTAGTACTTTCTGCGCAGATCAAGGCGCCCACGTGTCTGATTGAGGTTATGTTTCTACGGGAATTTCACTTTGCCTTGCTTTTAAGTTTACAAAACATTCAAAACCTTACTTCAATTATTTTATTTTGATATTATGCACATTAATGATAAGTTTCTTTGTGTTATCAAAGTTATTTATTGTCATTATTTAATATTATCTGAAATTTTCTTGAAATCGATGGTTTGACATATACAAGTTCCAAAATTTTACACTCAAGAATCCTATTTGGGTAAGTGGTTAGCGCGTCCGATTGCCGCGGTGAAGGTTGCAGGTTCGATCCCAACGCTCGTAAAAAAAATATTTTTATTTCTCATTTTAATTTATTTTCACATTAAATATTGTATGATTAGAGTCTGAAAATAGTTCTGAAAACAGGAAGAACGAGAAAAAATTTAATTTTTTGAAATTTAAGGTCATTCATAAAAATTACTATGTTGCATAGCAAAAATTGTTATAATTTCGATTTGTCCCTCCGTTCCTACAAAATATAGTAATTTTTCTTATGTTTATAATAAATTTTACTACAACATTTCTCTCAGTGTACAACCTCTCCCGTTGATGGGAGCTATTACTACATCAGTAGTCTACAAGTCTTGACCAAAATGGTTGACGCATTCTTTCTTTTTCGTTTATTGCTTATTAAGAAATTCTACATAACGTTATTTTAGTATTTCGCAAACGTTCCAATATAAATCTTTAGTATAATATGAAGGATATTGCAAATTGTGCGTTCAATGTTCTGTGACAGTTACATTTTCGCAAATTTTGAAAGCTTGTACGTAATCGATCTTTTAAAATACAGTAAAAATGTTAAAGTAATCGGTAAAAAAAAGTGATTTTAGAAGGAATTAATCGAACGTAGCGGAACTCTTTCTCTTGTCCCATGCACGTCAGCTGCTTTTTACCTCTGCTAACACCGCGCCGTCCCTGTCTCATTGCGTATGTACAGTGGTGCTCTTTCAGCGGCTCATTTTGAATGTACAACGTATGTGCGCACGCGCGCTACTTTGAATTAATACCACGAGTACGTATGCTAGGTGATTATGTTCCGCTCGCGTGCCAATCCCCAATGAGCCCATCCCATATGCTGCCCCACGCCTGCCAAAAGAATTCACGGCTGCTTCATTAGGCTTACTATTTCTTCACTTTTTATTATTTCCTTTTTATGGCGCCAATTATTAATGATGAATTACGATTCGCGTTGACTGAAGTTTTATTTTTAACTTTTGTTTTTAATAATTATAGCGAGATATAACTGTGTGACGAGGTAAAAATAGTCGCTGATTTTGATCGTTAATTATGAGGCAAAATCATGTACAGAACAGCAAAAATTTAACTCATAAAATTTATTAGTAACCTTACGATAATAAATTTTTCTATAAGAATGTTCGTATTATCAAACCTTTAGTATAAAGTGCTATTACGATGAGTAATCAGCGCTAATCATTTTTTATGAAATGTCAACAAAAACGAATATGAAAAGTTTTATCAAATTAAAGACTCTTAGTAATAAATGTTTGTCGGTTTATAAAAATATAATACGAGACGATTGGCTTTAAAAGTACGAATATTCGGGCGCATTTAAATTTAAATTAAGCTCTGGCGAATCCCGGAAAAAGTGAACCAGCGCTCTCAGCGTGGAAAAGCATTTGCGATTGTCGAGTAACTGCTCGCGAAGTTGTTAAATTCTCATCTCGTCAACTGTTGGAAACTGCCGTGCAGCTCGATGCAAGGCAGAGGACACAACAAAGAATTCTCTCATCCAGTTATCTTTCATTTAATTCGACGCAACGCATAGCTCTGCATATAGAGCTTCTTACGCACAGCCATAACGGGTCGTAAAATAATCCGATTTCGATCTCTTTTGTTTCTTTTTTCGGAATCCTCGCCTGACAGAAAGGGGCCGTTTGGAGTCGGCTTTGTTTCTCTAGTACCGCGAGCGAATAGCAACTGTAAGGCAAAAGCCAGGGAGAAAGAGAGAAATGAGAGGAGGATGCAGTGCAGCGGGTGGTCCCAGTCAAGACTCCTAGCTGGCTCTTTTTTTCCGCTATTTCGTTGCTTTTTTGCACTTTGGCCTTCTTTTATCGCGGAGCTAAGACCACCGGACACAGACGAGGACGAGGACGAGGAGGAAATCCCCGGCGAGTGCCGCTTCGAGCTGAAGCCTCTGCGAGGTAATAAAGAAAGGCGCGAGTCCGGTTCAGCAGCGGACTCATTGTTTCGCTTCGGAATGAAAGAGCGCCGTCGAGGACGACAAATGGACCGACTTCCTCCTCATCCCCTTTCCACTCTGCCCCGTGCAAACTGTCCCACAGAGAGACAGGCAGCAAGAGAATCCGTTGCTCGGCTGGCTCTACTCTTACATTGCCCCTGTTCTGCGCTGATTTAGCGCAAAAATGAAACGCTGCCACCCTCCCGCTTATACTGGAAATAACCCAATTATCTCTGGCTTTAGCACACTTCACTTCCAAAGACCGTAATGCCACCTCTTTTTTATAACTTATTCATTCTTTGCCCATTTTTTTAATTTAAATGACAAAAACATTTATAAAATACATAAAGCTGCGACAATCTTTATAAGTCTTTCTACAGTAGCCATTCAATTGAAGGTTAGAAAAATATATAGTAATAATTGATTCTTTTCTCCAATACTAACTACATCTTTTTAAGTAAATAAATATTACTAAAAGTACTGCACTGAGAGTTACAGTCAAGCTAGCTCAAAAAACTCAAGTTCTTTACAAAGCACATGAATGAACCAAAGCTCAAAATGTTTAGTTTTCAGTAGAGGAATAAAAAGAATCAACGAAGGCTTTTTTACGAATAATTACAAACCGAGCGAAAACAGTAGTAATTATTGGTGATTTTTATGTTTTTTTCGATCTAGAAAAAAAGGTAACTTACTATCATTGTCAAATTTTTACAGCCTTTTTTTTATAACAAAAGCTTTAATTTCAGCCCTGGTAAATCGATGTGCCATGAAAAATAGCCCAAATTTAAGAGATTTTAACTTTTTACTTCTTGAATATTGGAAACTAAAATAGCACATCGATCTAGCATAGGGCTTAAATTAAAGCTTTTGTTATAAAGAAAAAGCTGTAAAAATTTGACAGTGATAGTAAGTGACCTTTTTTTCTAGATCGAAAAACGCATTGTTATGGATAGATATCCATACGAATATGCAGAATAAGAAGAGGCAAGGAGTACAATTACAATATGACGACAATTAGCAGAAAGCCCCGTGGTGGCGGCCGTGGCTAGTTGATAGCAGTTGGTAGTATGTCTGACTCGCGAGTCGGCGGCCCTGGTTCAAGCCTGGGTCCGTCACTTTTTATTATTAAAAAGTTGCGATAGCTTACTCATAACACACATAAAAATCACCAAAATAATCACTTTTTGCACTCTTTTTGTAATTTTTCGTCAAAAAGTATTCCTCTATCATTATTCAAATTTTTGTTTTATTCCTCTATTGAAAAATGAACATTTTAAGCTACGGTTCAGTTATGTGCTTTATAAAGAACTTGAGTTATAGACTTTTAAATCTAAAATTTTGGAGATACCAAAAGTTTCTGGGTTTTGCTCATACATAAACCCGTAAAATGATATTTTAAATAGTCAGAAATGACAGAAATAACAATTTAAAAAAATTAATTTTTTAGTTTATTTTCAAGAAACGTGATTTCTCTTAAGGGGATGCCATACTCGTACCATTACCGACCGAGCAATTCACACAGTTTCAAGCTGATTAAAAATAAAATACGTCGAATCACAAAAAATCAAGAGAACACTCTTCTGTATTTTTTAACGTTCTATCATCCAGTCAAAGTTTGGAGTCGAAATATCAAGTCATTTTTGCAAAAACTTTGAACAAAGCGAAATTTAATTTCGTTCAAAGTTTTTGAAAAAACGGCTTGATATTTCAACTCCAAACTTTGACTGGATGATAGAACATTAAAAAATACAGAAGAGTGTTCTCTTGATTTTTTGTGATTCGACGTATTTTATTTTTAATCAGCTTGAAACTGTGTGAATTGCTCGGTCGGTAATGGTACGAGTATGGCATCCCCTTAAGACCAAACTTCTTTTGTTTATTTTCAATATATAGAAATTCACCATAAAAGAAGTTTCGAATGCTTTTTTTAATATATTCGACATCTGTCGGTGGTGTATAACTCCAACCCACTGATACCCAAGATAACTCCTACAGCAATACTGTTACACAAAATCTCGGATGCTGCTGAAATTAAAGATGAAGTAAAAGGGTATTTAAGGACGCTTGCTCACAAAATGAGTTTCTATAGAATCTTATGAAACTTGCAGGGTAGATTCTTATTGTTATTATGTGCAACATCTGCAAACTTCAGAAAGCCTAGCAACACCGTTCATCAGATATAAGCTATCAAAGTTAGACAATTTAATACGGTGTCTTATGAAAAAGTCGTGAAAAAATGAACGTTTTTATTAATAACGCCAAAAGTTTTCTATAGAATTGAACGAAAAAGAGATATTTTACTAATGATGATATTTTAAATAAGCTCTCCAAAATCCAGAAAGCCTAGCAGCACCGTTTTCGAGATACAGTTGTTTAAAGTAGGTAACTTCGGCCGCGCGTGTCCTTGCGTGCGTGTAAACAAACCAATGGCGTGCCCGCGCGCTACGCGTGTGTCTACACAGACGGAGCGCTTCGATGTAATGTACACACCGATGAAGCGGCGCCATGCGTACGTGTACAGTCTCGCGTGAAATTTTGAGAGTGGGGAGACCGGAGAGAGCGCTAGGCGTACGGCGTTCGACTCTGCGTACTTTTGGCTTATACGATTGCAATGAGCAAAAAAACTTCTGTACTCGAAAAAAAAAATTGAAGAAATCAATGTCCAAGTCTTTACTTGTTAGTACTTTAGTAAAGAATGTTGTATTTGGAAGTAGCCAATCAACTAGTTTGACCAAATTAACAAATAGTACCAGTATCAGTTTAAGATTCAATTATCTGTGCACGGTGTTATTATAAAAAGTATTGAACATGGCCACCAGAGATACGGAAGAACTAAAAACTTACAAAAGCAATCCTCCACTAGTGTTGAGGATATTAGGCCTAGAAATGGTTTTAAAAATGGTCTTAATTATGTAAAATTATAAACTTATCACATGAATAATCCAGAAAAATGAAAAAATGTACTACAGTGGGCACTGCAAGCTTAAGAATGTACTTACTGGCTATAAGACGAAAATAGTGACAAGTTGTTCAAAATTTTATAGTTATTAAACATGATAAATATAAAGCCATGTGCAAAATTTCAGTGGCTTCACGAGAATGATTACAGAATTATTACTATTTGAATGTAACTTTATAATATTATGGGAGTTCGCAAAATTAGCAACTAAATTTAAAATAAAACATAGATGTCCACTTCGAGAATATTTTCTGAAATCTAACATAAAAACTGTGAAATTAGACGCACAGTCATACCAAAAAGGGAAAAAAATGAGCATTAAAATATTCTAAAATTAATGTAAACTTTTCTTCATAGTTCTAAAAAACATGTTACATGATTGTTTACTGTTAGTACCATAGAATATTTCTGTTTTTCAAGAATTATATGACCAAAATATTTGTTTAAAATGTTTGAATGAGACCTTACGGCTAATACATCTTTAATGGTAAACCTATAACGCTAAATATCCGACTGAACAACTTTCAAGCAAATACAAATTTAACAAAGTCGGAACTGAACAATCTTTGTATGTGTACACGATGTCGTTGACACGCATTACGATACGGGTGTGGAAGGTGATTATTTACCGCATGAGACGTTTTTCTCACTCGCTTCGGTCGTGCGATGCACCAGTGTCGTATAGTATTTTTTGAAACTCCGTGCGAGAAGTTCGATTTCTCGCACGCTGCGTTAAACGATGCGTGCAAAAATCTCACTTCTCGCACGTCGTGTCAAAAAATACGGTTCGACACTTGTGTGAGAAGTTGATTTTCTCCTCGTGTGACCTTTTCACCCTCGCTTCGCTCGGGTGCAAACAGTCACACGAGGGGAAAATCAAATCCTCGCACTAGTATCGAAATGTACTATTATACCACGAGAGCCGAATAATCATATTAAAGTTGTGATCTTGAGGTTAGAGTGGTATAATAGTACATTTCGACACGGCTGGGGAAGTCGATTATTTAGCTGGTGTGACTTTTTGCACGAGCGAAGCGAGTGCGAAAAAGTCACACTACCTAAATAATCGACTTACGCACTAGTTTCGAACGGTATTTTATACCACGAGCGCCGAAAAATCATATCAAAGTTGTGATTTTGAGGTTAGAGTGGTATAAACGTTCTTAAAGAATAATTTCAATATACAATTCATATTTTCTTCAAATTTAAAATTTAAGTATAAAACAGGGCCACAAAAAAATTAAGGTTAATTTTGTAAAATAAGTTGGAAAAAATAAAGTATGTTAAAAACATGCAAGTTGATAAATAATAATTATTTATCTATATACTGATTTAAACGATCAATGTATTAGAAAAATAACTTTAGTTTGAGGAAGCTAATTGCCAATGAATTGGCAGCGGTTTTTTCTTCAAATTTGTGTTCAGGAGGCCAACATACCTAGGAATAGAGTGGTTCCAACCGCATCAGCACAAAGAACTTCTTTTCTTTTGTAGACATCTGTAATTAATGTAAAAAGACTATTTTATTTAATTTCTCAGTTTCATCAAGACGGCACTTTTATGAAAGCCTACGTGCATACTCGACTTTATATGCCAAATATCTTTAAACATAGACGAAACAAGCGGAAAGGCAGGTATAACGCAGTATATTACAGAGTTTGAAGTACGGTGCTTAATTATTCCCTCTGAAAATAACGTTCCAGTATTCTCTTTACGCGATAGTAATCAAGTTCTTCTGTTTAATTTGCGAGGTATTAGTATACATATGATCCCCTGATGATCGACTATTTTGTCTCAAAATTACAAAATTTATGATAAATTTTGTAATTCATTTATAACAGTCTCAATATGACTTTCTTAGATCTATAAATTACTCGAATATTCATCAATATGTATGTAGTAACGTAGTATGAATATAATTCATACTCTTATTAATATTTTCTGTTAAATCAAAAATGTGCAATTATAATTTAAAAGTGAAATATATTTTCCGTATCCGGAGAGAAAGTTTAAGAAAAATTACAAAAAGTCTAGTAATATTAAGTGAAAATTTTTGTTAGATTGTTAACAGTTTTTACCAGGCGTTTTATAAATATTTAAGATGCTTTCACAGTGGAGAGTGTAATTACCGAGAACATAATTCCCTTAGAGGTACCGAGACAACTCGGCGAAATGAGACGTGCCTGGGAAGAATTTAATTCTCGAACGAGAAACTAATTATAATGTTTTTCAAAAATTCGTTCGAATTCCAAAATCATAAGAGGGGTATATGCTCTAAGCACCACTTTTTGGACTCGAGGGTACGAACGATTTTCATCTGGTACACTTGAATAAATATTAGTATTCTATATAGTGTCTATGATATTCTGAAGCGGTAAGTTAAGTTATACTCTGCCGCAGACGCTTAGTAATCACGGCGTTCGTATGCGAGGCAATCGATGATCAGGCTCGCGGACGAGAAACAACGGAGGGTTGATTGCACGCGGGGGAAATTTCGGGTGCTACTTCGTACACGGAAAAATACCGATCACTCAGCGCGCGCGTCAAGTTACACGCGGAACATCCTCCATGCACACGGGGAACAACCATCAAAGACTGCAGTCGCGCGTCAGGGATATCACGCTAACCTCCCCTCATGTGTCAATGCCGTTCACGGCATTATATACTTAGTACTTTTATTTTAGAAATATATGAAAAAATTCAACATTTTGCTGATTCTGAACCTTGATTTAAAATAAGTTTTAAGACAATGTCTTGTTAATGAAACTGCTACATATGCTTTCTTTTTACATGGTACGTGCATCTCCATTCTCAATAACAACCTGCGGCATAATCTTTTCTGTAGGGATTGCCGCTCACGATGAGCCCATTAGAACCGCGCGCCAATTATCGAGTCGTCAACTCTTCATTTCTCCATTTTCTTGCTTTTTCTACCTCATGTATGCGAAATCCGCGCGACCGCCATCGGGAATTGGGTTGTCGATATAGACGGTTAGGTTTTTCGGATAAGGGAGAACCAATTTTCGCACTCGAAAGAGAAGAGATAAAAGAGGGAAAAGAGAACAAGGTATATGTAAGAGCCACCGACGTCGCCGCGTCGTCGAATCGCCTCTTCAGCTGCTACTGGTCTTTTAGTCCCCCCAAGAAGACATCGCAATTGACTATTTTCCCCGATGGCTTTTGACCAGTTTCCTGTCTTCCACCCGCTTTTCTTATACTCTTCTGTCCCTGTTTTCGTGATAAATTTAGTTTTAGTTTGGCAAGAGAGCAAACATTGCTTTTTTAGTTTGACACGTTAATCCCGTCTTTCCACTTCCATTTTAATAGGTCGTTTTATTTTCAGCGTCCATGTACATTATACGATAATTTAAAATGAGATTAAAAATCAGACCAATATTGTTACTTCAAGTTATTTTAGAAAATCATTTTAAGATTTAGTGTTTTAAAATATTTTGAAGATTCTAATGGCAGCTGTAAGTAATGATAGTAATAATCAACAACCTAGCTTTGCTGTTTATTTTGCTTTCCAAAAGATTAATGATTCTCCATCCTCAGTCGCTGAGAGGATGGAAATTCCCATATTTTTTATTTAACTATTTTGTCAAACCCTCGGGGAATTTCGGAAACTACGTTGGGAAGGTATATGAATTTTATGAAAATTCCTTAAATTTATCCTGGCGTGCCAATGAAAGGTATCTGTCCACGTCCTCCAGACGAGTCCACCAGCCACTGCTGTAAGATAAAAACATTATATCTAATATAGTCAACTCACTTTTATTCATTTATTCGATTATGATTATGTAAAAAATAAAAGAGAGATTGGCGGTCATTACATATTGATTCTAGGAAAAAGTGTTAATTAATAAAGTTTTATTTTTAAATTGGTTTTCTCCATGATTAACGGTTGACAAATGTAAAGGAAATTGCTTGAACGTGTAAAATTACACTTTTATTGGCTTTAAGCAATTCCGTAATACCGTTTAATCTATTACCTTTCATTTTTATCTTTTCTTTCTTTTCTTTGTATATCATTTACAGGTAATATAATATAACTTTTTGGAATTTACTATGTAAATATTTCTGGTTAATAAATAAATAAATTATTACAATTATCAGAAATAAGATTCAAGTGACAAACAACTTTTTATTCTTATTGAAATAATTGAAATGGCTTTGTACTGCACTTTGCACTTTATTTGTAAAAAAACTAGATAAGAAAGAATTCGAAATCAGACGTAAATGAAACACATTATTAATCGTGATCAAATTAAAAGAAATATTAAAATATCAAAGCTTATTGACCACCGGAAATAAAACCGAGGTAATTAATTCAATGTACACTGAGAGAAGAGTTTTGGAATATTTACAAAGAACTTAGAGAAATTTTACTATATTAGTTTTAGAATCCGACCACAGACTGTCCATCTAGTAATTTTTATTAGCCAGTATAGTAATTTTTGTAAATGTCCGAAAAATACAGAAAAAAATTATTTTTAGCCAATTGTTATATACTTTCCCACAAGAGAACGCATATGAATAAATATCAAGAAATAAATTTTAAATAAATATTATGATGAAAAAAACCTCCGGGGCGGGGAATCGAACCTGGGTCTCCTAGTTAAAAGGCGAACTTCTTCCCGAACGGAAAATGAATAGGGTTTGCCTTAGATGTTTGTAAGGGGCCAATGAGGTTCTCCGTAAGGGCCCCTAGCAAGGCGCGTAACGGCGCTCCCTTCCGGCCCTGATAGTAATGATAGGGCCTTAGTGACGCCGGACAAACGCCGTATAAGGGCTATGTTGCCCTGACTATGACCTGACGTTCATTCCCGGATCCCCGCCCTACAAAAGCCTTAAAATCGCATTGACGTGGTTTCATTTTTGGGGTTACAATAAATTTTCACGGTATTGTTACGTTGTCATTATTACGCGGATAACTTGTCTAAAACAACACGGAGAGAAATTTTAGAGTAAAAATTACCAAGGTGCCTTGGTAGCGCATGGATAGACTGTCAAAGCCGTGATATTCCCAGGTTTCTAATACAATTTATAAGTTTCCCAGGAAAAACTACCATAACCACTTAAAAAATACCAAATTATCGGAATAAAAATTACCAGACACACTGGTAAAAATTGAGATCTAGTGATTTTTACAAGGTAACCTAAGAATTTTTACTAAGAAAACTGATAAATTTTACCAAATAACCTGGTATTTGTGTATTCGCGCATGCGCACTGCG
Organism: Torymus aiolomorphi; assembly: GCA_036365515.1. Taxonomy (NCBI): domain Eukaryota; kingdom Metazoa; phylum Arthropoda; class Insecta; order Hymenoptera; family Torymidae; genus Torymus; species Torymus aiolomorphi. The sequence continues at coordinate 48,230,580 of CM070875.1, read as the reverse complement.
CATTATTGTGTTTCAGAAGATTGATACTAGAGGCGTGCGCGACGTTAAAATGAAAACAATACACATATTTTCAGTAAGTAATAACGGCGATTCAAATGACTGTTGGTAACAGCTTCCGTGGCGCAGTCGGTAGAACGTCAGACTCTCAATCCAAAGATCGTCGGATCGAATCCCGCTTCCGTAAAAATTTTTTTTCAGTTTAATGTTTTTTCATCCTTGTTTCTGTTTCTATTTCTATATTAAAATACTATATATCCATCAATATGGATAAAAAAAGTTCATTTTTTTAATTTAAATTAACTAAAAAAAAATTTTACCAAGGCACTTTGGTAAAAAGTTTGAAATTGTCAGTCTGTCCATCCATTACCATAGAAACTGGTAATTTTGTCTCGAATATTTGTAATTTTCACTACAAAATTTCTCTCCGTGAACTTATTGATGATTTCTTAATCATTTCGGGCAACTTTAGAGCTTTGCACGAGATTAGTTATCTAATGCAGGAAATTAAAAAGAAATAACAAGCCCGAATAAACTGCCAGGGCCGCGTAGACGCCCCTTTACTCGCCTTACATCGGGCCTTACGAGGTGCCATCGTCAGGACCTTGTAGTTTTTCTAGGGCATCGGACAAGGCCCTAGTGTTAGCCCTAAGTCAATTTCCGTTCGGGTTACCGACTGCGCCACTGCGTACACTTACGTGTTGATAATCCGAATCGTCTACATATGTTACATTATACTGACACTCTTAAAGTGAATTCGTTCTTCACGTATTTTTAAAATAATCTTGTAATGAACACATAGAGGATTATTTGAATTAATTAATTAATTATACGAGTGTTAATTAAAGTTATTTATACTGAAATTATATCGTTTTAAATTAGTTGTTAGGGCTACATCATTGCAGGTTATGACGAGTTAAGCGCGCATGCCCTCGTGTTTTGTTTATAGCGCGCATGCGCAGCGCTGCACATATACTGTATATATCGTAAAAATTACTATACTGTCTTGTAAATTCTGTCAGCTCTATAGGAAAAATTCTTATAAAGTCTAAGAATATTTGCCAGTTGCCTGGTAAAATTTATGACTTGTGATTTTTACTATACTGTCTAATAATTTTTCCAACTTTTTTATGTTAAATTTTACAATACTTTTCTTGTAGTTTTTCTTAGTCAAACTGTAAAAATGATTAGAAATCTAATAAATAGGTCACTTTTACTAGTCTGTGGTCAGATTGCGCGTACAGTAGAGTAATTTTAACCAATCATCTCATAATTATTCCAAAAAATTTTTCTCACTGTATTAAAGAAACGAATCCTGATGGAAGTTGGGTTAAAGATGATTAAGTTGAAGAATAATCAACAATCTTTTAAAACCATAGGGTAGATGTCCGTATTAGTGTGGGTTTAAGAAACTCTTCAGTTTTGTCGCATAATAATAGACTATTTAAGCTGTATCAGAGATTCCGGGCAGGTTTATATAGATAATAAAAGTAATAATCTACACGAAACAATTTTTTTTTATAGAAAAATATTAATATTTACGAAAGTTACAACCAATATAAAAAAAAAAAGTTTGTACGCATTTGTGTGCCCTAGCAGACAACAAAGTACATTTTTGTGTGCCCCGTATTAATGTGGATGTACACGTTTGTGTGCCCCACAATAGTGTGTCTTGATAATATTATCATTGCCAACAAAATTATTTTGTTAACTGTAGTGCATTTATAATCAATTTCTAACCCTTGTTTACATTGAATGTTAATTAATTTCAATACGGTAAAAACTGCTGAAGGTCGTCAATGCGATATGAAACAACGTTTGTGCGCAGACAACTTACCTAACTTGTCTGTTCAAACGCCGATACGAGCATGCTCGTATTGTATTTGTGCACACACAAATCTGGACAAGTCGTTTTTCACTGCCCTATTAGTAGACACCATTAATTAAATATTAAAATCAATTGAAAACCTTTATATTAAGGTTTATTATATAACATAATATTATTTTATGATATAATTAATTGTATCCCACATTAAAATCCTTCCGAAACAATTATTTAATGTTACTTTTAAAAATGTCATTTCTTAGCAAGTTTTGATAGGGAAACACCGTGACACATCGCAAACCGTGAAACATATTTTTGAAAGTTCTTTTTTAATGTTATAGTAAATGAAAACAAATTAAGTAATTAATTCTATTTAAACTTAATTAACTATACTTTATGAAAAAAAATATTTTAGTGTTACGTTTTTACTCGTTCATTTCTAGGATATGTTTTAATAATAGAGCACACAAACATGGACAGGCACACTAATACGGACCACTACCCTATATTGACTCTCGCACAATGAAAAGTATAAAGTAAGAAATATCATTAATGATTTGATAGAAATATTATTAATGATATAAAAGTATAAAGTAAGAAATATTATTAATGATTTGATATTATTAAACCTGGGGAATCAGAACAGTGCCCTCATTGGATTTAAATATTTTATACCACTCTAACCTCAAAATTATAACTTTAATATGATTAAAGTTATAATCAGCTCTCGTGGTATAAAATAGTGTATGTCACTGGTGCGTATGGTGATTTTTACCGCATTCGACTTTTTTCACTCGCTTCCACACCCGTATCGTAATGTACTACAAATTATGAAGTTTCAGAGCATGCGGCTTACTCCTACTAACAATAAAAAAAAATTGAATCTAAGTAAAATTTTGAGATTTCTAGACATATTCATAATGAACAAAGATTTATTAGATCATGAACTTAATTTAGAAAATTACATTTTCATTTTTCTAAAGAAAAAGTTAAGTTACAGAAATATAATACATTGAAAAATAGTAAGATGCTCTCGTAGTGCACAAAGATATTTTTAAAATCAAATTTTCTATTTCAATTATCTGGGACACTAATTAAATTTTAATGAAATATTGGAGACGTGTCGCGTCTAAATAAAACCTTTCCCGAGACATTACGGTTTGAAAAACATAATTAAAAAGTCTTAAAAATATACTGCTAAAAATTATAATATTGATAAAAAATGTTTTTCATTGAACGGAATGTGAAATTTATTCAAAAAGATGATTGTAAAGATACACTGGTCACATACGAACAGAATTGAATAACGACTTTAGTCAAAACACACAGAAATGATAACAAGCGCTTCTAATAGCAGCATTTGCTTATATTGTGCACGCAGGCAGAAATGACTGAAGTGTTGTTTACTAAAAGGGAAATTCAGAGAATTATTATCCTATGATTTCGTTAGTTTTCTTGTGTTGGCTTTCTATTGCATATTTTGCATACTATAGTATAGCAATGTGGTAGTTTTCGCATGCGAAGCAAGTGTGGAAAATCAAATTTTGCGCATAGTACACGTAAAAATGATTTTTTACGTTATAAGTTATAAAATTTGAAATTTTATCGTTGTTGAAGCTATTGTTCAACGGAAATACATCAATAGTTAAGTTTTCCTCTGGAGCACATTTTTACGATAAAAGTACATTGAAGCAAAGTATTCCAGCGCAATCAGAAAAAAGTATCGGCAATTTCTTCGATCAGCCGCTTTCTCGACTAATTCCTTCCTGCAGAGCTCATCAGACTCTCGATTAATTTCCCCTGGTATATCTATATACAGAGTAAAGCGTTTACCTCGAACTTGTTCGCTATTTCCCTGGCGAATTCGATGGGTTTTTTCGTTATATCGCACTCCCTTGCATCTGGCGTCTGCTTTTCCTTGACTCTACGGGTCTTCGATTTTCACTCGCTTCCAATAGAACGAATAAGACGGAGGCTAGGAGGTGGGGGTGCGTGCGCAGAGGTATCGCAGCTCCATTAGCGCTCGGTAAGATCTCTATCTCGGCAATTGACGTCTGGCCGCGCGGAATTTGCGGTGACGTCGACGGCGACGAGCTGCTAACGATGCCCGCTGTATATACGCGGCAGAACTCGCGCCGCCGCTATATAAACGCTCGGCTGTCAGCGCGGCCTGAGTGGATGCGATGGGCAGGTACTCTATGGCTTCGCCGCACGTCGATGCCGCTGTCGCGCACCAGTTCCTCCTAAACAATCAGGGGTCAAGGGGAAAAGCTGCTCAGAGATTTCGCCGAGTTCTGTCGACAATCTGGACCCTTACAAACTATCACATTAGCTGCAATACTTTGTAAAAACTTTGATATAATGTGCTACTCTTTCAACTATTCTGATCAATAAACTAGGCCTGCGGGTTGACAAGCTACAAAAACTACTTCGACAGTTTTTAAGTGATGAGGTTTAAAAAATGTACAAATTATACGCGCGTATTCTTATTATCTCGAATTTGAATGAGAGTTCAAGATAAGTTTTCCCAAATGTTGACTAAACTTTGTAAAAACTAAAAAAAAACCGTGATAGATAGAAAATTATTTTTTTTTAGAAAATATAGGTATTTTAATTCTCTTTCGAATGCCACCCACCCCATTCAGATACATAGAGCCGTTCTCGAGAAATTACGATTTTTAAAAAATGTCAAAAAATGTTTAATCTCAAATATCTCTGAAATTTATGGACCAATCATTTTGCCCAAAGAACTCGACCGAGAATTATAAAAAATCTACCTCTAAAAGGAATTTTGAAGCCATTAAGTCAATTTTACTCTTCTAATCGTTGGACATACAAAACTGATTTTTTTCATTTTTCAATTTTTACTCAAAATCTAGCCTACGGAATGTATTCAAATTTTAACAGATTATAGCTCTTTATATTCTGTATTATCATGATTTTTCTCAAAAAAATTGAGCGTTAAGTTTAGGAGTTATAAGCTTCTAAAAAAAAAACACGTTTTTGTTAATAACAAAAGAACCGTGATAGCTAGAAACTTTTTTTTTTTAGAAAATATAGGTATTTTAATTCTCTTTCGAACGCTACCCATCATATTCGAATAACTCGACCCTATCATTAAAAAAAATCAAAAAACAGTTTTGAGAAAATCGAAAATTTGAAAAAAAAACAAAAACGCATCGCCCTAATCAAAAAACGGATTTTTGACCCGCCATCACGCAAAAGAAACAAAAAAAATGAGACCTGTCCGGTCAAAATCGACCGAGTAGAAGCTGAAATCCAGGGGTATATACACACACATACACACACACACGCGCGCGCACACACACACACACACACACACATCCATATAGACATTTTTCAAAAACCATGTATTTTGATTCCTAACACCTCGGAACATAATTATAACATGTTTTTACAACAACTCAAAAATTTACTATCACAAAGCTTCCTCTAGGAGGAAGCAATTTGAAAAAGCTTAGATCAACTTCAAAAAAGTTTAAAAAATATTTTTCGTCATACGTGTCCGTAAAGTATGACTTTACAGCCTCAAAAAGGGCCGTAAAGTAGGTACTTTACGGACACGTATGACGAAAACTACTATTTTTAAATTTGTTTTACCAAATTTCCAATGAAACAGAAATTCTGTGTGTTCTCCATGCACCTGTAGTTCCACACTTCAACTTATAGTCCGGATCTGTTATTTCTACGTATTATCACGCGCCATCTTTCTACACGTTAGCACTTTATTGGTATTAAATCTTCGAAAAATTAATTAATAGAAACTTTTTAAAGTCCAACCACCCTTTGAGAAAAGTTATCTTGAACTTTCATTCAAATTCCAGATAATAATAAGAATAATCTATATAAATTGTGCCATACATATTTCTTAAAATTCATCACTTAAAATATTAATTGAAGAAAATGTTACGAAAGGTTTGCCAAATTTTTTAGAAACGTTTATCATGAACTGTGAAGTTTGGTATTATCTAATTGCATAAGTTTTCACAAGGGACTCGAAATTTTCTTGGATATTACGACAGATGGCGGTAAAATAACAGTGGCAATCAATAGATAAGGTCATTGTCGACTAAAGTAGAGTATGAATTGGGCGCCCACGACGACAAAGTGTGAAATGTATAAGAAATTCATTTTAAGCATCGATTCTAACGAGTGCATCAACGTAAGTAGGGATACCGATTTCAGTTTCTATACGCGCGTAATTTATTTCAAACTGTTTGGGGATATTATATTTTTATCCATATTTAAGGTGGCTCCGGCGCTTTTTTAAATATATAAGAATCAAAAGATATAAATCTTAATTGAAAGCTGAAATCTCAAGCTATTTAATGGCATGTGTCCCGAGTAGGGTCACCGAGTACAGGAAAAAGAAAAAAAAATGAAATTCGTACTTTTATCACAGGCTCTTATGGGAGAAGTGCAGTTTTCAAGTATTCATTTTCCTGGTACCAATTCCAAATACATAAGTTCTTTAAAAACGAACTTGTAAATAATTGTTCATTATCTATATTTACAATGATGTATTGAAAAATGACAATCACCGACAAAATTTTGAAGAAATCTTTATATATAAAATGAAAAACTGCTCTTCCTGTGTATAAGATACACTCCCAGGGTCGTAGTACTTGATCAATAGTTATGAATAACTTTTTTATTTTTTATATTGTAGGGTGTTTAAATGATTGAGAGTACTTTATAACTTATTATTAACTGTTTTTATTTCAATTTGATCGGTTCTCTAAGTAAAAATGCAATGCACCCTAAAGAGCCGTCCAATGATACGGTCCAGCCCGCCGGAGAACTTTAAAGAGTTCATCACTGATGAAAGCTGCTTATAGAAAGGCTTTCGTAACGTTATTTGTGACTCCCGTAAGGATTAGGAAGGTGTCTCTCAAAAATGATCGTTTTTGCTGATTTGTAAAACCTTTATTATATTATTTTTACAAATAAATGCTTCATACTTTTTTCTTGTTATGAAATTCACAAAATATATGTTTTTGTTTATAAATTTATATTTTTTACTATTTATTGTCGTTTTTCCTTAGGCGTACCACCTTTAAGTGTTTGTAAATGCCCGGGTCTCCCCTAATGTTAAAGCTTTTAATAGAAATCTATTTTTATAAAATATACGTTTTAGAGAGATTTTCACCTTACGCCAAAATGAGAGAAAGAGAGAGAGAGAGAGAAAGAAATAGTATTTATAATTCACTATGTTAGTTAAAGTAATCATATTATATTCATTTATACTGAAACATTGAAAGACAACTCTATTAAGTAGTAATTTTCGGTCCTAGGCCAAGTTGCATTTTACGGCCGTCGAGTGAACATTATTTTTTGCCCGGATGTACGTGTCGGGAAATATTAAAAATGTGCGTAAAGTAACTTTACGCTCAGAAATCAGATCTTTCTCACGCATTTTACGCACACCCGGACAAAAAATATTGTATGCAACTCGGACGTATATCATTTCCGCCATTGTTGAATAAACTACTATTTTGATGTACGTGTCCATAAAATCGAATTTTACGGACAATATATCAAATAATAATGTTCGTCAATCGACCGTAAGATTTCATACCCTCGTGTATAATCGAGCGACACTCAGACCGGCTTCACCAGTCCTCGGTCGGCTCGGTCCGCGTGAAATCGCATTTTACGGCCTTGTGACGAAAACTACCATTTCGTAATAAGTATTTGTAAAGTACGTACTTTACGAACACGTCTGGCGAAAAAAATACTTGTAAATTTTTCAAGTTATTGTTATTGCAAATAAACTAATATTGAATAAGTAAAAGTTTTCGCAATTGTATAGTTAAAGAAAAGAAAAAAAAATGCAACCTGTCGAAGTGGCGCCATAGGGAATCATCTGCGTCTGCGAGGTGCGAGCGTTTTCACCCGACTCGAGGTACGAAAAGATAAAGGGAAATTCCATTTGAGAAAAAATTTTAAAGTACCAGTGTGCATTTCTATTTCGGTAGTGCGAGAGAGAGAGAGAGAGAGAGAGAGAGAGAGAGAGAGAGAGAGAGAGAGAGAGAGAGAGAGAGAGAGAGAGAGAGAGAGAGAGAGAAGTCTTGAGGGTAAGAATGAAAAGTTTACGCCCGTTGACACTGCCGTAATTTTCCTACGCTTTCAGAACAGCTGGACGGTGCATCAAGAAAGTTGCAAGCTAAACTTCCGATGCGCGAGAGAGGAAGAGAAAAAGAATAGGCGAGGGCGCCATCGCTCATCGATCCGCGGCATTCTTTTTCTTTTCTCCTCTCCTGCGCACAGCTCGCGGGTGAGTGGCGCCACGGTGACGATCGTAAAGATGCAAATCGGCCCCGGGCGGCTCGCCGATTTAAGACGTCTTATGCGCCCCTTATTCTCTTTGATATACTTTACATAAGGGAGAGGACTGAGAGCAGGGGAAATAAAGTAAGGGATGGAAAAATTTTCCGGAGAAATTCGCAACATAATAGTCACTTAAAAATGAAACTATTAAGCGTATAAACATAGAGAATTTAGGAGAGGCTGGCGCGCAGGCTGGAAAGTAAATGGCGGGGCCGCGCTGATCTGCGGGACGGAAACAGGACTGATGAAGAGCCCAGCAAGATAGGTATAGGGATATATAATCGAGTGTGAGCGCGAGGAAGGGGCAGAGCGGAGATAAAGTGGGAGCGCGCGCGCGCGCGAATGATTGCCGCTTGGGCGTTATCCGTCGAGCATTCGCGGCGATATATCACTTTAATTACGACAGTAACAATGCTCAGAATTCGCTAGAGGCACGCCGGCGCCACCCTCGCTTTATCGGCAATTCGCAAACGCAGCTGCGCGCGTTCGGCCACGCGTGAAACGCGAATGCGTCCGCCCGGTTTATAACGTCGGGGACGACGGCGATGATGACGACGGCGACGACGACGGCGACGACGACGGCTCGGAACGATATAATCCGATTAACCAGAAGATGAACTGGGTGGCGATTAGCGCGAGCGGCCCACAGCGACAGCGCCGTCGTCGCATAATTATGAGCCTCGAGAAGCCCGGGTCAGGTGTACACTGAAAAGATTATAGATGTACATGTCTATCCTTAACGCCTCTATTAACTTTTCGTCTACTAGATTTCATTACTCACTGTTAACTGAACTATGGCATCTAAGATTGCTTATATTTGCTTCAGTTTTAATTAGAAATAATTTAAAGGCACAGCAATTTTTCGCAAAAATTATGGCAAAAAATATTACGAGTAAGAAATGTATATTTTCATTTCCTACCTAGCTTCAACAACTTTTAATAATCTTAAGATTGTTTTCAGTCCTTTAATGTAAAGAAACTTATGTACGAATAACATTTAAGTTTTGAGTTGAAAGTAGAGAGACTTTGCTATAACATTCGATACTTATAAGATAGTTTCGCAAAGTTTTGCGTAGCTCTTTTCAATATAGAATAATGCAAGCAGGATTCTTTGGAGAAATTTTAAAAACTTTGAAATATAGTTCGAAAATATGATTGAATAATTTAGATTTTAAGCAGAGATTTTAATCAACAAGAAACTTATTTTTTAACATTTTTAATTGATTACAACATTTTGAAAATGTTTTCAATCCCGGAAAAAGCTCATCCCTAATTTGTTCACTTAAATGGCAACATTTTTAAAAAAGAAATATTCAGTGCTTCAAATATACTTAAAAATGCCAAGATCCAAAAAATCTACAAATACTTTTCGTGAATATTGTCGACGAGTAATCTTTTTACTATGTGGCTGCTTTGACTTGTATAATACCGGTTTGAGGATTTAATGCTTTTCGATCTGCTAATCCCGAATTCGAGGTCAAAACTTTCATTACTGGAATTTAATTAATAATAGAGTCGATACAGTGCAGTGACCTGCTTTCCGGCTTGGGAACGATCTTAAAATCATCCAGATCTAATTATCTATCCTGTTTTTTATTTTTTCATTTTTTTCGTTATCTTTCTCATATCGTATTACCTTATCATTTAAAAATGATATAACTATATCGCCATCACTAAATTTCATACATACGGTTGTGATGAATGCACTCCACAAGGCTAAGTAGCACAAATTTGCTTAAATATTTAATTTATGATTTAATGATGGCCTTGTGGTCGTAAAAATTTAATGAGCATCGAAGCAAGCTCTCTCTCTCTCTCTCTCTCTCCCTTTTGCCTCCCTCAGCCGTCTTCATCCCCAGGACCATCCGTCGGCACCAAGATCCTTGATAGAAGAAGCAACGAGTCGCGCAACTTCTAGCTTATTAGTAACAGCGTGAGGTCAACATAAATTTAGTACATAAACTAAACCTAAGTTGATCGCTCCTTGTTGCTTTGGGCACTACATCGTGCGTATTATTTTTATTGATTGATTAATGTTAGAAATCATAATCTTTCCAATCGAAAATGTTAAACAAAAGATTTTATTGTTTTTATCGCAATTTATGTACAAATTATATTTGTAATTCTGTGGCTATAACCCAATAACCGCATAACTTCACTCATTGAGTTTTTGAGAAAAAAGGTTTTAATGTTTAAACTTATCTGTAAGATCGGAACAAATGAAATACAGCGCGATACTATAATACTAGTCAATTGACACATTCAACACACCTATTTACACGGGGGTATGACAATTTTTTAGGTAATGTTAACGTTCAAAAGGTTATGAGTGACAGTCATTAACTGGGCACGTTCAGAAAGAATCAAAGGGCTTTGGGTGTACTTAATTAACTTAAAATAATATTATTAGTTTTTTACCTAAAATTATGCATGATATCAATGCAACAAATTTATATAGAACGTAAATAAGCGACACTCATTAGCTGACTCTGACGTACTTGGATTCGCGATAAATTGACATGCACCTTTTTATATCGTAAAAGCAGAGGTAAATACTAGAATTTTCAAAATTCTTACTTTATGCACTTAACGTTTATAAAATCAGAAATTTTATCTAGTTATTGTACATATTTTATATGAAATAATTTTTATATTCAATTAGGATATACAAAATAAACCACAACTACAATAAACCACAAAGTATGATGGAGTTATGTTGTTATGCCGCGCACAAAATCTGAAAAATGGACTTATTGTTACGTTTTGGGTGCATTCTAACTTTAGGGCAATATTTTAGGTATTTCCGATATTTTTAAATGAAAAGGACCTATTTGACCTCGAAGTCACAGAATTGATCTTTTTATAAAATATTGTAATAAATTTGACAGCATCATCAGTATTTTTTCATTATTAACTTTCTTGATCCTACATATCTGTGGCTTCCAGAAAAAACCACTTATCTCCACTTTTCATTATTTCGAGTAAATCGAGTTTTTAGTTTCACAGGTTTCGCATCGATGTTATAAATCAAGACAAATGAGATTAAATGCAACACTGCGTCTATGAATACTAATGTAAATAACATATTTTTTGCCATAGTAACCAGAGAAAATAGCGTTCATGTTTTAGAAATCGAATTTTGCTTACGTGGTTATTCCGGGAATAAAAAAAAATTTTAGTGGAGTTACGTGGGGTTTCCGGGAGTTATTCTAAAAAAAGTGGAGTTACGTGGTTTTTCCGTGAGTTTTTCTTAAAAAAAAGTGGAGTTACATGGGTTTTCCGGAAATTAGTCTACAAAAAAAGTGGAGTTACGTGGTTTTTTCGGGAGTTATTCTAAAAAAAAAAAAAGTGGAGTTACGTGGTTTTTCTGGGAATTATTCTTTAAAAATGGAGATATGTGGTTATTCCGGGAAAATGTTGAAAAAATGGAGATATGTGGTTTTTCCTTGTGCTGATTCAAGACAACGAGTGCACTTTCGTAATTTCTGTCACGGCTAGATGATAGAGGACTGTTTAAAGATGAGAAAAAAGGCATAAAACCGATTTTGAAAAACTCGTCCCTTACGTGGTTTTTTCGGGAAGTCACAGATATATTATTAGTATTGACATAATTCGCATTTTTACAATTGACAGATTGAAAAACATTCATACGATCTACAAGTCAAATTTTGTATGAAATTTTAACTTTTTAAAAATAATTGACAATAAGCATAAGTACTTATAGACTTATGATTTTATTGGGTGAATATACCTCAGTACCCGGCTAATATCGTATAATTATCAAAGTTTGAGAGACTTTCAATTTGAAAACAGGTTAAGATATTTCTTTTGCTACAACGAGAATAAATAAATAAACGGAGGAGGACTTGATGAATAAACGGAACAACGTGACTCGGCGGAGAATAGAACCCCGGACCTCCCGTTTTCTCGATGGGTGCTTTTCCTCTGAGCTACCGATCCCTATACGCATCTCTTTGACCCTGATAGAAATTGTCTCCATCGGAAATGGTCAGGAAAATAATAAATAGCTAGTAAAAATAGCTAATTTCTAGGTAGTGATGAAACGATTTTCCGGTCATATTCTCTATTTAATGGAGATAACACAACCTTAAAATGTTGGTATTAAATTTTCTCTATAATCTGATCATGTATTTCAAGCCAAATATAAAAAAAAGATAGCTAACCAAAACGTATAAAACACGAATTATTGGTATTAAATTAATTTATAGTACTGTTTCAGGGGATACAAACGAAAACAATAATTTTTCCGTTCGATTCTATTTCTCTCACTCCGTGCCATTATAGCAAGCCTCTTATTAGCCATTTCCTAACTAAAAAACTGGCCAACTTTGATATCTTTTAAATACTCACAAATAAGCTAATGTAAATTGTGAAAAAACTTATTCTATTATTCTGTCTATTAAATGGCGAATATGATCGGAAAAATTATTTCACCGATGGATAGAAATGGCCAAGAAAAGTGTCTAGTTTTTGACAATTATTGGGGAAACTAACTAATTATTAGGTAAATAATGGAATCGATTTCCACCAAGGGAGTGGTCCTAATATCGCTAGATGCAACCCGATTCGCCTCGTCACATTTTGCATTCTATGCACACAACACTTCTAATTTAAATTAAAATTATTTAAGTTTTACTGAAAATTTGAGAAATTCATATCATTTTGAAATAGTCAGTAGTATCAAAGGAACAACAGTTTATTTATGTATAACGAAAATGTCAAATGAAACCTGCAAAATGTATCGTACTTTGACAGCCAAATTTTCTTCAGAGTAATATTTTTCATACATATAAAACGAGATTCGCCATTGACGTATAACACCAGATACAAAATTTTTTCCCCCTGAATGCTTTTGAAATATCTAAGTTTGAAAATACAAACAAATTAATAAGTATGAAATATACCCTGGTAGAAATCATAAGCATATCCTTGCTATAAATTAGTTATATTTTCAGAATACGGTTAATTTTTGGCTAAAAATTAGCTAGAAACCCCAGTAATAACGTCACGCTTTTAGCTTTAAATCTAGCTATAATATGCTTTAGTCTTCGCAGAAATGTTAACCATAAATTACCAATTTTTTAGTTAACTTTATGGTTAAGAAAAAAGAACAAAAAAATACGCATCGTATATAACGTTTATCGAAGGCACCGTCTAGAGTCGTATCTTAGTGGTTGATTTTAAATTACTAGTAATTTTGATTAAGTGAAATCAGACTAAAAAGACTGAAATGGATGGAAAGGAAAACATGTTTTCATTGCGATGATGTACTATCTAATGTAAACATAATTTTTCTTAATATTTTTTTCTTCCCCGATATCGCAGAGATCGTTTCTTGCAACTGAGTATCAGCTGCCAATTCATTAACAGCTTCCTCAAACTTAATTTGTTGTGGTATTACATAAATTATTTGCGTTAAAAAGTACAATGAATGGTAAACATTTCTGAATTTAAAAAAAGTACCAAAATTCGCTATAATCAAATATTTTAAACACTAATCAGAAAATCTTAATCAAATTTTATCTACATATTATCAGTAGTATATACTAGATAACTAGTAAAACTCTAATTTATTCAATTGTTTAAAAAAAAAATTAAAAAATTCAAAATTTGTTTCTGGCTGAAGCCAGTAACTAAGCTGGGACAGCACTGACAGAATTCGTCAGTGTCGACGCCATCATAACTCTGTGGCAATGCTGCACGGAGAAAAATTCGATGCGTGTCCTAACCTGCACTCGGCGCGACAGTCGCGCTCAGCGAGCGGCGCAGTCAGCGAGCGGAAAAGGCGCTGCTGTTGCACATTTTACGCGCGCAGCATCTACTCCCCACTATCCGGCGCAAAGGCTATACTTTTTCGGTGCAGTGGTGAGTGGCTACTCTTTTTCTTGATCTCGCACGGGCAGACGCTGTCTAGTATACCGAAGCGGTGTAAGAGGCGCGCCGTTCGGGGTAGCTACTACTCTGATTGAGTGTATAGCCCCCACTACCTCAAATCGGCACTCCCCGTAAACCTCGAGGGCAGGGGCTGCACTGAATTTTTCTCCGTGTGCATATTAGCAATATGGAATAATAATTTTTTACTTCTGTACAAAGTTTTAAATCAAAATATTCATTAGTTTTTGCGGAAACTTTTAACAAAATTTCAAAGTGAAGCCAAACGCAAGCTCAATATTTCGTTCAAAGATTATGTAAAAATTAATATGGTTTTGTATTGAATCTTTATGATAAAACCTGAAAAAGTGTTTACATTATTTTACACAATTTGGTGAATTTTTTTTGTCATAAAGTGCATTACGATGTACGCGTTGTTTTATTTATGTCTCATGACCCTATAATCATTTTTTTAAGAAAGGTCATCTATTGTTTATGCAATTTATACAATGAATACACGGTTTAAAATAAAAGCCTACACGTATTTTGAATTATCGAAAATAAAGTAAACGAAGATCCCGGTAAAATAGAGATATACAAATGCGTTCTTTAATACCCCGTCAATTTTTTACGAAAAAATTATGACATCACTTAAACAAACGGAAATAAATGACACATTTTTCTTTATCAAAATAACGACTATTATAATGACAATAACTTTATATGATATTTAAAAATACCGAAAAAATTACCATTAAAATACATTAATCATAAATTCGTATAATTTATTTACACAATATTGTCAGTAGTATGTACTAATAATAACTGGTAAATCCCAAGTTTATTTAAATACTTTTAATGTAGACTCGCGTTACGGGTACAAAAATCCGAAAATCCAAACCTATGTCACCAAAAATATCGTGTGCTCTAAGGGCAACGTTAGCTTTTTGACCTCGTGTGGTTGCAGTACTTGCTCGTGCTTGCTCACCTGCGACTCGTACTGCAAACTCCACACTCGGTCTAAAAGGGCCCACTTTACGAGCTTCATGAAGTTAGCCCCCATACATAAAATATCCAAAAACAAAAAATATAAATCGATTGCGCATTAAAAAATATAAAAAAATGTTAATTAAAACTTTTTTGCGCGAGCTGTCGTTTTTGAGATAAAAAATAAAATTGTTTGGGGGCTAGAGTTTAGCCCCCAAAATTAAATTTTGTATTACTCATAATACAAAATAATTTTTGCAATTATTTACTACGGCATTCGATTGCGCGACGTGTGCGCGTATCGCCCCCAAATTCCAAATTCGGAAAAACCTATTAATAATAATATAAAATTATAAAAAAAGAACAGTCTGTCTAGAGACCTCAAACGCGAAACGCGAAAAATTGACGCGAAATGACGCGAAAACACGTGATAACACGCGAAATGAGTTGGAAATTTTCGCGTCAATAACACAATTTTCCGGGAGCTTTCGCGTCAATTTGCGTTGATAAAAAAATTTTCCACAGGAGCTTTCGCCTTTCGCGCAACTAATATTTTCGCGTTCTCGCGTTTGTGCGTGTGTGTGTGTGTGGGTGTGGGTGTGGGTGTGGGTGCGTGGGTATGTGGGTGGGTGTGGGTGTGGGTGTGGGTGTGTGTGTGTGTGTGTGTGTGTGTGTGTGTGTGTGTGTGTGTGTGTGTGTGTGTGTGTGTGTGTGTGTGTGTGTGTGTGTGTGCATAACGCAATATCCTGGGATTTCTTAGGGTTTGTCTGCAATAGAAGTTGTGCCGCAATATAAGGAGGTAAGGGCGGCGCTACGTGCCGTCATTGTCTACAATAAAAACATCCCTCAGGGTATTGACTAACACCACGACGCCTGCGGCGCCCGCTTTTAGTACCGAAATTGTGGAATAGTACATTTCGACACGGGTGGGGAAGTCGATTATTTAGCTGGTGTGACTTTTTGCACGAGCGAAGCGAGTGCGAAAAAGTCACACCACCTAAATAATCGACTTACGCACTAGTTTCGAACGGTATTTTATACCACGAGCGCCGAAAAATCATATCAAAGTTGTGATTTTGAGGTTAGAGTTGTATAATAGACATTTAAATACCATCTGCGCATGCGCGCGCTGCTCCAGAAACGTTTAATTTGATGTGATTTTTTTGTTATAATTTTGTATTATTATTAATACGTTTTTTCGAATTTGGAATTTGGGGGCGATACGCGCACACGTCGCGCAATCGAATGCCATAGTAAATAATTGCAAAAATTATTTTGTATTATGAGTAATACAAAATTTAATTTTGGGGGCTAAACCACTAGCCCCCAAACAATTTTATTTTTTATTTCAAAAACAACAGCTCGCGCAAAAAAGTTTTAATTAACGTTTTTTTATATTTTTTAATGCGCAATCGATTTATATTTTTTGTTTTTGGATATTCTATGTATGGGGGCTAACTTCATGAAGCTCACTTTACGAGCTTGTATTACAATAATAAAGACGTTTTATACTGTCCTAAAATACCTCAAAAAATTTCAAAATTCTAAAAACGAATATCTCCAAAAATAATTGTGCAATCTTAATGAAATTTTGTACATATATTCTTCATAACCTGAGCTAGAAAAATTTAAAAAAAATCAACCGCAAATATCTTTGAATCGTATGAACAGATTTTCTTGAACAACGAAAGGACTTCATAAGTTTAAAAGAGCTACCTCTGTGCGAAATTTCATAAAGACTTATTGATATTTACTCCTGTTATCGTGCGACAAAGAAAACGCCCTTTTTTCCTTGAATAATTTTTTTCTCGTTAACCTATCAAGATAACCTCTTGAAATTTGTACAGGAAGAAGTACTTTTTATGGTTAATAACTGGCAATAATTTTGTATAAATATATTTAATAGTTTCGAAGATAAAAATTATAGAAGAAAACTAGACATTTACCTAAATAACAAATGAAGGACGATAGATATTCAAATGTTTCAAAAAAGAAAATGTAGTTATTTCAATGCTCTTTCAAATGCATTTCATACAATTGAAAAAAAATTGCCCTATCATAAAAAAAGATGGGAAAAAGTGAAATTTCAAAATCTTTTCTTCATCATAAAACAAAAGACAATCGGTTAATTTTTAAAAACGAATTTGGATTTGAAAGTGGCATCAAAATCGAAAAGAATAAGCTTTGTCTCGTCGAAATCAATCAATGCGTTCTCAAGATATCTTCTGTGCGCGCGCTCGCGCACACACACATACACACTCAGAGACGAGAAAAAAAATGTTCTCAAAATCAAAAAAATTTGATGGCACTATATTCTTAAAAAATGTTTTTATACCACTCTAACCTCAAAATCATAACTTCAATATGATTATTCGGCTCTCGTGGTATACACGGTTCGAAACTGGTGCGTAAGAAGATTTTTAGCTCAGGTGACGTTTTTCGCACGAGCGAAGCGAGTAATCGCCTTCCGCACCTGTGTCGAAATGCACTATTAAGAATTATTTGTCCGAAAATTTTTTTTCATCGTTACAAAGCTTCCTCTTTGAGGAAGCAAAATCAATATCTTGAAAGCTTAACCAATTCTACCAGAAGATTTATTTGAAAATAGTTATAGTTTATTGCATTGTCCTAAAGTAGTTCACAAGAGGAAGGAAATTAGTAATTGAATAAATGTGGCACAAATAAATAAGCTAAGCCACGCAATTTGTGTAGTAAGCAACGTAACTGCGACAGTATGTAGCTGTGGCGCAATCTCAAAAGTGCGTTACGCAAGCGGCATAAATGCATCACAATTCGCACAAAACATTTAGCACAATGGCTTCATTCAAAGAAAACACAAGTCTGGTCGTCTCGCTTGGAGTCCTTTCAATAATGAACTTGTGATTTGCATTTCCAACTTTTCAACGAGAGCTGTCTTTTTCCCACCTCGTCAAAGCTTCTCTTTGCACGGATTCGAGGCTAGAAAGAGGCGCGTCTCAATGCGAGCAGTGTTTTTGTCTCGGACGTCTGCACGGGCCGCGTTGCAAAGATATATCACGGAAAAATGCACAAGTGTATGTGTGCAGAGAAAGAGAGAGGAGCGCGCACGTAAAGCGATCGAGAAAAGTGAGAAAGAGCGAGACGAGGAAAAAAGAGTGAGACTTGAGCATTGAGGAAATCCTCCAGCCAGACGTCGCTAATAATTCATTCTTGTTCTTTCGAGCCCCGCACACACACACACACACACACACACGCGCACTCTCACCAATGACTCAGCCGCTACCCTCGTCTGCGACGACGTCGTTGACGGGACGACTCACTTTCCCATACCCTCCTCGACGCGTCAGCGCCCCTTCTTTTCCCGACTTCTTTTATTTCTTACCAACTCTTTCTCTTTCTTGCGCAAACGGCCGAACCGAAACACAAACTGCCTTACCTTTATTACGAGCTCATTACCCAAGAAATATCGAGTTCAACAACATTGAAGCCTTTTTCCCACCAATTATAAATTTTAAAGGGCATACATTTGTAAGTAAATATTTTTATGAATATCGACAAAACCACGTAACCATGACTCTTAGGATGCATCGATCATTAAGTGCCAAATAGAAACACGAAGAGAGCAACATTGTAAATGTCGCCACAAAGTTCTACTGAAAAACATTCGGGATTTCCAAATCTACGTCTAGCTATCGGTAGTGCTGCGATCTTGACTTCCTGCTTTCACCAGTACTTCTTTTTACGAAGCATTAAAAGGAACGAAAAAGTATGTGCCCTTAGCTTGTTTGTTACGTGTCTCCAGTAAAATCCGAGCGATAGCCAAGAAAAAGGAAAAATCGTAGTTTCGCAAAAGAGTAGCAGTAACAGCAGTAGCAACAGCAGCAGCAGCAGAGAAGAAATAGAGGCAGAGAGAAGAAGAGGAGAATAAGAGAAGAGGAGAAGAGGGAGAGAGTGAAATTATGGGGGTGCAATACTGGGTGGAGGTGGCTTTTGTGCGACGCCTAGACTACTCTGACGCAGACCGGAAGCAAGGAAGGAGGGAATACAATGAGAGAAAGATTGCGCCACCGGAAGGAGGCTGAAACCAAGCGCTGTAGTGGGTGAGGAAAGATAGACTCGCTCGAGGAGGCTCCAACTAAGGTTAGACCGCGGCTAGCTACAGACTTTAAGGGCGACGTCTCTCTTCGCCCGTTAAATTTCCAAATAAAATCGACGGCGACAATAATCATTTTAATTCGTTTAAGTTCTATAATTATGCACAATTCATCTTATCTTATCATCTTTTTATACATTCTTCAAGTACCTGAAATTGCGTATGTCTTGAAGAAACGTTTTTTTCTTCCAATCCTTGTCCCCTTAGTTTTCTATAATTAAGAGGGTATAGTCGTTCCACTTTGCCACTAATTATTAATGCGGCTTGAACATATTCAAACGTTCTTGCGTAATACAGTAATAACAAAGTCTGAAGGCGAAATAATGACGCCACGTTGATGAAAATTAATGAAATTTCGTTTCAAGAATAAACAAAGGGTTCACCGTTATTTCACCTTAGAACTTTCTAAAACCATGTGTTACTGAATTAATTCAAGCGGTAAATCGATATTCCTTTCAGTATATTAATTATTTCTAAATGTCCCAATACCCATTTAACAATGAATAACTACTTTACCATTTGTAATGTATCTGTTATGCAAAGACCATCTTGCTTATGCAAACAGATAATGGGAAATGGCGTAATAAAATTGAAGACATTATTTTGAGGTAACAATATTAACAGAAATAATATTTATCAATTAATTTCATTTTTACAAATAAGTGTTTAATCGCCATTTCTCCTAAACCAATGGTGATAATTGAACTTGACCGTACATGGTTCGGTATGAAACAAGGAATCACTCGATGTAATTTTGAATATTCTGTGTTGAAAAATAAAGGGTCAGATTATCGTCTAAACAAATAAAAAGTACTTTTTATGCTAAATTTTGTTGATTTACGGAAAAACACTTATTTTTTTACAACATTTTATGTAAACATTATTAGATATATTGAAAGAGCATCGTCAAAGCTTTTAAATGAGACAGATACATTGGAGAAATTCGAAGCAGAACAAAAATTAGAAGACAAATAGTGCGCGCGGAGAGCAATTATGCAATTATGTTCAGTAAATTTGCAATATTTCGGGGTTTAGTCCGATTTTTACTAAGATTTCTTAATTCTGTAAAAACGAGCTTATTTATTTCTACGGAAAAATGCAATAAACCTACTGGTTTAAAATAGCATATAGCTTTTTAAGCAATTAAATTGCTAATAAGTTTCGAAAAAAACGATTTCAGGCTAAACACCCTCGAAATTCGTGATCAGCGGGCCAAAATACGTCTAGAAATCTTTCGTGTGTAAGTGAACCTCCATCAGCTACGAAAACACTCCTATAAGCCTCTAAACTATTTCGAAGCATTAATCTATTTTATAATGAGTAATTAAATATAAGCAAATTTTATTATGAATTTATTATGACCATTCTTTATCCTACATAAAATTGTGATAGATCATATATAATCTCGTTTCATTTATCATTTTTATTATTCTCTGTAATAAACTTTAAAATCAAATAAACTCTCTAAATTTTTCATAATTATCATACTATTACATATACACTTCAAGATTCATAGTTTGAAAAAAAATTAGCTATCAAACAAAGCTATTTTCGCCATTCGTGAGACTGCATTTGATAATTTGATATACCTAACAATTAAATATTTAAAACTCTGCGTTCGGATAACCTCTTTAAATATATACTTTTAATCTAATTATATAATTTCTACCAACAGAAAAGGAATTATTATTAATACAAATTTTTGTCGGAATAAAATTTGTCTCATCAAATAAGTTGAATATTATTGTCTTAACTCGCAGATATATTGTTTGAAAATCTCTGTAGTTTACTCGTTCAGATAGAAAATGAACTTAAAATTTAGCCGATAGCAATCAGGCGGCAATGTCCTTGATATATAAAGTTCGAGAGCATTTCGTGTCTTGGGGCAATTTCGGATCAAATCATATCCGATGCCATCCGCCTTCGCTTTCGTAATAAATAGAATAAGATTCAAGGTGATAGTAATAAAACGTTCTGTTGCGTGCATTTTAGACTTACGTTGAAGAGTTTTTAAGCAAATTAGACACTGAATTACAGGGTCATGCTATATTTCATCGTATAGATTTCCATTTTTCTATATTAAAATAAAGCAAATGAGCTGTATTATTGTTATTTTCAAAGAAAGATATGCTCGCATTGTCAAACGTGAATTGCTCAGTGGGCATAGCCTTTGTAGTTGGCAGTGCGTATATAGCAAAGCTGGAAAGGCAGCTCCATTTCTTGTTTAGCCTTTGCTAGTCTTTTCTCTTTGGGCAACCCAACTCGTGAGTCATGCGGTCAGCAACAGAGAAAGCTGCATATGCGAGATGAGAGGAAGGACGCCGGAGAGGGGCCAACTGCGGTGCATGCGAAAGTAGTCGACGGACATGCGCTTGGTTTTCGACTCCTTGGTCGGGCAGCGAAAGAGAGAGAGAGAGGGAGAGAGGAAGACGGGTCGAGTACTTCAGATTGCACATATAGTCAAAGCGGGACTCGACGCTCTCGCGAACTCGTTCGTCCCCGCAGCGTCCTGTTACGTTCGCCTGCGCGCGCAAAATTGAAACACGAGACTCCCTGTGCATGCATATCGGCCAGCGGCGGCGACCGAGCCTCAAGCGCGCTGGAGCCAAGAGCGTATCCCTCCTAACGATCGCAAATGCACTCCTTGAATGATAAATTTGACAGACTCCTTTCTGCTTCGTGCTATTCTCATTCAGAGCAATACTAAAACCAAACAAATTGCAGTCAATTCTTGGCTTTATTCAAAATGTATATATATGACGCGCAATCTTTTAAATCAGCCACAAAGATAATATTGAATTAACTTTTATACTCCAGCAAATTAATTTCAAAATGACGTATTTCACCATTCACATCTCATTTTGAGGGTATTTACATAGCCTACATTTTAAAATGAGGAAAATCCAATTAAAATCTTGACAATGTTTAAAAGTATCTATCCCCCTTTTGTAGCATTGTGAAAAATGATGATAGAAGAGGATAATTTTGAAAAAAGTGCCCTGGTGAAAATCGAAAAAATAGCTAGTTTCTCCAATAATGCCATTTGGATGAAACGATTTTCCCTATCATATTCGCCATTTAATAGACAGAATAATAGAATGAGTTTTTTCACAAATTTACATTAGCTTATTAATGAGTATTTAAAAGATATCAAAGTTGGTCAGTTTTTTAGTCAGGAAATGGCTAATAAAAGGCTTACTATAATGGCAAGGAGTGAGAGAGACAGAATCAAACGGAAAAATCATTGTTTTCATTTATATCACCTGCAACAGTACTATAAACGAATTAAATATCAATAATTCGTGTTTACATGTTCATTAGCTATCTTTTTTTAATATTTGCTTTTAAATACATGATCAAATTACAGAGAAAATTTAGTAAAATATTTTAAGGTTGTGTTATCTCCATTAAATAGAAAATATGACCGGAAAAATCGTTTCATTACTACCCAGAAATTAACTATTTTTGCTAGCTATTTATTATTTTCTTGACCATTTCCGATATAGACAATTTCTACGAGGGAGCTAAAATATCAATAGGGAATCTTTAAATTTGTTGTAGAAGTATAAAGAATGTATGACAACTCTATCTTTGAAATAAGAATTCGTCTGTCGGATGAAATCCCTATTTTTCTACTTATTTTAGTCAAGTCCCACCTTATTTTTCTATTATAATTTCTCAACTTTTCCTTCACTTCTTTAAGTTAAATTTATTCTTGAACCTCATATTTTAACAAGCTCTGAACAATCGGATTATGGGAATCTTTCTATAATCCTTTTATAAGTTTCGATCCTTTTAGTATATCTTTGGTCAACTTAATATTAAATCTTTGACAATAATCATTATTATCATAAAAATAGTCGTAAAAGTTGATGTATTGAGTACCAGTTGTAATACTAATAGCTAGAATCTCTGTTAATATTGACATGTTCTACTTGCAGCGTCTGACTGGATCGAAACTTCACTACTGCGACGTATCCATGCGTCGATTGAAATACTTCCTGAAAAGCGGCTGAGCAGCGTAAGTAAAATTTCACCATCTTGATATTTTTAGGTTTTTTTTTTATCCAGTGTATGCACTGTGAGCTAAAACTGTAAATAGATGCAGTTTTATTCATTCTTTTTATTATATAAGCAAATAATCCACTCGATATTTTATATTTAAGCCGATTAACTCAATTATTTCTGGGAGACCTTAGTATCTCATCGGTAAAGCAAAGGATTAGTAACCTAGGGACATTTATTTCCTGATCTCTCTCAATATTACACGTACATTGCATATGGGTCCATCGGTAATCTTCTTTGAAACATGAGAACTCGCGCGTGAAACTGAACTTGCTCGTCATGCTTTATTTTGCTGTTTTTAACGATTTTACGTGCGATGCAAGCGTAGAAGCTATCTGAAACAATACGGAATCTATACAACTTCAAACGCATGTAAACAATAACTTACTCGTCTACGAAGAGGGAAATCTTAAAAAAGTTATTTTTTACGTAACAATGGATGTAATCATGAATTTTCTACTGATATTCCATCAAAATTTCCTCTTTCATTCTTAGGGTTTCCTGTACTTTCTCGCAATTTACTGTTCTCCGGTGTGTTTGAATATCTCGGGGCTATTATTACTGGCACATTATGAACTTTCGCAGTTTGATTTTCTTTTGAAGTGTTGGCGCTGCGCGGCGCAAAGCAAGAAGCAATTAAATGGCGAATTCAAGTGGAAGGCTCGGAAAGAGCAAGTATTTTAATAAATTTTAACGGCGCCTTGGTTTACGAGCGCTCACGCACAATGCAACACTTTATCCCCGAGCTTTATCATTCGTGAAATACGACATTCAGTTGGGAAAAAAAATATCTAAAGCCATCAAGAGGAGGTCGTGAAGAAAGGAAGCGAAGGCGTTTTTTATCGCGCCTCCTCAATAACCCGTGAAAAGCTCGGCATCCGCGCACTATGCGCGCGCTTGAAAAACAATGAAGACAACGAGGTCCCGCGGACCGGCGATCGACCCACGCGCTGCAGTCCGGCCCGCTCAAATCAGATTTGAGCTCTATCGAGTGTAAATATTATCTCGCGAGTCGCGCGCACCTCCTCTCCGACCTTTATCTCGCGCGAAATGACGTCGGCTCCACACCTCCGCACCGACTTATCGAGCGCCGCCTTGCTTTATATGCTTGCGCGCGCTCCCCGCCGTAATGTGCATTACGCACATGGCGGGCTGACCCCGCGAGGCGCGCGATAACGCCGAATGCGCGAGTAATTTCAAGCTTTATTCGCTCGTTTCGCAAACCTCTGGGGCGCCTTACTTTCCTTTCTCTCCGCGCGGATGGATTTTCACGACAACGACCAGTCAGCCGGCTAGTAAACAGGAAATGGGACGCAACTTGCAGAGCGGCGAGGAAAGCTGGGGGCCTATTTTCAAACACCACATGTAATGACAGCTGGTAAGTAAAGTTCCTCCTATGATAGAGGCGAAAGCCAAAAACACCTGCGCCAAATAAACTCGCGCAATCGTTGCCGGGTTGAATTACCTTCGAGCAGAGCAGCCGCCTTTAATGCAGTAAATATACTTGACGCCCCATAGCGACGATAAGCAGGAATTTTTATCGGCAATATGCCCTGTAACTTATTCCCCTGCAAGTTTAACGATTAGCATGGGGAAGAGTAAATTTTTAGCCGGCCTTAGAAAGACTAGACCTTTAATTTTGACGTTTACAATGCTGGCAGTAAAAGTTTCGAGTGGGCGTATATAAAAGAAATTGGCCTTTTATGAAATATATGCTCGAAAATAAGGCTAACGAACGGCATCCGGGGCAGGTTTTAACGATGGCCGTGGTAAAAAGTTTTAATGTCGCTAGAAATAGCGTATATACGAATTTTCCGAATGGTTCGCAGCCGATAAGAAAAGAAGTTTTCAGTGGCACAATAGCCTCGTCGGCGGAACGAATGTACCGGGGGGTGGGAGGCGCAAAATAACGGCGAAACAACCACAAAATAAGTAACTTGGCAAGCGATCGAGTGCTCTGTATACGTGGCCGCGGGAAGGAAACTTTTCCCACTCGCTCGATAAACAATCAAGCTAAAGCGTGCGGAGCGGCTGCGCTCCTCATCCCCATTCTCCGACTCCTCGGTATATATCGACGGGCGCGCACGTGTCGGAAAAAGCCGAGCGCGCGAATAATGCAGAGTGCAGCGCATGTGTGTGTGTGTGTATGTGTATAGGCAGAGGAGGAGCGGCACGTACGCAGGTACAAAGAGACGGAGCGGGCGAACGGGAGCTCGACTAACTAGCTTACGGGGATTGCGCTAAACAGTCGCGGTGCACCGCTTCACCCTCTGTCGCATCCGCGCGCGTTCCCTCGATCGGCCAGACTGGCCTATAGATATATATGCGTGAGACAATACTCCGTCGTAGCCGTCGAAACCCGCCCCCCATGCACCCAAGACTTAATTAAACGGTGTCACTGAGAGGGCTAAAGCGGATCTGCACCAACGCCCTCGACGCATCTTGTTTCTAATCACTTCAAATATGCTTATCCCGTTTTTCAAAACAACAATTTTCACTCTTCATATCCCGGAATTCTAGAGGCGCCTCGTTAACGCTAATTTTCATTTTTAATCCTTTCCCTCGTAGACGTCACTGTAATGGTATCCCTTTTTGCCTTTTAAAGGTTTTATCTTTGAAATATTCTGCATGTTTGAAAATTTACAATTGTTTCTGTGTATTTAACGTGTGACTGAAAGGATTAAACGAGTAAATTAACTTCATTAGTTTTTATACTAAACGGCTTAACTGACGACGGATGTAGCTACTTACTCTTTACTCTATTCAACATCTATCCACTTTAAGGGGGTGTCAAACTCAATTTTTACCGACCGAGCAAAAAATATATTGTTTTTAATAGAAAAAAAAAAATATAACGATATATGAAAAATAATGAGTGCATTGCCCTCCGTAATTACATTATTAATCATTCTGCAAAATGCCAAGTCAATATTCAAAAGCGTCTAAGAATGGCATTTGAACGAAAATTTCGTTCAAATGCCATTCTCAGATGCCTTAAAATATCGACGTGAAACTTTGCAGAATGATTCATAATGTCATTACGGAGGGCAATGCACTCATGATTATGCATAATATTAAAAAAAAAAAAATAGATTATTGTACCATATGGGTAATATGTAGCATCGCGAGTTCGCGAGTCGGCGACGGCAGCGACGGCAGCGACGGCAGCGGCCAGCGGCGCGGCCTTGCCCGTGCCCCGTGTGTGTGTACGCGCATGCGCTGCTGGCTGCAGCACAGCTGAGCCATCAGTCCATCGCCGATGCCTGGGCCTAGGCCCTCCGGGAGGCGGTCCCGTGTTGCCGCCACCACCTCCGCCGCCACCTTCGCCACCTGTGCCCTCCTCTATCCATTGCTAATCGACGTGTCATCGGTGTGCCTGCCGCCTGGACCGCTCGCAGACGGCGCAGCCTGGAGCGCCGCATCAGCCGCCCACCTCGCAGACCGTAGCGTCCGTACCGCACCGTGTGCGTGCACACCCAACGGACCGTGCCGCTTGGACTTAGCCCCGCCGTAAGACAGAAAAGTAAGTCATTCAAGAATTTATTTATTTTACGGCGTTGTTATTTGTACGACAGATCTGTCGTACAAATAACCTATAACCCACTTAGAAACGTGTAAAAATCACTGTTTTGAAAGTCTGAGATGGAAGGGACTATTATTTCTTTAGTCAAGCGTCAATCCTTGCCTTTTTTTTCTTTAACCAAGCGTCAATTCTTCGGCTAAAGAAAATTTAAGGTTAGGTTTTACGTATATATAGGTATACCTATCTAGCAATCTGGCGTATAAATAACAACGGCCAACTATAGATTTGATGCGCTTTTTCGACTTTTCAT
Organism: Torymus aiolomorphi; assembly: GCA_036365515.1. NCBI lineage: Eukaryota > Metazoa > Arthropoda > Insecta > Hymenoptera > Torymidae > Torymus > Torymus aiolomorphi. The sequence goes on along the minus strand of CM070875.1, from coordinate 48,203,498 downwards.
TCCAAAGATTACAGATCTAAATAATCAGCAAGTGTGGAGATACTGCATTTTCTCTGTATTTTTCAAAATATTTTCAAGAAAAGTCATTTCCTCCAAACTGGCTGATTGAGTAGATCTGAAATCTAATATACAATGCCTCACCATGTACTGGATTGTATGTAAACATTCTCATAAACTTTAAGCGAGGATGAGGAGGTCTACCTTGGAAATGCACACGCGCTTTTTCGACTTTTCATTTCAAAGATCCCTTTCCATTCTCTACAAATATTTCAAACTTTACACACACTATGTAATACATGCTGAGGGACTGTTTATCAAGTTTAAGATCTAAATAATTAGCAAGTGAGGAGATATTGCAATTTGTATGCTCTTTTTAAGAAATGTTCAAGTAAAAAAGTTATTTCCCCTACACTGGCTGATTGAAAAGATCTAAATTTAATATACAGTGCCTCAGCATGCATTGCATTGTGTGAGAACATTCTGGTAAACTATGAGAAAGAGTGAGGAGGTTTTTGTCGCAAATGCACATGCGGCTTTTTGACATTTCGTTCCAAAGATCCCTTTCCATTCCCTACAAGTATCTTAAACTTTCCATACATAATGGAATACATGCTGAGGGACAGTTTATCAAGTTTCAGATCTACATAATTAGTAAGTCTGGAGATATTGCAATTTTTGTGCTTTTTCAGGAAATTTTTAAGAAAGAAAAGTAATTTCCTCCAAACTGGCTGATTGAATAGATCTGAAACCTAATATACAATGCCTCAGTATGTACTGGATTGTGTGTAAACATTCTCACACACTTTAAGCGAGGGTGAGGAGGTCTACATTGGAAATGCACACGCGCTTTTTCGACTTTTCATTTCAAAGATCCCTTTCCATTCTCTACAAATATTTCAAACTTTACACACACTATGTAACACATGCTGAGGTATTGTTTATCAACTTTCAGATCTAAATAATTAGCAAGTGTGGAGATATTGCAATTTGTATGCTCTTTTTAAGAAATGTTCAAGAAAAAAGTTATTTCCCGTACACTGGCTGATTGAAAAGATCTAAAATTTAATATACAATGCCTTAACATGTATTGGATTGCGTGTTAACATTCTGGTAAACTATGAGAAAGAGTGAGGAGGTTTTTGTCGCAAATGCACATGCGGCTTTTTGACATTTCGTTCCAAAGATCCCTTTCCATTCCCTACAAGTATCTTAAACTTTCCATACATAATGGAATACATGCTGAGGGACAGTTTATCAAGTTTCAGATCTACATAATTAGTAAGTCTGGAGATATTGCAATTTTTGTGCTTTTTCAGGAAATTTTTAAGAAAGAAAAGTAATTTCCTCCAAACTGGCTGATTGAATAGATCTGAAACCTAATATACAATGCCTCAGTATGTACTGGATTGTGTGTAAACATTCTCACACACTTTAAGCGAGGGTGAGGAGGTCTACATTGGAAATGCACACGCGCTTTTTCGACTTTTCATTTCAAAGATCCCTTTCCATTCTCTACAAATATTTCAAACTTTACACACACTATGTAACACATGCTGAGGTATTGTTTATCAACTTTCAGATCTAAATAATTAGCAAGTGTGGAGATATTGCAATTTGTATGCTCTTTTTAAGAAATGTTCAAGAAAAAAAGTTATTTCCCGTACACTGGCTGATTGAAAAGATCTAAAATTTAATATACAATGCCTTAACATGTATTGGATTGCGTGTTAACATTCTGGTAAGCTTTGAGCAATGGTCAGGAGGTCTTAGTTGGAAATGCACTTGCGCTTTTTCGACTTTTCAGTCCAAAGATCCCTTTCCATTCTCTCAACATATCTTAAACTTTACACACACCGTGCAATATATGCTGAGGGACAGTTTATCAAGTTTCAGATCTACATAAATAGCAAATCTGGAGATATTGCAATTTTTGTGCTTTTTCAGGAAATTTTTAAGAAAGAAAAGTCATTTCCTCCAAACTGGCTGATGGAGTATATCTGAAACTCAATATGCAATGCCTCAGCATGCATTGCATTGTGTGAGAACATTCTGGTAAACTATGAGAAAGTGTGAGGAGGTTTTTGTCGCAAATGCACATGCGGCTTTTCGACAATTCGTTCCAAAGATCCCGTTCCATTCCCTACAAGTATCTTAAACTTTCCATACATAATGGCATACATGCTGAGGGACGGTTTATCAAGTTTCAGATCTACATAATTAGTAAGTCTGGAGATATTGCAATTTTTGTGCTTTTTCAGGAAATTTTTAAGAAAGAAAAGTAATTTCCTCCAAACTGGCTGATTGAGTAGATCTGAAACCTAATATACAATGCCTCAGCATGTACTGGATTGTGTGTAAACATTCTCATAAACTTTAAGCGAGGGTGAGGAGGTCTACATTGGAAATGCACACGCGCTTTTTCGACTTTTCATTTCAAAGATCCCTTTCCATTCTCTACAAATATTTCAAACTTTACACACACTATGTAATACATGCTGAGGGATATTGTTTATCAAGTTTCAAATCTAAATAATTAGCAAGTGTGGAGATATTGCAATTTGTATGCTCTTTTTAAGAAATGTTCAAGAAAAAAAGTTATTCCGCCTACACTGGCTGATTGAAAAGATCTAAAATTTAATATACAATGCCTCAACATGTATTGGATTGTGTGTTAACATTCTGGTAAACTTTAAGCGAGGGTGATGAGGTCTTAGTTGGAAATGCACATGCACTTTTTCGACTTTTCATTCCAAAGACCCTTTCCATTTTCTACAGATATCTTAACTTTCCATCTATCTACTCCCTCTGTTTCTGGCAGGTCGATACTGCTATCCTCATTCCTATACTGCTTAACACTTTATTAATATATTCTGTTTTGCCCTAGGCGAAGAGCTCCTGCAGAAGACAACACGTCTTCATATAATTCTACTCTCCTCCAGGGCAGCCAACACAACTACCACGTCCTGAAGACATCAGCTAGACAAACATATCGTAGAAGTGAGAGCGAAGGTGTATATAAATATAGTTTGATCTCCTGTGCCAGACTCGAGTAAGTATTTCACTTCGGATTTGGACTTTATCTTGTAGTACAGCCGAACCTAGTCTCCAACTTTCCATCGGTCTACTCCTCTGTTCCTGGCAGTTCGATACTGCTATCCTCATCCCTACTCCTTAATACATTATTAATATATTTCGTATTGTCCTAGGTGAAGAGCTCCTGTAGAAGACAACAAGTCTTCATATAATTCTACTCTTCTCGAGGACAGCCAACGCAACTACCACTTCCCGAGGACATCACCTAGGCGAACACAACGGAGAAGGGAGGGCGAAGGTGTAGTTGAATGTAGTTCGCGCTTCCGTGACACTCGAGTAAGTACTTCACTTCGGATTTGGACTTTATCCTGTAGTATAGCCGAACCTAGCCTCCAACTTTCCATCTGTCTACTCCTCTGTTCCTGGCAGTTTGATACTGCTCTCCTCATCCCTACTGCCTAAAACATTATTAATATATTTTGTTTTGCTCTAGGCGAAGAGCTCCTGCAGAAGACAACAGGTCTTCATATCATTCTACTCTCCTCGAGGGCAGCCAACGCAACTACCACTTCCCGAGGACATCACCTAGGCGGACACGACGGAGAAGGGACGACGAAGGTATACTTGAATGTCTGTGCTCCCGCGACAGACTCGAGATGTAGTCTAGGCGCCAGGGGGTTTCCGTGGCCGATGGATGTCCACACTTCCACCAAAGCTTTTCTTACGTATTTTTGACTGCTGATTCTGAATTTCGAAGGTGGAACGTCGCCAGACTGTTAGTTTTTTGTTATTAACAATTTAATTGTTTAAATTGCTGCCAAATCAATATGATTAATTATAACTGAATCCTAACTGCCTAAAACTGTAGTAAATTGATCTAGAATATGCTCGTTTTTTCAGAATTGAAAAATTTTGATTAGAACCCGAATTATTGCAAATTTAGTGCAATAAGTCGCGAATTCGAGCGCAAACGTGCATAATTCTAGATCAATTTACTACAGTTTTAGACAGTTAGGATTTAGTTATAATTAATCATATTGATTTGGCCGCAGTTTAAACAATTAAATTGTTAATAACAAAAAACTAATATTCTGGCGACTGTCCACCTTCGAAATTCAGAATCAGCAGACAAAAATACGTAAGAAAAGCTTTGGTGGAGGCGTGGACATCCATCGGCCACGGGAACCCCCCTGGTGCCTAGACTAATGTCAGTATTTAGGGCACACCTGAGTTTTAGGTACGAATTATATCTCCCAAAAGTAACAGTTTTCTGCGGGTGCACACGGAAAGAAAACTCTTACTGCTACAGTTAAAACGGCTTACTCGTGGAGTATAGGAGTTCCTTTACTATATAAGTAAGGTGGTTTTAGCAATCTTAGTAAGGGACCCATACTTTTACGGTATGTTGCTTTTCATACTACAACAATTACACAATTATACGATCGTTGGATCAGCGGCATATACCGACGTAACAGCGTTACACGATTTTAGTATACATTGCTTCCACCTTCAATTGTAAGGGAGAAATACTATAGCGGTAACGGTTGCTACCTGCTAATACGGAAATGACAACTATTATAAGGAAGTGTTACTTATCGATAATTGAAAGCATCGAATGCGTCGTCTAGGTCTTTGAGGTGGTCAATGATGGAGTCGAGGTGATGCGCTCCGAAGTTTTTTGCGTTTAGATCCCAGGACGCATCTAATACGTAGTCAAAGTGTTCGGGGTAGCCGATGATGATGTCTAGGTCGTGCGCTCCGTAGTTTTTTGTCTCTAGATGTTGGAACGTATCAAATGCGTGGTTTAGGTCTTTGTGGTAGCCGATGATGGAGTCTAGGTTTTTTGCATTAAAATATCAGGGCGCATCTAATACGCAGGTGTTCAGGGTAGCCGATGACGAGGTCTAGGTGGTGCGCTTTGTAGTCTTTTGCGTTTGGATATCAGGGCGTATCTAATACGTGGTCCAGGTCTTCGGGGAAGCCGGTGACGATATTTAGGTGGTGCGCTCCGTAGTTTTTGGCTAATAGGTGTTGGACATGTCAAAACTTAAAGTATTACTAATCACGTAATTTTATACTATAAGTAAAAATCGTGATTATAAATAAATACTTATTCGAACGTAATTACGTTCAAATTGACATGTGTTTGTAATAAAAAAAATAGTAAATATTAAAATGCGTATAGGCGAAATACGCACAATTATTCATAATAAATAATGCGTATATGCGAAATGCGCACAATTATTTATCATACAAAAAATGCGTATAGGCGAAATACGCACAATTATTTATAATAAAAAATTCGTACAAGCGAAATACGCACAATTATTTATAATATCAAAAATATGTATAAACGAAATACGCACAGTTGTTTATAATGCAAAAATGCGTATAGACGAAATACGCACAATTATTAGTTATAAGGAAAGGTGTATGGGCGAACATATTTAATTATAACAGAAAAGAATTACAATTACATGAGTTTATTTAGTTATCTATTTATAAGAAACTAGATGTCTTGACATAAAATTAATTCTTTTCCGTTTTTTTCAACAAAACTCATAAAATTTGAAAAGAAGCTAAAGAAACTTATGAGCCTAGCTCAATGAAATTATAGTAGCTCTACTTTTGCCAATCATTCAGTAGCATGACAAGTATAATGCAAAGTAATTATTAATGACAATACTTCTAATAATACAAATTTTGTTAAAATGTTCAATTTGCAGTTATGCGTTTATATGATGGAAGGTGTATATTTTAAAATGCGGATCAACTTATATACCATACTCAGGTTCATTTGAAGTTCAACCCTTGGTCTCAAATTTTGTTACACCCTCCTGTTGTTTCACGTATATGGGATATTTCACGTGAAGTCAGCAGCTCAAAATTTTAAAATCCCTCAAAACTCGTTTTCTTTTAGTTTTTATGAACAAAAAATGTTCCTCAAATTTTAGGTCGATATTTGCAAAAATAAAAAAGCTATGCAATATTGAAAATTCAATTTTTTTGCAATTTTTTGTTAAAATCCAAGTTTATTCATTTTTTAACTGAAAATCTTGAAACTTTTTGTATAGTACATTGATTGGCAAAAGGTTTGAATTTTTTCTGTAGAATGTGCCAGTATTTATTTTATGACCCTTTTTGAAAGTCTCTGATTGGCTGCTTCTTAGTATACCTTCATCAAAGGATATTGAGGCTGCGGCCAAATATTCTTTATTCGACAATTTTTTTTTTTGTATTCTTCTTCGAAAACCCTTCAAAATGCTTTTTTATCAATACTGGCCGAGCATAGGGAAAAAAGTTACAATTTTTTTAAATATCAAGAAAAATCCATAATTTCAATTTTTGATAACATGATTAATGAAACTGAATATTATTCATACATCTTATGGCATGGACCGTACCACTGAATTTTGTTAGAGCATCAAATAGAACATTAGAAATATCTATTTTCAATAATATTAGGCTTACACAATAAGCGATACCTAATTATGAATGAAATTATCAGTCTGTTGCCTGATTTCATTTTGACAGCTTTATAGTAATTAACCTCTATAGCTTAATTTATTATTAATTCATAATTAGGTATTGGTTATTGTGTAAGCCTAATATTATTGAAAATAGATATTTATAATGTTCTACTTGATGTTCTAACAAAATTCAGTGGTACGGTCCATGCCATAAGATGTATGAATAATGTTCAGTTTCATTAATCATGTTATCAATAATTGAAATTATGGATTTTTCTTGATATTTCAAAAATCCACTTTTTTCCCTTTGCTCGGCCAGTATTGATCAAAAAAAGCATTTTGAAGGGTTTTCGAAGAAGAATACAAAAAAAATTTGTCGAATAAAGAATATTTGGCCGCAGCCTCAATATCCTTTGATGAAGGTATACTAAGAAGCAGCCAATCAGAGACTTTCAAAAAGAGTCATAAAATAAATACTGGCACATTCTACAGAAAAATGCAAACCTTTTGCCAATCAATGTACTATACAAAAAGTTTCAAGATTTTGAGTTAAAAAATGAATAAACTTGATTTTAACCAAAAATTGCAAAAAAATTGAATTTTCAATGTTGCATAGTTTTTTTATTTTTGCAAATATCGATTTAAAATTTGAGAAACATTTTTTGTTCATAAAAAACTAAAAGAAAACGAGTTTTGAGCGATTTTAAAATTTTGAGCTGCTGACTTCACCTGAAATATCCAATATATTTTTAGCAGCAAATACTTAAAATCTACCAAAAGATAACTTGATTTCATATTGACATTTTTTTTATGGTTAGATTGAATAAAAAAATAAAAACATTGAAATTTGTTTAAATTTCAATGAACAATTAAACCCTCAACCAAAAAAATAAAAACCAAATCTAAACTATCTCTTGGTAGAAATTTTGTAAACTACATCCAGAATATGTACAAAAAAGTGCAGTACAGTGCCACAAAATTTCAGATACAGGTAATATTTTGAAAATCATAATATTAAATTGGACTCCATCATCGGCCATCTAAACACCTAGACCTCGCATCCGACCTGTCCCTTCACCTGGACACAAAAACCTACGGAGCGCACTACCCGGACTCATCGACCATCTGGAACACCTAGACCTCGCATTCGATTTGTCCTGGCCTCTGGACACAAAAATCTTCAGAGCGCATCACCCGGATTACATCATCGGCCATCTGCAACACCTAGACCTCGCATCCGACCTGTCCCTTCACCTGGACACAAAAACCTACGGAGCGTACTACCCGAACTCCATCATCGGCCGCCTGGAACACCTAGACCTCGCATCCGATCTGTCAAAACACCTGGACACCGAAGTCTACGAAGCGTATCATCAGCCGCCTGGAACAGCTAGACCTCGTATTCGAGCTGTCCCGACACCAAGACTCAAAAACCTACGAAGCGCACTACCCGGACTCCATCATCGGCCATCTGTAACACCTAGACCTCGCATTCGATTTGTCTTGGTCTCTGGACACAAAAACCTACGGAGCGTATCACGTAAACTCCATCATCGTCCACCTGGAACGCTCAGACCTCGCATACGATCTGTCCCGACATCTGGACACAAAAATCTTCGGAGCGCATCACTTACACTCTATCACCGGCCACCTGGAACAACTAGACCTCGTAATCGAGCTGTCTCGACACCTGAGTACAAAAACCTATGGAGCGCATAACCCGGACTCCATCATCGGCCATCTAAACACCTAGACCTCGCATCCGATCTGTCCCTTCACCGGGACACAAAAACCTACGAAACGCACTACCATTTTTAAGAAAACAGTTGCAATCATGCGAGGCGACGTCCTGAATTTTGAAACGTCAATAATAACTGAGACTATATAATAAAGTGACGAATCTGCATCTCATTATTATAAGAAATTTGTATAGGCGAAATGCGCACATTTATTTATATAGAACATGTGTATAGTCGAAATACACAAAATTATTTATTATAAAATGCGTGTAGGCAAAATGCACACGATTAATAACACTGAGAAGTGCGTATAAGCGAAATACGCATAATTATTTATAATAAAACATGTGTATAGGCGAAATACACAAAATTATTTATTATAAAATGCGTATAGGCAAAATGCGCACAATTAATAACACTGAAAAGTGCGTATAAGCGAAATACGCATAATTATTTATAATAAAACATGTGTATAGGCGAAATACACCAAATTATTTATTATAAAATGCGTATAGGCGAAATGCTCACAATTGATAACACTGAAAAGTGCGTATAAGCGAAATACGCATAATTATTTAGAATAAAATATGTGTATAGGCGAAATACACCAAATTATTTATTATAAAATGCGTATAAGCGAAATGCGCAGAATTATTTGTAATAAATATGCGTATATATGTGAAATACGCACTATTATTAACAATAAAAATGCGTATACGCAAAATACGCATAATTAATTATAAAAAGAAATACGTATACGCGAAATATGTACAATTGTTTGTAATAAAAAAACGCGTATCTTTAATATTTTTGAAATATGTAGCGCCATCTATGTTAAAATCTATTACGATTTTCCAGAGATGGCGCTTGTGTCATATTTCATCAATAGTATGTACTTCCTACCTTACCGACCTATGGGTCGGTCAAATCGCAGAATTGAGTTTGACACCCCCTTAAGTATTATAACTTTGATAAATTCACTGGATATTTTTGACGTTCGCGATTATTTGTACAGGAAATAGGACCAACTTGCAGAGGAAATTCGGGTCAAATGAAACACGGCTATGTCATGAATATTTTTTAATATTTCGCTATATCAATATTTAGCGCACACAACACGCGTAAAATAATATCACCGACTAGAAAAAATTTTTTTATCGTTCACAAACAAAATGTCACAGTGTAATTAAAGACATTCAAGTATTTTTTTATGTTTACCTTCTATAAGGTTAGATGGGGTTTATAGAAATATAAAGTGATTCTACTTTGAAAAAACTTTACAAAAAATATAATAAAGTTATCTTTAATTAATTATATAAAAAAATTTAAGAAATATCCAGGTCGAGCGAAGAAAAACGAAAAAAAAAAAACAAAAGTAACAGCACAACTTATATTTTCATATTTCTTTTTATAAAGTATATTGGTGATTAAAATGCTATAGTCGTGCTATAATAGGTGATTTATGGTTTAATTTATATTAAGATATGATAAAATCTAACAACAGAAACGACAGCACATACATATAACAGTTCGTCTTTGTGTCACGAAAAAAATATTTTTAGCAAAAAATGAGAATGGAAAAAATATTATAGCATAATTAATATATTTAAAACGAGTTCATAATATCTTAATTAGTAGAAAATTTATAAATAATAACTTGTAATTATCGCGTGGTAAATTTGTAGATAAACCTTAATATTAAAAGATTGATAAGTTGCAAAAGTGACTTTCCCTTTAGAGAACGATTTCTACGTTTTCAATTTTCATTTTTTGTTTAAATCATTTTTTTGCAGCACTAATACAGACTAGAATTAAATGATGAACCTCTTTCCTAGAACACGACCATTACTTAATGTGTAATGGGGTCGTAAAAAGCAGCAAAGAGTACCATCACGGGAAAAAAGTAAAGAAGGTGTCATCTCGGAAATGTATAGTTAGAATGTAAAATCTAAAAAAATGATACGTTTTCATTCATATTTAAGTTGAGAGCACTCATTTAACATGAAATAAGGCATTATTTTTGAAATTATTATTTTAATGTACGAAAAAATATTATGGCTAAGCTATAAAAGGTAAAGACAATAGAAATGATGTGTTGTAAAAATAATAACAAATTTAGTCAATTTAATTGTTATAAAAACTGCTTTTATACGAGACATTATTCCTATTGTGTTCACTTAAACTCATTTTATTTTCATACCTTTATCCGTTGAAGAGGTACATTCTTGCCCCATTTTCTGACACGATATACCTTCTGGCACTGAACGACGATATACAGAATTTCGGAATCATATTTATTATGAATGGGAGGATTAAATTAATATTTTACTTTTTTAATTATTTACAAAAAAATTGATACGATTTACAAGAAATTTCTTGTAAAATATTAAATGATGAAAGTCTGAGTATAGTCTCGTGACGTATTTCTTAAAGATAGCGATTAATTTAGACAAACGCACAATCTCGTCCCTACCTAGTTTACTTGATGTACCCGGTTTTAATAATCTTTGAAAACTCTGTTTTTTTTTATGCTTCTCTTAATTACTTTAGTTAATGTTGCTATGAAAAAAAAAATAAAAAGATTCTAGACGACTGCGTTGAAGGGTTTTTAATATACAATAATGCACGACTGAAGCACAAAGAGGGTAGAACAATTGGTCAGCGGCGAGGCGAAAAGTTAGACGTAAAAAGTGTTGAGCAAAGCCAAGAGGGGAGAAAAGAAAAGTCCAGCCGGCAAACGAAATTATACAATAGAGAGCGTGGGCAGAAGGATGGTCGGTAAGACGCGGGAGAATTACAAATAGTACACTAGATGCTCGGCCGGAGAACATAGGCACTTTATCAAAGACAAGAGAATGAGAGAAGGGTATAGAGGATAGTGCGCCGGTGGTGTTCACGCTTGCACCTTTGAAATTGAATCCTTCCACACACGTGCGAAGCCGGCCGTGGGGTACGAGAATGCACGAAGGAATATGGTCCGAGCGAGAGAGAATGTGTACATGCGGCTTGGTGATCGCCGCCGCAGTGTCTATTCAGCATACACGCCAAGCTGCACGGACGCTCTAAATCGTGGATGCCCGAGCTAGATAGAATTTCTTATCCCAAGAGAGCGTGCCTACGTAAGCTATACCATTGTTTAAAGCTCCTGCATGCACGCTCGGCTAAATTAGTCCATTTTTCAGGCCCCGCCGCCTCCTCGATTCCCACAAATTCTGCGTATCGATCCGACCCCCAGAAGTACATTTTTCTCAAATGTTTCATCACGTCAATTAGTAGCAGTTTTGTTATATTTATTTACTCGTTGTAGAAATAAAAGCACAGGCACTGAAAGTACGACGATATTCACTGAACTCTCGAAAGAAATTTGTCGGAATATTTGAGAGACGACAGCTAAAATGAAAAGATCGCAGAGTGTGAGTCGTTGAAAAAGGCACGTAAAGTGGAGAGGTTCTGCCTGTAGGTGGGCCGGGCTCCTTCCGGGCTTCCGGCAATTTGTCAGACAAAGAGCGGAATAAGAGATGTTAATTAAGAAGCGCGGCCGGGCTGCGCCTCGACCCGCCACCATCTTTTACGTCTTACGGCGCCTGCTAAGGCTCTCTCTCTCTCTCCGCCTCCATCAACGCCAGCGGAATATTGATGCGCCCGTGATTCTCTGATTGCCCGCGTGCGTTTTTCATCTTTTGTATTCTTCAAGCTACTTTCACACGCCTGATGTGAATACATTAGGACGAACGCGGCTGCCTCGACCCACTGTACCTTTTGTTGCGCGCCTTGCCGCCAATGTGGGTCAGAGGACGTACACGTGCACACGCGCGCGCGCCCCGACGGCGCACTTTTAAACCAGCTTTGCGGCTTTGCTGATTTATTCAATAATTCTATCAGTGATTAAATTACCCACCGCATTAGACATTCAGCACGAAAATGCTTATTTATTATTTGTCAGCCATCACATTCAGACCTTGTTCGCATTAATTGCATTTTAATAGATATGCCTGTATTATTTATCACTCGGCGTTCGTTTCTTTCCGACATTTTCTGTATCGGATTGTTTCAATTTCATTCTTTGTTATAACATCGCTTCGATATGAGAATTTTTAGAAAAATCAATATAAAATTGAGCCGGCTAGTTTCAAGACGTAAATTCGCGATTTTCACTGCTTTTCGTCCATTTTTTCCATGTTAAATTTCTATAGGAAAAATTTGTTCGTACTTATATTAGTATATATATCTGAGGTGTCCCAATGTTTATGAAAATGGAGTTGAGGTTATTTTTTACTTTTTTGAGGTTCAATACATTTTTTATTAAGGTTTCATTAAAAAAAGTTCACTTTTGTATAGAAACTGTCTTTAAGCTTTAGCATTTAAATCGAAATATCTCGAAAACTTTCTGAAGTGACTTGTTCCCTTCTTCCTTGACACCACAGGTATCATATGGGCGAGAAAAAAAAATTCTGCAGAGGTCTGCCTCCTTGTTTTTTCTCATATGACTCCCATCAACATCAACAACTATCCATCCATCCAACGTAACTATACTGTCGTTAATAAAACCGATCACATGCAGGTTATAAAAGTTAAATTGCGAAAAACGCAGAGCAACCCGTTAAAAGCCTACGTAAATGCGTATCATCATCACCGCGAATACACACGGTTTTCTAGGTTAAATAACTGTCAAGCATCGGGAAAGGGTGGACACGCCGGGAGGCGAGGGGAAAAAGGGAGCAAAGGGCTACGCGTCATTCTGCCAGCAATTCGAAAGTAAACAAGCCGACAGCCCGAGCAGCCATTAATCTTGGTTCTCCCGCGCGCTTGAAGCTCGCGTCGAGCAGCTGTTGGCGCGCGTCCGCGCTCACCGCGAGCCCAGATGATCGAAGAATCCAGAGGGATAGCCCGTGTCAGCCGCACACGCGAGCCCATCGGACAGACGGCCGAGGGGGTAAGCAAATTCGGAAACGGCTTTCGCCAACTAATTTACCGTCCGGGGACAGAGATTTCTTTGTCGTCAGAGTCCTTAGGACTCGCGCGGGTGAGGGACTAAATTTACTTTCCCCGAAATCCCGGTAATAGACAAAAGCACGAGTAGGTGGCGAGCAGGCCACGGGCGCAGCAAGTTTCGAGCAAATTGCGCCGGCAAGGGCGCGCAGCCGCCGCCGCAGTCTTTTCTATTACAGGTTATCGATTTGCAATTTCGCCGGAGCCGCACGCATGTTCGTAGCAGGCGGTGGCTGTTGCCTCGCTGTCTCTCTTCCCAGCTGCCAGCCCCGAGCCTCGGCGCGCGCGTGTTGCGCTCCTCCTCCTCCTCGGGGCTCCGTCCCTCCATATAATGTATGCCTGTCACACGTTCGCTCGACTCGCGGCGCGCGTCTGTCTCGCTCCCGGCCGCCCGAGCTCGGCGCGCTTTGTTTCGCCATTACCTTGATTATGACCTACCGAGGCATTAGCCGCTGCTGCCGCGTATGGCAATGAAGCCCTCGCTGCTGCCGGGAGAAAGCAGCACTCTTCCACTCGCTTTGCCCCCGCAAAAGCCCTCTTCCTGTGCAACTTTTTGTCAGCGCGTGGCTACTCGAACGATCTTCCTGTTAATACTTGATAGTTATCGAGATAATTCGGCGTGGCGTAAAACGAGTTTACGATCGAATGAATTACGAAATAGAATAATTGCATGGAGAACGAGGCGCGAGGCGACACGGGAGCTGACTTTTCCGGGCGCATAACGATAATTAACAGCGAGCTCGTAAAACCCCTTGAAAAGCCTGAAATCGGTTATTAGCTTATACGTACACGCCGGTGATTAATGCAATTGGAATTGGATTGCTGAAATTTATTCGTCGCAAATGAATTTACATATGAAAACAGTTAAATGCAGAGGCCCTGATCGATAAACCGCGCTATATATAGAGCCTCCGAGCGCTCGGATATGAAAGCCAGGGCTCTGCTCGCTCCGCATTATTTTTGACACGCTCGTCTTTCGCCATCGCGCGACGCGCAAACTGGCCAAATCCATCTCAATTACTTGTTATTATACGAGAGGCGCGGCGTACACTCTCATTACGGCCGGTACAGCTCCGTTTACCTATTCTCCGGCGGAAATAATGCCCTGGCTGTGGCGTGCGCCAGCTCTCGCCCCTCTGCGCCATAGTCACGCAGATTATGAGCGCGCGAGTAGCGCCAGAAACGTTATCTCCCTTTCAGCAGAAAAAACAAGCCCCGCGTTTTTCACAACGCCGCTTCTTTTTTCAGCCGCGTCAACGGTCTTGCATTACTCATTCAAACGTCGAGTTTCGCACTGCGGCAAAAACCAAATTTATCGCTATTCTTTCCCGATTTAACAATTAGGGCCTTGTAAACATTGTTGCCGGCAGAGAGCTATACTTTTGCCAACTCAGTTTCGAGAGTAAGTATAATTGTAGCTATAAACATGCAAAGCTACTGAAAAGGAGAACGGCTCAAAAGGGCAAACGGCAAAAGTTGATTAGCCAGAGCGCGGTAACGTGTCGGCGATGGCGATGGTTGAAAAAATCAGTTTTCCGTCCGTCCGACGCTTTGCGAACGTGCAGGGAGAAGGGCGGCCCGACTCGAGGCGATTTTCCGGCTTGCCCGCGCGCGCCCACTCGCACGCACCGGCGAGCCTGACGCGCGCACCCGCGCGCGTAACGGGAGCGCCAAAGAGGAGCAGCGCGGCCATATTTATATTCCGCGTGCACGCGCGTAATTGCGCCGTTTTTCCAGCCCCCGTTGTTTCCCCGGCGTCTTTTTGCGCGGCCGCTCGCCTTCCGCTGAACGCTGCGGGCGTTTACGAAGGCGCGCGCGCGTATATACGTATTATGCGCTTTTGTTATGCAGCGCGGCGGCGATTCGCTCGGCCAGAGGGGAGTTTAATTTTCACAGGGGACGTCGAAAAAAGGGTCGGACTGCGCTCTTAATACTCCTCGAGTGACGCTTGGGGTAGAATTGACGCGTTGAGCTCGAGGTCGAGTGAAATTTGGCGATCCCCCAGATTGGCAGTATAAGTTGTCGGAAGTGTCGGGAGTAAAAAGAGACATCCCGGCTTTTACTGGGGGAATATTGTGAATTCGCAGGTGCTGGCCGGAGTCGTAAAAAGGTCGGTTCCGCCGGCTGGCCTATAACCGTAAATACGGCCCGCCGGCAATACGCGGACATATTGGCGGGCTCTTTCGCATACGAATGCGCGCACGTAGGTACAAACAGCCGGGGCTCTTTCTGCCGCGGCGGCTAGCGGATGCGTAACGGGTCTCGCGAAGACGCGGATTGCCGGGACGGCCGGGGCAAATGGGGGTGTCGGTGCCGGAGTCGCTGTAAATCATCGCCGTCCAGCCGAGCCTGCATATGAATTATATTATCCGGTAGATCACCATTAGCGCGAGAGCCGCCCTCCACTGGCCCTCGCGCGCCCCCGCCGGCGATACACATCGCGGACGCGCGAGGAGTTATGGCCGGCGGCATTCCAGCGCGCGCGAGCGGCATCGTCGTTTCTACTCGAGAGGAGCAGCCGCGCATTCAATCGGGAGAGGAGGAAAATTATATCCAGAGACTCTCGGGGCCGGCTTTTACGGCCAGCCCCGCGCGGCATTGATGCGCGCATAAAGCCGAAGACCGCGCTGAATTATGGATCGGCGCTGACATGTGCGCGCGCATTGATTGGGCCCCCGGTATTGACGCCCGCGCTCAAAACACTCGAACCGTTATAACGCATCACAGGCTCCTTGGTGCGAACGCGCTCGACCAAAAGTCCTTTTGATAATAGATAATCGTTGCGACTGATTTGCAGCGCCGCCATATATAATGCCGAATGCGAGCTCGGCGGCCGCGTGCAAACACATTAACTGAGTCAATGCCGCTGACACGTGTAGCGGAATACAATACGCGACACGCGCAAGCGCGCCTAATGCGATTGACACTAGCTGCGGTCGAATCAACGTTGCAATTCCGAATTATAGAATCGCCATGCGCGCCCAGCTGACCTTAATAAACTCGGCTGGGCCGGAAAATGCTCAAAAAGAATTTATCTACTAGGCGATTCATCCAATCCGACGCTCGGTGCATTGGGCGGAAAGGCCTTCCGATTCTTGAACATCGGCTGTCCGCCGGCATTCGTGTTCCGATAGGACTCGGCAGCAGCAGCAGCAACAGCGAGCACATTCTAATCCCTCAAGGCGCTTATATATATATAGGAATTGGAGCTTATCTGGCAGACGCAGGCTCGAAAGCCCGCGCGACAAAAGGAGAGGAGAGAGTTGTTGCATCATCTTGCGCCGGCTGCCGCGCAAAGGCGGAAAAATGCAAATAACGCGGTGCTATAAACTCCTCTTTATACCTTTCTTCGCGTACGCCCAGGCACGCGCGAGCTAGTGTGCGAGTGAGTTATCGCTGCCCCCGTGCGCCTGTCTAGCTCATTCCTCCAGATACGTCTAAATCGCTATCCTGTTGAGAGCGCCCACCTCTTTAACCGGATCGCTCTTCGAGCATTCTATTCTCCCACCTTTTCAAGCCTCGAGTGCAATGCGCCCTACGCTCCTCTTCTCTCTTCATTTTTCTTCTATACGGCTTCGCTCCGTTATATTCACGCAAGCTTCTCCAACATAATTACCTCATATTTGTTTTCCTCCTTCTTTTCCTCTTTCGTTCGCTAAATTAACATCGTAACTGAAAGAAATATTCTCGCACGGCTATAATGACACGGGCTAAGTGTGTATATGGCCTGCTTGGTATAAATTATTAAATTCGAAACTTCACAGCTTGAGTGTTCCTTACATTTTCGAGATGATAATCATTTAAAGCAAGTACTCTTCAAAAACAGGACGGAAGCTGAAGTGGACTAATTAGAGTTGGCGCAACTCGAGGTTAAGAAAAAGAAGCGCGTAATCAATAATCTAAAGTACTGCTGTAAAATTTCATCCTAGCTAAAGTAAATGGAAGAATGGTGAAATGTACTTAGAAACAACCCCCCCACAAAGTGTCTTAAACGTTAACGAGCCCTTTTATCTCTCGGCGCTGACTCCTAATTATCCTGTTAACATCCTTTCTAAAAGAAAGTGTGAGATGGCAAACAAACAACTTACTCAAACTCAACTTGTTCTAATTAACTAAAGCCTCTTCAGGCTTTTATTAATATGTAATATTTTTCTTACAAAATAATATGATCAAATGCCAACAAAAAGAAATTTATGTATTATTTCTCTTACAAAATAATATATAAATACCAAACAAAACGAAATTTATATAATATTTCTCTTACAAAATAATATAATGAAATGCTAACAAAAAGAATTTTTTAAACCAAATAACATAAAAGAATTACAGTCGTCTATATCTTTTTTTTTAAATGAATTGGCAACAAAGTGCAAAGAGATCGATAAAAAAGGGCTTGAAAAAATTTTAAACCATTTCCATGCAAAATTCGGCCGAAATATTTGAAACAATTTATGATCCGTAACAGAATGGGCACATGCATGTATACGAGTGAAGAGTTTTTTTTTTTAAATAAAATTCTACGTTTCAGTAATTCTCAGAATTAAATGTCAGTGAATTATATAGCCATTATTATTATTATATTTTGTTATCTATTCCGTTTAATTGGCGCAAAAAGTAATAATAAAAAGATATCACAAATAATCAAGAGTTAATAAATGCTCGTATATAGAGGGCTCGCTTAAAGCTTACACTAGGGGAATTTCTTATGCACTCAGAAAGAAAATTCCACATTACTAAAGATTTACTAAGGCTTAAAATTATTTCTCCCTTTAAAACTCACCTGATAAGTAGACTTTACAGCCGAATGGATCACCAATCATAGAACGAGAGTTTTTGCGGAAATGGCCAATAAAAGCAAATGCATCAGTGGGTGATATGGCAAAGATGTTCAGTAAAGGGATGCGCATTGGGTATCTGCGTATATAAATGTATGTCAGGGAAGATGGCAATCCGCGACGAGCGGCTGCGCAAAGAGCATGGGGAGCACATTTATGGTCCTGCTGTCATAGCCGCGCGACTGGCAAAATCGACAGGGAGAGAATTGCGAGGACGGCCACAGCATGAATCAGCCGAACTCTGCTGATCCACTGCAAAGGCGCACGCAGAGCCTACCTTATATGCCGGAACGAGCGCGGGTATATATATAGGCGTAGTATACGCGCGTATACGGCTGAAGCCTATTGACTCGTAAAGGAGTTTCATGCTTCCGCAGCCAGTGCTACGCAGCCTTTTCCCCAATAATTCCCTCTCTCACTCTCTCTCTCTCTCTCTCTCTCTCTCTCTCTCTATCTGTTTTGCCGCATCTTTATGTATTTACGCGGCAGTCACGAATATTTCAAAACATTACTGTTCTGCGCCGCTTTGTTCGATCAGAATAATAAGAGTAATAAATGTGGGTGCTTCCAACTGACCTAATGCAATAGCCCATTCCGCTGATTCAAATTAAAGGACTGACCGGAATTCTAGAAATTACTGAATCCTCATTTGAATTCAAAAATTATCCGAAAGCCAATTCGCCATCACGCAGTCAAATGCGATTTCCAATAATTTTATGACTATAATGTAAATTAGAAGTTCAAATAATTTCAATATCGACGCTTGGCACTGCTTTATTAGAATAAATAAGGCCAACGATATGTGAAATTTCCAGCGATTAATATGCTCGCAGGCGGATTGTATATATTTCCAGTATACGTGGCTCCATGCCTCACGCTCAAGGCTTGAGACAGCCTTGACTCTCTTGTTCTCCCTCTCTCTCCCTCTCTCTATAGGAAGCGTACGAAAATAGAGCGACAAATTTAGTCGGGGCAAGGGCAGGAGTTTAATTATAATTTTCGAATGACGGCTGCAATTCCCGGCATGCATTTTTCAAACGCAATTACGACTATAATGGATGATTTCGGTGTTATATATGTCGTCAGGCCGAATCGGCGAATAACATGAAATTCGTTTATTTCGTTACACGAAAGAGTGAATTGGCCCGTTTCAATGGTTATTGCAGTAATAAAGCCCTGAAACGCGGCCGATGATTCAAGATGACGCTTGACAATAACGAGCGTCATTGAATGCAAAATAATGCCGAGCGACCTGCACACTCGTGTAATTCGATCGATTATATTCGAATTATAAAAAGGAAAATAGCATGGAGTTGAAAGTGATTTTTCATTTATTTTCATTCTAGTTCACGTACCAGCGCGCAGGCAGATTAAAATTTTCATCGCGCACTCGCCAACTGAGTGAGGAAATGTACGAATATCCACGTTTCAATGCAGTACATGGCTCGGCAAATTCACTGTCCGAAATGCCGAGTTGATATTTCATCCATGCACTTTTTTTTTTCTTTTTTTTGGTACAAACGCATTGCGCTTCATCTAGGGGCTCCCAGCGTAATATATAATTCTCCTTTGACCGCGGCTCGGGCGAAAAAACGCATTAACCGAAAAGGAAAGCACAAAGCATTGTCGGAAGTGCGCCTCGGCAGTAAAGAACTCGCGCTAACTAAATTTTCATCGCTCGTAAAACAATCCGGCTAAGCGCACATGCGCAATCACATTATTTAAAGCGTATAGAGAATCGGCCATCGGAGCGCGAAACTTTGCCGCGGCTTTTTTCCCGAGCCGCGGCCATGCGTTTCAATTGCACGCGGCAGATCTCGCGACATTTGGCAGCGAGCACCGGCGATGTGTCTCGACGGCGCCGGCAAGTCTGCGCTCTCCACCTCTGCAGCGCACTCGTCGCCGCGACGCCGCACGCACGCACATCTGCGCCGAATCCCGCCGGCGTCGTCTGGCCCGTTCGCGATAAAAATAATCAAGTCGCCGACTAATTCCCCCGACTTCTCTGAACGAAGAGATTATTTTCGCACGCGCCGCCGCCGGGAGGAACGACTTCCATTACGCCCCGCGACGCCGCAGCGTCCCGAGCTGGCGGGGAACTTTTATGGCTGTCGAAAGTAAGTTGGCTTCCGGCAGATTTACGCTGCGCACACACCAGCTGATCTAGAGCGGAGGCGCTGATAGGAGAGCCCGACTTTAAAGACGCAACTCTTTGGTGTGCTATTTTCAAACCTCTCGGTTATAGACTACGGGGGAGCGTGTTTGTTGACTTTAGCCGCGTGATGGGCTATTTGTTCAAGCTGCCAAGTAATTCTGATACATGAGAAAATCAACCATAGGCTCCTTAATTATAATGTTTTCGAATAACGTTTCAAAAAACCCTCCACAATCATTGTAAAGAGATATTCTATTCGAATTAGTAATATATCAGAGTTAATTTAGGTAATTTCAAAAGTGTCAAAACTATACATATTGGATTTAATCATTCGAAATTTGAAGATAATATTGTTTACAGGATTGCCAGACATCTATTTAAGCAAAGCGTTTTTTTTCTTAAAAAATCGAAAAAACTTTATCAAGAGAATCTCAGAAGTGTACATTTTCTTATTTCTTATCCTATTTCAATTTCTAAGCCTTTATTTCACACTCAATTTTTCACAAAATACGTCTACGAGCTCACTCTTCTCGTTATTTAGGACATACTTGCAATGAATTTTTAGTTTTGGTGCCTAAACTACCTTAACTATTATCGAGGTAACAATAATGTTTAATAAATTTAAGCTATGTATTACCGATGTTTGTAAGATGCATTAATATAATTGTGAGCGAACAATACGTGTACTCATAGACTTTACAAACTCGAATTAAATTAACATTGTATAGTATAATGCATATTTACTCTGCTTTGAACTAATGCATAAGAACAATATAATCAAGGCATTATACTCGGGAAGAATTAGTCAACGTTAATGCACATCAATAATATACGCGCGTTTGATTATCGAAACTTTGCTGCAATGCCTGCTAATAATTCAAGCGAGAACTTTAGCTATACTTGAGCTTCGGAAATTTTTCTTATCCGTACTTGGTTCAATAAGATAAAATTCTAATAAACAAAACGAGACCGTAATGTAAAATTACTTGCGCGCACTTCCGCGAAAGATTGTATATCATCGTATAAAAAGCAGATCTTGACAGCATAGGATAAGAAAATTTCCGCGCGTGCCCTTTAAAATTTTGAGCGAAGAAATCGCAAAAATGTTTTCGTCTCTTGGCTGCGGAAGCGCAGCGGGTGAGAGAGCTTGGCAGCGTGCAAGCGAACTTTTTACGACATTGCATTTCGCGTTTATGAAAAGAATAAATTCGCGTAACGCGATTCAAGAATCGAGAAACCCTCCTTCTGTTTCTCTCCAACAGTATGCCGCCAGCCACAAGGGCGAGACAAAGCCAGAGCGAATTTCGCGCGATGCGACTTTCCGAGCGTTGATCCGGCGCGCACACGTACACACACCGGGGCAGGAATAGCTGCAGAATTAATGCCTAGGGGTTCGAGGGTGAAAGGGCGCATAAACGTGCTTTATCGGAGTGCATCTCGAAAAATCGCATCGACCCGAGCTCCGCTTCCACTCAGTCAAACCGCGCTGCAGAGCGAGACGGGAAGAGTCTTCCTCTTTTCAGAGCTCGGCTCTGCGCGCGCAGCCAAACAGCCTTCTTTTATTCGCTCACTCACTGTCTCTGTCTGCGCCCCTGCATTGTGCCCCCGCTATCTCTGTCTCTATCTATTTCACTCACCTACTCTTCCCCCCTCCCCTTGTTTATACTACTCTCGAGATTTGAATAACGCATTTTTTTATTCACGCGAGCTCCACAAAAATTGAAATTTATAGTGGAAATTGTTTGATATATGCACCGATACTCGATTTTAATGCGCGCTAAAAGCTTTTGCGCCTATAATAGATCCTTTTTCCTCTCTTCCATCAGACTTTTTTATGCTAATTTAACACTCAGCGCAAGTAATAAATCGAATTTTCAATTTGACTTTTTAAGTTTGTTGAAGAAATAACCTAAATGCGTTAAATCACACGGCCTTGACGCAAAAATGATCTTCTTATTCATTAAGTGGCAAAAAATACAAACCCCCCTATTCGTAACGCAATGCAATTTATTATTTTCGTCACTTTGAGGTTTTGGATTTCGCAGATAAGGCTTTCTCAAATTTCATTTTATTGCCAAACAAACAGTCATTACACCGAAACGCAAAAGTATTAGCTGCGAATAAATTGACCCTGAGTGTACACCATAACCCCACTCTCCCCTACTTAAAACAGTGTAAATTTATTTTTGCTTTAAATGGAACGTAACTCACGATAGACCTAATGTTCGAAGGTAACAATTTCCACGTTCTTAAGAGTCTAGAAATCGGGCAGTTGAAATTGATTTTTTTAATAGAGTGTTTTTTAATAAAGAGAGGATTAGAAAAATGGCGAAAGGGGAAGAGTTCTATTAACTGTCTACAATTAGAGATTTTAGCATTCAAAATTTTAAAAGTTAACGAAATATCAATGGTGCGTCAAAAAGCGAATTTATTGTAGCAATATTAAATCTTACTGAGAAGGGGGTGTAATTGTGATTGAAAAAACTCACACCAGAACCAGATTTGAACGATAAATTATGGGAAATAAAAAATGGGAAAAAATTCATAAACTTCTTTTGGCCACCAATCAAAAAAATATCAATAAATTTAACTAGGGGGCCGTACCCCCTGCGCGCCAACCCCACGCTGTCCATATAAAAACTTTGTTTTTACATTTGAGGCACGACCACTACTATTCAGGAGAACGTTATATATTCGACATTGCAAAACCTGTTATATCTCAGATACTAAAATATATTATATTTTGACGAAAACTACTCTAGCGTTTTTTTATTTTCTAATGGATTCCAGTACTTATAATTAGACGAGAATCTGATAATCGAGAAACTTGAGTACATATACATTTCGTTCTGGGGAAATTATAAGGCTCTCCCGAGCAGCGGTCATGCCTAAAAATTAGGTTATATGAAAAGTCTGCATCAAAACGAAGAGTATAAGCTTTGTCCAATCAAAATCAGTCAAAGTCTTTTCAACATATATTCTGTGCATAAATACAAGCAGACACGAAAAATTTTTTTCTCAAAAACAACAGATTTCTATAGAAATAGCCTTAAATATTATTGGTATCAAAATTATTTTTCGCCGTTCTAAAGCTCCCTCTATATGAGGAAGCAAAAGAAGTCCTGATGCAGATATTACTGTAGATATATATATATGATATATTGTAATCAATTATTTAGTTAGAATTGTATTATTTATTTATTTGTTTCTTTTTCAAATTTTTTCATAATCTCAAAAGCCGGTTGAAAAGGGCTTAACTCGGATGCGGGATAAAAAAAGCGTTAACTCGAACGAAAAACGTTTTCGGTTTAATTGCAGTTGGCAGTAATGCCGAAATACCTGTAATACTTGATTTAACCTTTAAATGACATACTATCTATTTGAGATTTAGAGATACTCAGTTAGTTATAGGTTTATTTTTTTATATTTTTATATAAAAATATGGATACTTTTGAAAGTTTGCTCTTTAAAGTAAATGTAGTTGTAATTGTGGATTTAGATGATACGTATAATTTCGATAAAGATATTATTTGAGCGTAAGTTAATAACTTTTGAGGTGAACAGTGAGACCCCCAGTATCGTTTAAAGAATAAAACGTGAATAATATTTTAACAAAAAAATTAGTATTTATTGGTGTTTTCAATCAATATGCTTTTACTATACATATAATTTTGACGCTAAATTTCGATGAACTAAAAATCGTAAAGGTCTTGACAATATTTCTTCAAACATTACTTATGTTGTTAATCAAGGATCATAAGTATTTAAAGTGAAGTTTTCAACTGACCTCCGAGTTAACGCTTTTTCCAACCGGCTTTCGAGTTAATGTGTTTTAATTCGGAAGCGAGGATATGATATTTTTACGAAAAATCACCTGCAAGTTCAAAACTTGAATATCATTTTGGGCCTTGTGCAAAAAAAAAGTTACTACTATGGGCAATATATTGTCCGCGGAATGCTGCATATGCGTGAAATATGACCAATACAATGCCTCGGTGTGTATATCTTCGGCAACTATTGACGTTTGCCAGCTCCGATAGTTGCAATGCCTCGCGTCGTGATACTTCATCACGTTTCTGCCAGACAGGCTAATCTAACTCAGAAAGGGCACACTATTTACATGAGATATAGAAATACTGGCTAAATTATAGTTTTATTCTTTTATATTCTTGCATAAAAATTCAACTGGGTAATTTTGAAAGCTTACTCCAATTCTAATTGAGGATCTTTTGAAAAAAGTGTTATTTCAACTACAAAAATTAGCATTATCTCGGATACCGCGAGTATGAACAATCGTTCTGACTAATAGATAAGCAGCACTAAAATTTTTTTAGAGGCACATTCCGTAGCTGACTTTTCTTGTTCTCTATACCTTAAAGTGTACAATACGTTCTTAACATCTTAAAGCCAGAAGAATTACTTTAAATATATCATTAAAAACTTTATTTTTAAAAAATGCTTAAAAACAGGCCGACTTTTCAAACGTAAATCATTCCGTCAGAAAGTTTTGTATAAAAAATTTCAGAAATGCAAACTAGAGATAACAACTTTTAATTTGTTTCTTTCAAAATTAAAAAATATTGCTTCCTTCTACGTTAGTTCAAAATTTAACGTGAAGTGCATTGTCGCCGACAAGTTTCAAATTATGTAAAAGAATAATATTATAAATAAAAATAAAAATTGTTAAATTGCAGGAGAGAAGGGAAAAAGCAATTGTGACGCAAGTAGAGTCGCTATAAGAAATGCGTTGGCCATAAGCTTGCAGTGCAATTTAGCCGCCCAACTATAGGGATCATTTCGATTGTCCCGAGGCTGTTAGACTCATTGTCAGTTTGTGAGAGCTTGCGCCTAGCTATGTGTGGGTGGACGAGTAATCCTAGATTATTTCGGAACCTTTTCGACTTCTACGAAGCTATGGACATTCGCGCAATGTACGAAATTTAAATTTCTAAAGCATTTCGCTGATCGATAATTCGATAAAGGTGCTGAGGATATAGACGAGGCAGCGAGTCGGCTGTAGCGATAAGCATAGCAAGGCCATATTTTATTTTCTTTTTCTCTCCTCTTCTTCAATTTTATATTTTCAAAATATTCGTAACATATGAAGCACGATAAGGTAGAGGAGGATGCGTAGCGATTGACACGATTTCGTCAAAGCGAAAAACGATCTCGAGCTTTTTTCGCAATAAAAATTGTTTTTTCCTTTCAAATATGAATTTAATTACGTGCACCCTCTTCATAAAATAAACACACTAAGAAATAAAGAAATCCACATCTCTGGATTAGCATGATATTTCGCGTACTTTACGCTAAGCTTTTGTTTGAACTAATGTAACTTTTGAAGGATTTAGTTTATTCACGTTTGAAGTATAGGATAATTTTTAAATATTTTTAGAATAAAATTCGCGCCAAAAAGCATTCGATACACTTTATGGTATGAAGAACAAGCAAAATAAGTTGCAAGTGTTCTAAAAAAAAAATTCGTCTACTTTAGAAACGCCGAAATAACATATTTTTCAAGATTTCATCATATTTTCATAGTTTCTTATGTATGAGTATAATGCAATAATTGAATGCTCTAAGAGAGGCAGGTGTGATAAGAAAAAGTTCAATAGTTTACTTGCTGTGTAGGTAGTTAGAACGGAAAGAGTTGTCCCTCGTCTTCTTTATTTACTGTATTTCCTATCGCTTTGTACTTCCTGTTTGCATATCCTATCCGTCGGATCGGCTGCTTTCTCCACAATGTATTGTTGTTGTTGTCTACCTTTTCAAACGACAGGTGAATAATGGCGACGCTTACTCTTCTTCGCGCCCCTAGCCCTCTCTGATTCTTTTCCATCGAAACCTTAATGTCAGTACAAATGCCTCGGCTAGAGAACCATCTCTGCCTGAAATTTCCCGCAGCGGCAATTTTGCCAAGTTCCGCTTTGGAGAATAAAAATCAAAATTCATTCAATGGTTGAGTGTGCGCTGGCGCATGCGCGAAATACTGCGTATTAAATTCGAATTTTCGATTGCCGACCCTGCAGCTCCCGAATGCAGTCGAGCTGCCTCCAAGAAATGCCTCCAAGCATCATGCTAGGAATCGCAAATTATGCTAGAGTCGCGGAATAAGCGAGCAGCTCTGACTCCATTACTTAATGCATTTTCGCAAAGCGCGTTCAACGCTACCGTTCGTCTTGAATGAGCAATCTAAGCCGAGCTTCGCTTTCTATTTCTTGCATTTGTATCCAACTCGAAACGGCCTTAATCAAATCCTTATCCAAATTGATATTCAATTTAATAGAATTTTTCTTTATGAAACAATCAAAGTTTCAAAAATTGATTACATCTAATTAAGTTTAATTGACCAATTAGGTTAACTCGGAAATTGTTGCAAAATTATACACTTTCATAGACAGTATTTGACGAATATTACGTACCTTCATTAAAATATTAAATGTCCATTCTGAGTAAAAATACTTAATTTTAATATTTACCCGTTAAATTCTCTTCTAATTAATGTAAATAGTAATGAGGAAATAAGTTTTCTTTTAAAACTTTGCCAGAAACTAATAATAATAATAAAGATTAATTGAGATCATGGTCAAACGATTAAGTTTCGACTTATACTTTTTGATTTTAAATTTTCTAATCCTTTAATATTTAAAATAATATTAAAGTAATAGTAATATATAATGATTGTTTGAAGTAACTATTAATAATTCGAAAGAATTTCATTAAATTTCACTGAATATCCTCAGGAGGTTAGGAGCTGTGGCACGTAGCAAAAACAGACATAATTAAATAGAACCACGCCTTGAAGACTCAGACTTTACCCCTAGTTCACCCATCGAAAATACCAGACGAGAGGCTAATTGATGTATCGAGGACCCACTGCTAATGATTTCATTTATACCTCTGATTCGACCTCGTTTTCTAACTCTTACTGCTTCTCCATCCAGTATACAAATGCACAAGCACACTTCTCTTTGGCAGAAGGGGCGGCCGATCGGAATATAGTTGGCAAAAAGTTTGCGCATGAAATGCGAAGGTCGATTCCAATGGCCCGAGGTACGCAGCCTTTCGTCTCCCTCACTGTGCCTCGCAGCACTAATTTTCCGTGTAAACATACGTACAGGGAATATTAAAGACGAATTATACACGCTAGCTATTTGTATCAGCTAACTTTTTTCTGGCCTTCTTCTCTTTTCGTTAACACATTTACAAATTCAAAAAAATTTACCATTTCGGTACCCGCAAGCACACCCTCTGCATCGAATGTCTAATAATATATCTTGAAGTGTACCAGGTATTAAATCATTTTAAAAAGCTTTTGGATCTCAGACTTTTTGCATAACCTTTATCTTATAAAAATACTCATATGTGCCCCCGCGTAAAAAAAGTTGAGATCACAAAATGATCGCTTTAAGATATATCTCGATTATGGCACTATTTAATATTTTTTAAGATGAAAAGTCTTAACGAATAATCAAGATGATTTTAATATTTTTTTAATCATCGCTACATTCGACCTTTTAAAACATTTTTAAGATGGTTTTCAGACATACGAAATTCATTATTTAATATCATTTTAAGATAGATTTGAGATGCTTTTGAAATGAATTTGAGACGAATTCGAGACGAGCTTTTGTACTGAATTTAAGATGATATTTAGATTGTTTAAGATGATGATAAGATTAACTTAAGACAAACTTTTGTGACAACTTTAAGATGTCTGATAAATGAATTGATTCGAAAATTTTTAAATTTATTAAAAAAAAATTTTTTAATCGATTCTTTAAACCCGATTAAGGGGTTTATACCAAAAGCAAGGCAAGCCTTGAAGTTTAGACTCTTGTTAAAGAGTGATTTAAACTGAATCTCTCGGACTTATATACTCTCGGCGTTTCAATGTGTTTAGAGGTGCCCCGATCGATGCGCCGCGTAGCGACGGCAAATGACAACCATGGTTCGGTTACTTCCGATCGGTTGTTACCGTCGTTAAACGCTACGCGGCGTATCGATCGGGGCACCCCTAAACACATTGAAACGTTGAGAGTATATAAGTCCGAGAGATTCAGCCTTTAAATCACTCTTTAACAAGAGTCTAAACTTTAAGGCTTGCCTTGCTTTTGGTATAAATTCCTTAATCGGGTTTAAAGAAATGATTAAAAAAAATTTTTTTTTTTAATTTTGGAATCAATTCATTTTTCAAACATCTTAAGGGGATGCCTTACTCGTACTATTACCGACCGAGCAATTCACACAGTTTTAAGCTGATTAAAAATAAAATACGTCGAATCACAAAAAATCAAGAGAACACTCTTCTGTGTTTTTTAACGTTCTAACACCCAGTCAAAGTTTGGAGTCGGAATATCAAGCCGTTTTTTCAAAAACTTTGAACGAAATTAAATTTTGTTTTGTTCAAAGTTTTTGCAAAAACGACTTGATATTTCGACTCCAAACTTTGACTGGATGATAGAACGTTAAAAAACACAGAAGAGTGTTCTCTTGATTTTTTGTGATTCGACGTATTTTATTTTTAATCAGCTTAAAATTGTGTGAATTGCTCGATCGGTAATGGTACGAGTATGGCATCCCCTTAAAGTTGTCATAAAAGTTTGTCTCAAATTAATCTTATCATCATAAAATCTGAAAATCATCTTAAATTTACTACGAAAGTTCGTCTCGAATTCGTCTCAAATTCATTTCAAAAGCATCTCAAATTTATCTTAAAATGATATTAAATAATGAATTTCGTATGTCTGAAAACCATCTTAAAAATGCTTTAAAAGGCCAAATGTAGCGATGATTAAAATATATTAAAATCATCTTAATTATTCGTTGAGACTTTTCATCTTAAAAAGTATTAAATAGTGCCATAATCGAGACATATCTTAAAGCGATCTTTTTGTGATCTCAACTTTTTTTACGTGGGCCCCTATATTAAACATGAAAAAAGTTTTACATTCAACTTTTAACTAACGTAGTTTTCGAAGGAATAAAAAATTTTGCTTCCTCCTATACATAAGCGAATATCACAAATATAGAAAAACTATGGTGAATTATGTGATACGGAATTCGTCTTATGTATTTTCTATAAATCTGCCTTTCGTACTATGTGTTTTCTACAATTGCGGCAGTATGAAATTAGTTCATTCTGTAGATATATTTATGTATTTTCGCATTCTGTTAATCGTGCTTTCTGTTTTAAATCCTGTATGGTAAGCCGGCTTCTGCTAATGAGGCGCGCGTGTTCTATTTCTAATTTTCTGAAGGATAAGGCTTCTAACTATCAGCCTTTCGATATATCTAGACGCACCCGGTTTATTTTCAAAAACATTTTTATCACGGTATTATAAAAAAATCCTTTTTCATTAAAAAAAGAAGAATAAAGCGTTACTAAAAATAATACTTTGTACAAAAGTGCAGAAGTAAATATGACAGGAAACAGACAGTATCTGCAATCATACATATATATCCTACACTGATATACTAACTGTATTATATTTAAAAGAAACATAGTTTGCAATTTTTACGTAGATGTAGCTAATCAACTTTTTAAAAATACGTTTTTTATCGATAAAGTAAAGACGAACATTAATAATCACTTGACTTAAAGTTGATGATTTTTTTGTTTCATTCGTAATATTTAATATTGTATTGAAAATTTATTTGAATATCTTATTTGAAGCATATTTGTTTGTTTCACTTTTAAAATGATATTTTAAATTTACTTTTCACTACTGAGTTTTCATTGGCCAATTTGTTGTATAAATAGTAGTATTGCAATCAACAACAGTTTTTTTTCGCAATACATTGGAATCGCGACATTTTTAAGCATTTAAAAAAAATAAAGTTTATTAATAAAAGCTGGGTCACAAAAGCATTTCTGAATTATTTTTCCATAAGCCCTATCTGAAATCGCACAAAGAAAACAATGCCTCTGCCACGTTAAAATTGAATCAAATATAAAAATTTCCATAGAAAGTTAAAGTAACCTTCCTTGAATGAGCAATATTTACGCTTGAAACATTCCAAATTTTATTTTAAAAACTTTTTTCATCATGCCAAATATCTTAGTGTTATATAAAAGTCATTTTATTACAGTTATTCTATAAATTTTCATGCAAAAGGTCGTTTTCAGCCGGTGAGCGTTAAGGTATAAAAGATAAGAAAAATCATGTGCCGCAGTTATCCTTTTTGTGAGGAAAAATTTTTCATCGTTTCGGGGACGCCGAAATGGTAGATCTTTTAAGAATTTTATCATTTTCGTGGTATTGACAGCTGGATAAATAATTCAATATATACTGATTATAAACCAAGGATGCCCGCGATCAGTACCATCTATATAAGTAATAAAATCAATAAAAATCCCTGGTGGAAATTTGTCTATCTGAAATGGCCAACAATCTCAATAAATAGGTAGAAAAAATGGCTAGTTAATAGGCCCCGGTGAAACGCTTTTTCTCCCATTATTCGCACATTTAATAGATTGGACATAACCTCAAAATTTTCGTTTTAAGTTTACTTAAAGAATTGACGTTAAATTTGACGGTATTCAGCTGTAACTGATAGCTTACTAAAATATAAACAATATGAGCAGACAGAAAAACCATTTACAGTAGTCCTTTTGAAGATATTACGTAGAATGTATTTATTGCCATTAGATTCTGTCTCTCTCACTCCTTGTCATAACAACAGACCTTCTACTAGCCATTTCCGGACTAAAAAAACTGATCAGTTTTAAAACCTTCAAAATACTCAAGAACAAGCTTGTGTTTATCTTCGCAAAACTCATTCTATTTTTCAATCTATTAAATGTTCGAATAATAGGGAAAAAAGCGTTTCACCGGGAGCTAGAAACTGAACAAGGGAAATACCCATTTTATAGCAAGTTTCTAATATAAATGGCCAGTTAATAGTTAGAAAATGTTTTGGATTTCCACCAGGGATATTATTGCTTTTATTAATACAGTAGGTAGGGGAGACCGGGTCTAGATGACAGACTTTTTACATTTTATTTATTTATTTTTTTTTTTAAACTATAAATTTAATGAACCAAACTTTTTTAAACTTGTATGATGACTTCGGAAAAAGCTAGAATGGCCATGGATTTGGGATAAGCTCTCCGACGACCAATCTTAGAATAAAATACAAGAATTATTAACGATATTATCCTATATTAAAAGGGAGATGGGTATGAGAAGGCAGCCATATGCTTTTACGGGGCAGCCATATTGCTGAGCAAAAAATATTATTGGTTGAAACATATAGAGCCAATTTCAGAGAGTTCGCTGATTGGTCAAATTACGGGCATCTGGCGCGCGTAGCGCGCCTCAAATTCCTAATTATATTAAATAAAACAATTAAACTCGAGAACATGAAATCCATTTTATGTGTTCAAACACATAATATAAAAATTTGACTACAAAATGAGCTATAATGAGTTAACAGCTAATAATAATTTAACTTTCATTAGCACTGTTTCTATAAAAGGCTTTATTGGATTTTCTGTGTTATTCTGCATTATATTAAACCATTTTTACCTAGTAGTGAAGTGATTATTTGAACGGCGAGCTTGTTCCAAACAGGCAGCCAACATGCCTCAAGGGTACATTTTAATTTAAAATTTGAAAAGTCGCAAAATTACAAAAAAGCAATTATTAATTATAATCTACATTAAGTGAAAATAGGTAATCACAATTTTTTTTTTTTAAGAATTATCCAATATTTTCTAAAATGTAAAATTTGCTCCAACATAAGTATAAGAACATTTTTAAGCTTGCGTCTTTCCACGGCGCATGATGCTTTCCGACCGAAAACTAAAACATATATTCCTGATTTCACCTTCCGTTACTGACATCAACAGCCTTGACCGGGGGGGGGGGGGGGTCCAGAGTTTCGACGATTCACTATAAAATTGAAGTCAACTATAGACCTTGTTCAGTTCGACATATGGTAATGCAGATTGTTCGTCATTTCGAAATTCTAAATTACGAAAGTCATATTTTCGACTGTAACAGATCACCTACTGTCCAAAACATCGAATTTCATCAATACTATCTCAAAGCAAATATAACCTGTTTCTAATGATTTATTTCGAAATGTCTATATATACCCCTGTTAAAATTCTATTAATGAAATTCGATGTTTTGGACAGTAGGTGAAGTGTCACATTCATAAATCCGATTTTCGTAATTTAGAATTTTGAAATTAAGAACAATCTGCATTATCATATGTCGAACTGAAAAATGTCGATAATTGACTTCAATTTTATAGTGAATCGTCGAAACTCTGGACCCCCTCTCCCCCCTTGACCTATGTTACTTGATTGAAGCTTGTTGGCCACATATAATATTTGTTTCTGTGTCGTTATATATCCTGTCTTTCACTTCTGGAACGTCAACGGAGGGTGCCTGCCAATGATTAAAATATCGATAATTCCTGATTTCCTAAAATTAAATTATAAGATTATTATTTTTATTATCATATATTATGAATATATCATTCATTGGCTATTGTCAACTGCAATGAATATTTTTATTTCTCGGAATATTACATTAATGAGACGTACTTTGCTTGCATTGCATCGTACCTATTTACATTTCAAATTCATCATGTATTTTTTCGATTAATTAAATCATTTAGTGAATATATTTTTGCATACGAGATTCAGTTATAACTTGACATATTATAGCCATCTATTTTTCACACCTTCGACATATTATTGGCAAAAAATGTATAGTTGATTTATATATTATAAACTGCAGAGGAAGTGTGCCGCGGCGAAGAGAATGTAAAAGTGATTAAATGAAATGAAGATGCGTGCTGGTGTGCGTAGGCACATTTAGCAAAAGATTGTGAGGAGTAGCAGGGGTGACAGCAGCGGGGACGGGCGTAGCGCAGTTAAAAGGCGCGCAAACACGTCTGCGCAAGTAGTCGAGATCAACGACCTTGCGGCCCGATCCAGGTCACTCCTTGACTGGCGGCCGGGTTCTCGGTGTTGCGCGCCTCGATTGCGTGGCTTTCCCCACTCGAGCCGAAGGAGAGCGAATTTCGCGAGCACGCGCGCGGCTTGGCAAAACTGGAGCGGGACCGGGAGTAAAAATTTCATTAACGTAAACACACGGCTCTCGCAGCCGGGAGCGACGCCCGCCGTCGTTTTCCCACGCCCCACCGTCTTCCGTCAAATTTTAACAATTATTACCCCCGCCTCCCAGTCTGATTGTTCTTCAATTATAAGTGTATCGATTATTGAAGCGCTAGCATCTTGCCTTAATTCCCACCTTCCCTTGCATCAACACTTCTATCTCGACATTCATTTGCCTTATCTACGTATAGTTGAGTGAATTATTATACCGGAACTACAATTTGAGATACCTATACTTTACCGTGTAACTTCTTTTCTGCTTACGTTCATTAAATTATGTTGAAACTTTGCGTTTTATTATATTTAAGCTCGTACCAAGAAATGGGCTCAAATAGAAAGGTCTTTGCTGTATTCACAAGTAAATTATTAAAATAATTTTTTTCGCAAACTTTTGTATATACATAGTCACCCTTGCGTTAGCATGTGAATGCGGATTTTTATATAAAAAGACTCGTATGAATGCGACTCTAACGTACAATGTTCACATGTATACACCCGTAAATTCATTCATTTTATTTATACGCAGGGCTTAACGTTATTCGCGAAAAGTGTCCACATACCATGCACTAATATGAGCAACATACAATCTTTGCTCCGAAAAACAATAACAGTAATACCTATGCGGTTCTCTTAATAATTTCCGCGTAGGCAGCCCAGAATATTAATAGAAAGCAGCGACAAGATCGTTAATATTAAAGGAGATGAGGCGAGGCGGGAGCGAAGGCAATATTCGCACGAGCGGAAAAGGCGAAAAGCGTAATTAGGGGAGCGCGAGGCCCGGCAGGTCTCGCAAAAAGTGCGCATCATGAATAGTCGAGTCGTAAATAATGAAGTGGACTGGCGCGGAGCGTCAGCCAGCGTTATGCAGCACATTATCCGCGGCAAAAACGCGGCCACCGCGGCAGCGCGAAGGAGGCGGCAGGTAAGAGGGGGCAAATCAAGCCCCAATGATTGACGCCGTCATTAAGCGCGGGCGGGCGTGCGCGTGCTGGCTTTCCCTCTGCCGCTTCGACGTGTGTATGTTCGGCTCTCGCGCAGGCCAGACGTCGAGGCCAGGCAGCAGCAGCAGCAGCGGCCGATATATAATACGCGCGATCGGCTGCACGCAGCTCTGCTATGCGCGCCTCTGACGCGTACCTGCTGTGTCCGATGTGATTAATGGCCGCTCGATCTTCCCCCAGCCTCCGTCGCCCCCGCGAATTACCGATGTTATTCGCAGGCTATTGGGCCGCGCTCAAAAAGCGGATTAATGCTTTGCGCGCGTTATATTGCCCCTGTCAACTTTTATGCGATTCCAAACATCCCCTGATGGACTGCCCTCCGTCATTTACATGCGGCGGCAATCCAATATGTTCGCTGGCCTTCGCGGGGCTTCGTCATTTTTAATTAATTTCAACGCAGTCTTTATGTCACTAGGTGGTGAAGTCCGCAGTAAGTATACTTGTGGAAAAAATTTATTCACCGATAACTCAAAGTGATTTCGCGCGATATCAGTGCTGGACGTCAGAGTATAAGTGCTTGGTAATTCGGGAGCCGAAATAGCTGCGCTAAAAGCACTCGAATGGTGAAATCATTAGCGCACGTAGAGAGGCGCGGAGGGAGCAGCTGCGTGTGACACCGCACGGCGCCGGTGGGCATAAGCACGCAGAGAAGCTGCCAAATCAGTGGCAGTGTTGCGTCAATCCTTTGACGTATCTGCGCAGCTGGCCCGACGCTCCTTTTCTGAAATGCCGCTGGCAGCTATGCCTTTGTACGTGAGCACTATAGGAGGCATTTTAGCATTTTAGTCGCAAGGCACGGCAGTGGGCGATCGAACTTGAATAATATACATATTTGTAAAATTTAATTATCATTTCACAACATGACGCGTTCTACCGATGCCACGCGAATAATAAAAATGATTGAATCATTCAGAAGTTAAACGACCGTGGCATGAAAAATATTTTCTCGATGCTGTTGTGTCGATGTTACTTTTTAATTTCGCTTAATAATTTTTATCTTGCCATTTAACACACAAAATTAACCAATCTCAGTCGACATTTGAATTTATCTTTTCAGCAACATTAACAGGTATGCAATCATGCCATTTATCTTTTTAACTTTGACTTGTTTTTTTTATTCCTTTTAAAATCTTTATGAAACATTAAAGTTTTGGACGGCAAGCAAATGCTGAAAGCCATTAACAATATAACGCAAAATAATCTCATTTGAAACATTCATACATTGGCTATTTTAGACATTTTAATAACATAATTTAATTCTAAAAATTGAAGGAATAATTGTATTTATCTGAGCGATCACGTATATGTAAACCAAGCACCGATCAAATTGACGCCTCTCTGCTAGCAGATTAAACATTGCGTGTCTGACTCACACCACCGGGCGAAAATTCAAACATAGTAATATCGGTTCTTTGTTCGAAAAGGTAAATATTTTACTTCTCTTCGAAAAAATCTAAAATAACTTTCAGCCGTTAAAAATGATTCAATACAAATTTATTCATGCGTATAAATATATTAATTTGTATTTTATAATTTGAATTGTAACTTTCAGATGAAATGGATAATCTGTACCTATTAAAGAAGCATATGGTATCTAGTATGCATAGTTTAATCGTCAAACCTCATACATATTTCAATGTGCATATTTTGAATAAATAACATTGAGTTTCAGAACAACGAATAATGCCATATCTACCGATGATCTAAGATACTATAAATTACTGTAAAGCCCAATTTAATATATAAGTTGAGGACTTTAAAATCGCTTTTTTCGTAGCATTCAACGTTGGCGAAGTTCTTGGAATCTAGTAATTAACTTTATGTTTACAAGAAGAAATTTATTAAAGCGGAAAAATAACTTTTCACTTGGCAACAGTGTCTTATTTACAAATAACTAAAGATAATAAGCAATTATAAAAAAGAAATAAAAATTGAAATAAGCATTTGGAAAAATGCTGTTAATGAACTATCCGACTTGACACGTATCTACGCAAAAGATTGCCAACATTTTTCGCATACTACATCACGTATACCGCCTGGAACACGAGCCCAGCTGTAAGTGGACGTGCCAGCTCTCGCTTTCGTTCGCCCTGACAAAATGAGTAGCCATTCCTTCTCCCTCGATGCCCGCTCCGCTCGTATATAACGAAAAGGCCGTCGATCCGGGTGGGGAGAAGCCAGCAGCGTTCATACCGCGAGCCGGGGATGCCGGAAAGGCCGACGGAGCTTCAAATTGGAGAATAAATATCATGGCTGCGAGGCAGCAAGTATGCGCCGAGGGTTAATGCGGCTATTAAAGAACCCTCTGGGCGCATGAGATATTCTGTCGCAGTTGACAGCTTCTTTTTAACTAATCGAATGAGCTCCCTTTCTTGTTACTAAAAAAGATTTTCTTGCAAATCTCGACAGAGCTTGCAGCTGCTTTTCCCAATGATCGGCGAAGAGAGGAGGAAAAAGGCAGCAATGATCTGAGCGAAAATGCAGTCGCGCAGTTCGATTAAAATGAAACGGCTTCCTTTCCTCCCTTTCTCCTCGCCGGCTTCTTCGGATCTTGACGGAGCATTAGAATTCAAGGGGGCCACGTATTACGAGATTGAGTCCGCGACTCTCACCCATGCCAGTGTCGTCACGCTGCCGTCCCGATTTCGTATAAACCGACGCTCTCGCGCTTAACGCAAATTCAATGCTAACGGGCCCCGAGCCCTGGCGCGAGCTTACAAAAATCGAATTCCTATATTTGCCAAGGTGAGATAGAGTGTCCCGGCTGCGCGAAAAGCGGAGGAGAGCGCGCGAAATCGAGGGGAAGCGGAACGAACTCGATTCCTAACTTAATTAGGCCAACGAGAGCAAGAGATGAAGTCATTAGAAGGATACAGGCAAAAAGAA
Source organism: Torymus aiolomorphi (assembly GCA_036365515.1). Lineage (NCBI taxonomy): Eukaryota > Metazoa > Arthropoda > Insecta > Hymenoptera > Torymidae > Torymus > Torymus aiolomorphi. Next base: position 48,166,255 of record CM070875.1, on the reverse strand, counting down.
GAGGAAATCCCAATCGGTCGCCGTCTTTCACTCAATTACCATTCAATTTTTCTGATTCAAAATCAAACTCTTCCACACCTCGTTATAAACAATTTCGATATGGTTTTCATTTTGGCCAGCTCCAATAACGTCGAAGCAATTCTGTGGCTACGAGGCATAACCACTTTTTGACTTTTTGAGAAAAACAGGGTTTTATGTTCAAACTTATATGTAAGATCGGAAGAAACGAGATAGGGCGCGATACTGTACTATAGTCAATTGACACATTCAACACACCTATTTACACGGTGGTATGACCAGGTTATACATGTTCTGCTTCGTGAAAACTCGAAAAAATATGAAGTTATGTCGTTATGCCGGAAACTATGGACTTATCTAATATTGCTGTTTTCGTTTATTTTTGGAGCATATTCTTCAATTTAATTATGAATATGATCAATAAAATATAAAATTAACAATTTAAACTGATAAATAAATCTTTGCCTATATTGTATTATTAAAATTATATAAAATTATATTATTATCCATTATGTTAAAAATATTTCTTGAACAGTAGGAAATAAAATAATTTAAATGTAGTTTTTTTAGGTAGTTTTTTAGGTAATGTTAACGTTCAAAAGGTTATGAGTGACAGTCATTAACGGGGCACGTTCGGAAAGAATCAAAGGGCTTTTAGTGTACTTCAATTAACTTAAAGTAATGTTATTAGACAACTTTTTTACCTAAAATTATGCATGATATAAATGACACTCATTAGCACTCATTAGGCACCTAAGGTTTAGTCAAATTAGAAATTTTATCTAGTTATTGTACATATTTTATATGAAATCATTTTTATATCCAATTGGGATAAATAAAATAAACTACAATTACAATAAACCATTAAGTATAATGAACTTATGTTGTTATGTCGTGCACAAAAACTGAAAAATGGACTTATGTTGTTACGTTTTGGGTGTATCCTAGTTTTAGAGAAATATTTTAGCAACTTCTGACATTTTTAAATGAAAGGGACTTATTTGAAAATATACAAAATCTAAGGTTTTCCCAGTTTTCAAAAAAATTGACTTATATGGTTACACCTTAAAGCCACAGAATGGCTCCGACGCAGTATTCATTTGAATATGAAATATTAAATAATAATTAATATTATCTGGTTTGACGAATATGGCAAAAAAAAAACATTTGAACGAGGCTGAGGGGATTTCCATTTCCTGAAAAGCAAGCCAAAACTCATCACGCGGAGCCCCACACCTCGAGATTTTCCCGTTGCAGTATATAGAAGCTCAGAGCGAGGAGTCGACGTCGACGCGGCTCCTTTTACGAGAGACGAGAGCGTATATACGCACGACGGAAGGGAGCAGTAGTCTGGAAATCGAACGATCTCCTGCGTATACATGTACATCTCCTGCGGTGGATCTGCCGCTGTCTAGTCGGCTCTCGCCTCACTGTGTACTTTGCCAAGTGACGATTGACTGACGTTTTTTGTGGTATATTTTTCCTTCGCAAGCCCAGCGTCTGCTCGCACGCGAGTGCAAACACGACAGTCGTCGCGTAAGCTTTTGATACGTTTCCATGAAGAATAAGAAAAAAGACGCGGAACACACGTAGCAGCAATCGAACGGACAGAAAGGCGAATGAAAGAGAGGTTGGTTATTATTGCAGCAAATAGGTGGGCGCGCCGGGAACGATGAAAGCTAGCCGTAAACGAGGACCGAGGCTGCCAACGGCGCCCAAAAGCTCGAAAGTTACGAGCGCGTGAAACGAGATTAAGCCCATCGGCGCCGCGCCGTGAAGCCGTCCTCGAGTGAACTTGGGGAAAATGTCAGTTTTGCCAAATTCAATGAGGCTAATAGCGCCCGCTAACGGATCCTCTCGCGTCCGGTGCACCGCCAATCATGTTTCCCTTTATTTGACCTTTTTTCCCCTCCCCATTTTATGGAGCACTCGCGCGCGCGCGCGCGCGCGCGGCATCCGCCACAGCCGCGAAAGTTACGCGCTCGAGTGGCGAGGAAAATCTCGGGCGTGCGGTTTATGACGAGCTGGCGGACTAAATGAGTCTCGAGTGATCCTCGTGTAGTGCTCGTAAATACAAAGAGATAGTCGCGGAGGTACTTGTACTGACACCGCCCGAGGATTTACAGATATGTGTGTTCGTGTACACGGCCCGTGCTTTTTACAGATTTAAAAGCTTGCCCCGAGGATTAACCTCAATTGCTTGTAAATTCCAACAACTTGACTTCTTTTCTTCCGTTCTTTATTGCCAGCAATACGGACGATAGAACGCATTCGGTTATACCTGCCGCAACAATAATAATTAATGCTCACGGTAAATTTATAAACACGTGTACGATTCGATCATTCATCGACACTAATTATTTCCCTACTATATACACCTGCTTATTTCGAGTAGTCTGCTCGATTGGCTCTTCAATCGTACAATGTAAAGTTTTCGCTTTTGTCTGTTTTTGCTAATTTTTAAAATTACGCTTATAATATTTCATATAAACTAAATTATAAATATAAACTTGGCATAGACCAATAGTGAACTAGAGTAAAGCAGAGGTTTATTTAGGAGAGTGAATTTGGTATTATAAGCATGCAGCGATATTAATTTGAGAACATCAATATGCAGTATATGGAGAATTATGAATGGGGTCATTTTATACCTCGATCCGGAATCGACAAAAGCTAATGTATCGGACAATCGGCGTAGCGCGCTCATTGGGCGCATCAGAAACTCGTCCACTTCAACTCCCCCGCAACTCTCGCCTGGCAGAACTGCGACGCTTGCAGCCCTGTTTAAACAGGCGCACTCCCACACAGGGCAGCGCAAGCCAGCCCAGTGCCCGCATTACGCGAACCCGATGAACCAGAAATGATTTTCCCGTCTGCAATCATCGCTTTTCGAGCTGTCTGTTTGTGTGACTCTGGGTGCCGCTGCTGCTGCTGCTTTTGGTAGCGTCGCCTAATTCAAAAGACACACAAGTTGCAGCAACAGCGACGGTAAAAGAGCTGACTCGCGCGCAAATGAGTCCGGCGCGAATGGGGAGACGGGAAATAACGCGACCGCAGCGGACCATTTACACAAGAACTAAAACTATGCGGCCAGGCGTACGGATGCATATAATAATGTGCACACAAAGTTATGTCCGCCTGAATTTCGAAATGCCGAGCGTGCAACCCCCTCTATTTAAACGCCCTTTTCACCTTTTTATCGCTCCTGAGCCAAACCTTGATAAAATTATCCTTAAAAACCGTGCTTTTGTCTATAATTATATATTGTTCGATTGTTCTTAAAAAGAAACTACATGGATTAATTGAGTACCACTAATTACTTAAAAAATATAATTTAGTTCGAGTCCCGGCTGGCACCACTATACTCTTTCCAAAAGTAAAAAGGAGGATGTTCACGGGTGCCCCAGCTAAATATCAATAAGGAATCAATGAGGAATGTATAAAACTAACAAAAGCCTACTGCTTATGAATTTAGCTAGTATAAATGGAAATATATAAAAAATTATTTCTTGCAATTTTTACTACTGAATGTCGCATGAAATATCGATTTTTCTACTGATTTTGGCAAACTTCGCCCTTATAATTTCAACTTTTCCGTCATTTCTCCAGATTAAATTTTTTTTTTTTAATTTCATATTTTCAAGCTTTACAAAATACCATTCGTATACCCTGCATCCGTCCATTCATCCCATATTCGTGGTCATCCTCCTATCTTACGTGTGTTCTCGTTCTCATGTGCATTCTCGTATGTTTTCTCAGAGTCCTTTGTTTGGATAGGTCGAGTAGAACTTGTGATAGATGACTTGTGCATTTTCTCAAAAAATGCAACTCTAGGCGTAGGTTTCCCCTCGAACAGAAGCATTCTCCTCATCACAGGTGTTCTGTATGTGTTTCTCATAGTACGTGCACCCACGCGCACGCGCACGAACGCACGCGCGCACGCACACAGTGCCGGGGCGAATGCGAGACTAGTCGGAGTTTAAAGTGGCGTGCGTGGGATGCATGCCTAAAAGTAGGGGTGTTGCGATCAAACAATTCCACGCCAAAGCATTGAGGGAGTTTCGTGAAAAGTCGCAGAGGTATAGCTGTATGGGTGAGTAACAAGTAATTAAAAAAAAATAAAAGCAATATGTTATATGTAATAAATAAGAGTATAAAATTCTAAATAAACGGTAAAAAGAGCGTACTGTATTAAAGGAAAACATATAGATATTGATTGATGATAGCAGCTAATGGTAGTTTAAGTATAAATTTGTAGAGGTGCAGCTAATGGCCTAGTTACTACCATTTTGACGAGCGGATAGTTTCCAAACATTTGACATTGTATTAAATACATTATTATTCCTGAAGAGGGACATAAAATAAAGATGTCCGAAACGTTGAAACTCAACTAACTATGATTGTTCATTTCAACCCTTTTACATCAATACGTTCTGGTAGTAACTAGGCCATTAGCTGCACCTCTACCAAAAAACATATAGATAGATCTATCCGATATAAACTAAAGTCTACATATGCGTTAGAATGTTCTATAGAAAAGCAAAGGCAAGGGCGTAGAAAGTAGCGCAAAGAAATGCCGCCCTCGTCTGCACGTGGGACGATTTGAGAAAAGTTGAGGAAGATAGGGATCGCCAGTGACGTTAGAAAAAAATGTCCCGCCATTATAAACGCGAGAATCACAACTGCGCAATAATTTTTCGTGGTTAGATGAGAAAAGTAAGGGACCGAAAAGTAATGGAGATAGCTATATAAATTTTCGTGGAAGGGAGCGAGATGAAGATGAGCAGGGTAGCCAGAAGAGCGAACTTATACATAACTACGACTGTCCTGCGGAAGCTTAATGTCCGAAGGGTGGAGAGAGAATCTTTTTTCATGTCTCCCCATTTTAATTACGTTTCCCGCACGACGACGAGCCGGTTCTTCTCCGGCCTTCTCGTTTTACGGCCTCGTCCCTACTTATTCGTTCGCCCCGCCAGTTGTATATACCTGTGCAGGTGTGTATACATATATATGACACCCCCCACACACACGCGCTCGCTCTTCCTCCTCTTATTACGAAATAAAATTCATTAGTCATCTCGAGTAGCGTGTATTTCATCGTTTTTTATCTTTCGAGCGAAATCTCAACTACGGATTTCACTTACGCTCATTGAACTTGTGAAAAGCAATTAAATTTTATCAATGCACCACTGCTCTTAAATAATACCTTTAATTCACAATAAGAAGTAAAAACTGAGAACATCTCAATGTTATTATCAAGTACCGTAGCAAATTAAAAAGTTTGAAAAACAATGATCTACGTCATGTTGAGTAACAAAATGCTTATAAAATTACCTTGCCGTACGATAACCACATTTCAGCACAGCGGTAATGAAATTTAAAAATTCATGATGAGAAGATTGGGTCTAAGAGGAACACTTAAGACTTAGGATTAAATATATATGAAGTGAATGCGTGCAGCATTTTATAGCGTAGCATATTGTAAAGTTTCTAAAAGTTAACTTTTAATGAAACTTTTCTTCATTTTTTAATTCAACTTAATTGCCACGCCGTATTTGCCATTTTTGCTTTAGTCAGTAGAAGTAATATTCAAGTGTAACGAAATAGTAATTTGAAGCTTCTAAATTTACTTGATTAATCAAATTTACCTTATTGTACCAAAATAAGTCAGTGCTAATAATTATTTTTTATCCTTAAAAACTCATTTCCTACTCTCAAGAGCGAACAGTCAATAAATTCATTATATAAAGAGATTAAAACGAAACTCCGCTTTCTATCAGCGCACTTGTCTGCGCTACAGTCGTTAATGCTAATTAATTCTTGTTAGTTATAAATTGTTTTACATTGTACCTTTTAAGGTTGGTCATTAATTTTCCATTGAACATTTATTTGACTTTAGAACGTAATTAAACTAGCAAATTCGTTGATTAATTCCTCATTTTCAACAATTGAACAAACAACATTAAATCGGTTTTAACGAAATAAAAACTTTGTTCAATCAGACTCGAATGTGCGCACAATAACACTAACATTGGCATAAGCCTCATTGTGCTAAACTCTTTCTAAACGAAATTTAATCGCCAAGTATGCGCGAGAAAAGTCAGAGTAGCGGCATCACGTTAAACGAGGCAAAAGTCTCATTATCGCTACTCCGGTGTAGGTATAGCTCGTTGCGCGTCTCATTTCAAAGTGGCGCGCTCGCGAGAGCAAATGTGTGCGGGCCGCAGATAAGACGAGAGAAAAAGTCGGACGAGGAATGAGAGGGAGAAAAATGTTCTTCTATAATAATCGAGGAGGCAGAGTATTCGTGCGCCTGGAATTTGCTCGCTTTAATTTTTATTCTTCATTAATCTCCAGTCCGCCCGAGCATAATTAGGACCCCCCTCCAATTGCCGGGCTCTAAGCGATCGCTGCTTGTACTCCTTTTAACAGCGTCGTTTGTCGAGCGCGCCGCCTGCAACGCAATATACGCGCGGCGAGCAGCGACGATATTTCATTCTTTTCATGACCAATGACGTGAATTAGCGCTGGCGTTTTTCACACATAGGATAATCATTCACCCTTATAGCTTCGATGAGGAAAAACAAATTTACGCGGCGAATATAAAGCATTTATCGGCTAATTTATTCACTCTCGCATTATTTACGATGCAGGGCAGAGCACATTTTAATAAACAGTGTAAATAATAATCGTTAATCTTTTTCGAAACATTAATCAGTGTTCTTGACACAAATTTAATTAACATTGCGGCTCCCACGCACAAGTTTAGAATTTCCCATTTTAATACATTCTTGCGGGGAAACTGTTAGGCAACATTTAATATAAAGGAAACTATTATCAGCAGAGAAAATGCTATTAAAATAATAATTGTGTTGATTAACTTTTATCTCAGTTAATAAAATAAAAATTACTTGCTTCCGTAACGGAATTTTAAGAATAGTATTGCTATATTATACCGACACAATTGGTATAATACAAAATAATATGTAAGACGCATGAAAGAACACTAACCACTAGAAAGGTATAGTATAGTCGACATTTTCGCATAAGATTAATGAATTTCGTGGTCGACAAGCCCGAGAAAATTATAAAATCTGTTCATTCCGTTATAAGAGAGAAAAGCATAATTTCATAAATACGCGTTGCCCTGCTTGTTTCGTAGCCGAGGAGACGACGACGAATACTTTATTCTCCAATCTTTTTCAATTTAAACTGTTCAAAGCAATGAAGTTGTGAACCCGGAGGTTAACTTCTTTCCCGCAGCGTAATAAGTTATTTTACTGCGTTGGGAATTTCGTGTACTTGGGCGAATTTCCCGAGGCTGTATTTACCGCTTCTCCCCAGCGGTGTGAATAGCCGTGTTGTAAGTAGATTTAGAAAGTTTGATCAAGCCGGGCTATGGAACGCAAGAAATAGTTGAGAAGCTGCGGCGGATGAGCTTTCGAGAAAAAGGCTAAAATACATGCCATGATATACGCGCGCGCTCGCGATGTGCGAACGAGAGCAAAAAGCAAAGAGAGCAGAAAAACAAAGCTGCGTGTAAACAAATGAAAAGAGTAGAGGGGAAAATAAGGAAGATGAAGTGGCGGGCTAAAAAATATCGGCGCGTCTACGTAGACAGAGTCGTGGAGCTGGCGGTGGTATCTGCAAAAGAAAAAAAAAACGCGTTCATAAAGTTTCGTGTCTGCCAGAAAGAGAGGGAGAGAGCGAAGAATCCAGAAATATACGAGGCGCAAGCACGAAACTGCGCGAGTGTACGTGTAACTCTACCGTAAAATTCTCTGCGTCCCTCAGTTCCGCGAGCCTTTCCCCTAGCCCTTGTATTTGCTGCACGCAGGGGGCAGCCATGCGCTACGCTGCAGCCCCGACAGCATTTGAATACGGGGGGGGGAAGACTGCCGCACTTATCCGCAATCACAATCATTTCTTCTTGGATCTAATTGCGCGATAAGGATCTACCGACTCGCTCCTTCCCCCCAACCAACATTGTTGCTATTTAGAATCGCAAATTCCTCATGTACGTAACCATTTCTGCGCCACTCGGACTCTGCTCATTTAAGAAAGCAATGAGCTTTCCCGCTCTTCAACGTCGCACGCAGAAATACTAAGAGCATTCATTATTTTTCAAAGCCACTTCCATCAATAGATCTACTAAGTCTTCTTCTTTACTTTCATAACAGGCTTTACCATTCAATTTACGTACAAGAACGAGGAGCGGACCCGTCAACGTACTATTTAATTAAATAACGCGTTGACAAAGAAGCTCGTTCTTTAACATATTAGCATAATTAAAGCGTTCGATTGCCTTTCATTAAGACGATTCTTCGAAGAAGAAGCCATTGCATAATTTTTACTTTGAAGGATTCTTTTTATATTCCATTGAAATTTTATACGTTAAAAATATTAAAATACAGCGTGAATTTTAATTATTTCTCATTTGGATTCTTCGAACAATCTATACATATGCATTTGCGCTGGTATACTTAATCATTTCACTTGCCTAGCCAACTTAATTAGTGCGCAAGTATAATTACCAATATTTGACAAAGGCACAAGATCTCGACTTTAGTGGAGATTATCATCTGGATAAGTGAACAATATGAAAAGGCTTGAAAGCTTAAAATGTAACAAGAAGCCAAGCCTTTAACAAGTATCTCACCTCGCGAAGAAATGCTAAGTATGTGGTGTATAAAGGGAGGTGATTAATGTCAGCGAAGCAATAATTCAAGCAATATTGATGCTGTGTCACTCTTAAAAATGCCGATAAATCTATGTAGCTCCTTTTGTTTAATGGAATGTGAATGCCATGCACGGAAAGAAACGGTGAAATAATCGAGATATGTGTGCGGGCTTTTTGCTTTCCTAGGTCATACGTCGGCCGTGGGTGGCCGCGAAATATACGATTCGTTTATTTAGCTTTAAGGGAATTTATACGCCGGGGACATTTATGAGGTACGGAAACAGCAAGCGCTGTAGCCGGTTTCTTCTTGCCTGCTCTTTTTACGGACGCGCCCCGTCGCCGACGGCTGCCTCATGCTGACTTTTTGCGCGCAGCGCGCGGACGTTTATTTCTGCGCTGCGCGCAGCGTCGGGCTATGGCAATCTATGTTAAAGAGCGTTGCATCGCTATCGCGCGCAAGCCTTCATTGATTTTTATACGAACGTTTATGAGGCATCCCCCTTTTCGTTATTATGTGTCTAGACCGCCTATCTCTTCCTTTATGTATTTTGGTTTCTCTCACCGCCTTGCCCATCTTTCTAAACAGCTTTTGGATCAAATTATTATTCTCGCGGAGTAAATAAAGTAAAACTTTGGTAGCGTCAAATGGGCTAAATCAAATACCTGCGGACTAATCCAAGCAAATTTAGCAAATGACATTTAAACTGCATGGATAAATTGAAAAATTGTTATTTTATTGCAAAAGCAATTCAATATTAAAAAGTTGACTGGTTCACCCTGCAAGTTTTCACTTTACCTTATGTTACGGTACTTCTTAAATTACATATTTTTGCACTATTTTCAACTATATATATATATAGTTTCATACAAACATGCACACACGCACACGCACTCAGTTGCAACGGTAACTGTAGCTGATAAAAAAAATTGATTTCACTCGTGTGTAAGCCGATATAAAACCATTTGTAAATATGACTCAAAGTTCGATATACCTTTTATTGTGGCAAAAAGTATAAACGAAATCATTTTATTATATTAGCTTTGCATAAACAATGCCTGTGTACTCGACATTGCATTGCATGTAAATCGGATATGAGTAATACGAATTCTAAAGACTACAAAACAATCCATAAAGTATAGTTTTACATTTATCCAACTATATACCTAGTCGAGAAAATATAAAGTGATCGAATTCGATATATTCGTCTGAGTAAGATAGAGTTTTATAATATTTTAATGAACTACACTATACAGCTACACAAGTATTTATAAATTTATGTATGCCTTAATTGAAGAAATAAAATTAATCTTTGGCCAGATTATAATCAAAAACATACTTCGATTCCCAATTCTTATTGGTAAATAAAAATATTATAGAATTAACCTAATTCAAATTTATCGGTATATGAGCATTCCCCATTTGAATGGGTGAGATGAAAAACGGTCCAAGTCCAAAACATAAATTTTGAGTTAGTAGAAAGAAGACTTTCTGAAGTCGATAGGTAATGATTTAGAGTAAAAGTTATCACTAAACATTCGTTGAGATATGGTATTTGTTTACTTTTCTTAAAAACGTATAGTTGCATGCTTTGAGTAACATGTTTCCCTCAGTTTAAAATTTTTTGTTTTGGACTTGGACCGTTTTTCATCTCACCCATTCATTTATGGCTCATTCTATAGACACATTATTATGTATAGTATAGATTTAAGAAGGAAAAAGAAACAGGATACCGATATCTTACTTTTGGCTAGCGAAACTTGGCGTTTGACGTCTTGCTCGAGTTAAAAGTTGGGCTTAAAAAAGTAAGGAAAGACGCAGGAGAAGTGCACGGCAAAGAGAAACTCAAAGGCGATGTCTGCCCCTTTGATGTGGCCAGAGCCTGTGGCAATTCGATTAACCTCGGCTCCTTGACGCCAGATGAAAGAAATATGTTAAAGAATCGGAAAAAGGGGCCACACGATAACCCTCGATGTGGTTGTCCGAAAAAAAACTTTTGAAGATTCGGCACGTATATACAAAACACTACTCAGATATATAAGAAATAAACCATGATCAGACACTAGACTTACAAATAATGTATAAATATCTTTTTTCTGCTTTGTCTAAGCTACATGTTAATAAGTAGTATATTATTGATTTATAAAAATAGCGAAAGTAGATTTACGAGTTTTCTCAAAAAACGATATTCTAAGAAATATTTTTTCTCATACTCATTATAAATTCGACTTTTATTAATATTTTTATTTTATCCTCCTTTTCATTTCTCTTATTACAGATATTTTCTCGAATGGACCAATAGAGATTTGGTCTGGAAAATCCAACATTGTTGCCAGTGGGAATATAGGTACGTCTAATAGATAATCCACTTTATTTTTAGAAAAGCAATAATAAACGAATTCTTTTATCGTATTGCATTCATGCTGAATATGTATGCCTTCTTACTGTTGCACGCTTTTCGTGGAACTCGAAAAAGCGGTTTCGTATTTTTTATCTGCCCGACAAAATTGAAACTGACCAACAGAAAAAAAGAACTTCCGCACTGTTTGCCAAAAGAATTTTTTTTTTAGAAGAACAATTTTTCCCAAACCCTTTTTTTAAACGGTCGCAAGTTTTCGATATCGTGATAAAGAATTTCAGTAAATAATTGGTAGTTCTATCGATTCTATAAAATGCTTTTTTTTTTAAGAGTTTTATTTTTTAATGAACATTCAGAATCAAAAATTTGTATCAAAGTTAAAAATTAAGTATATTGGTAATTAAATATCTATTTCCCTTTATCAAACATAGTTTACAAAGTTATATAAGAATTTAGAATAAAATTAACATTCTTAAGTTACAGTTAAAAAATAGTGAAACCTCTATTATTATTAATGCTCATTACTCGACGAGCTGCTGACATGCAGCTCGTAATTTATGTCTACGAGTGGGAACTCGTGACAATAATGATCAAGTATTAATTTTAAAAATGTTATTACATCAGAAACGTACAATATTGCATTATATTTTGAATTATTAATTCTAACTTTTTTTTTACTCGAATGTAATACCTAAAGGACTGTCTCGATAATGAGGGTTACAATGTGCTGAGAATTTCTACAATAAAAAGAGCACTGCTACTTTAATTAATTTTTACTGATACACAGTTTCAGGTATTGCATTAAAATAAAAGAATGCAATCTTGTACGTTGAAATGTAATATCATTTTAAAAATTAATACTTGATTATTATTAACAATTAAAAATTACTATTTTTATTTTTTAAGAAAAATATCAGAACTTGTTTAGCAATTTTTATTCAAACACAGTTCAAAAACTACGGGTGAGTATCGTAGCACTGGCGCAGAAAACTTTTTTTCGTGAAATTTTTTTAGTTTTGATCTCAATTCATACTACCTTTACTAAAGTATGGTAGTTAATATAAAATAGATATCAGTAATTCTGCCGAACTTTTCAAATTTGAGCTAGAGTGAAATTGAAAAAAAAAATTAAGAGCACACTTTCACATGCTCTTTTCTTCCTTTTCTTCATTCTTCCTTTCTAGACCTTAAATAGTGAAAAAGTGGTAGCGTTACTCATTTTTTTTCAAAGCCATTTTTACCGGAAAACTCATATGAAAGCTATGGGAACATCTAGTAGTCCGTGATAATCTTTTTTGTATAAAAGTCGGTTTTTATGTAGTAAGTGAAAAACTACTTACTTGCCTATTTCGACATGCGGTATATGTTTTTGTGAGGGATAAAATGTATCGATCACGCTACACAACAGTTATTTTTCATTGACCTTGTTAGTGTGCCAGCGATTAATTGTATTTTTTAAAACGAGTTTCGTTTTTAATAACGTCATTCAAAGTAATGTAAAATAAATTCTATAAGCGGCACAATGATGACTAACAAATCATATTATTTGTTATGTTAAAACAAAGGTTTTTCCATTATAAAGACGTAAAAAACTGCAAAGCCATTTTTAAAAAGCAGTATAGAGGAAAAAATTCAATATTTGCAAAAATTTGGTAACCCTTAAATAACTCATTATATGAGTCGTTTATTAATAGGCACACATATCTGTAATTGACTTCCTGAAAATATATGTTAAAACAGTTGTGAAAAAACTTTTTTCAAATGATTTCGAGAAAAGCCATTTTTTTTAATCGCATAAAGAAGATAATAATTTGTACGAGTACCACTTGAGTATGCCTTTAGTCTTTCTCCTTACCATACGTAATTTGTACGATTCTAAATTGGGTTTTGGTACCAAGATGATGTTCTTCTAACCTCATTTAAGAACTGTAACTTGCACAGAATTCCATGTAGTGAGTATATCAAAGAGTAACTCGAATTTGAAAAGTACCGCGGAATTACTCATATGCATTATCTATTTTAAGAAGTTGAACTGGGTGGAAAACCAAATCTCGTGTGTATTCGTCATTCCAGCTTATAGTATGTGTCACATTCACGACGTATACCTGTCTTCGGGCGCTGCCGATTTAAACAGTGTTCCAAACGAGGAAAGCTTAGTGGTTCCTATTAGGCATCAGCCTAAAAGAGAATGACTAAAATCATTGAAACTAATACCACGGCTTTAATAATCATACCATTGAGCGGAGCACTTCTGGTTTTCGTCAATTGACATACTATTTTTTCGTATAGTATGAAAGATCCGTCAACGTTCAGAAAGTGCAAGACAAGAGCTCGTCTAGCACTCGAGTTGATATGGCAACCATTACTTGAAGTCAGTGGACCCTTGCGTTTGTGGCCCCCAAGTAAAAATAAAGTATCAACTTTTTCTACAGTTATGATAGTTTAAAGTTGAGTATGAAAAAACCACCAAAATACCCGCTAAATTTTGCTGCATATTTTAACGATTTATCTATTACGATAATGCACCCTTGATGATAGTAAGAGGTGCTCGGATTACTTTTTTTAGTGTGCGTGTGGATGTCGACGCATCGTTCGACTTTTAAAGAGCCCGCAATCCCTAAAAAGATGGGGTTGCCTGAAGAAGAGCAGGAACTGTCGTGTAGGATATTTTTCGACTTAAGAAAGAGAAATAGACTCGCACTTTGGTTGCCCCTCACTGTGGGGTAGTGTAATTCGACAATTCGACTAGCTAGCCAATGTAATCCTGACAAAAATGTCTGAGGGAAAGTAGATGATATTGAGTCTATTTGTTGAGTGCACCATATTAATCTAGCGTAGCGGACGTGTGCAAGCCAAAGCAGATCGTCCCGTCACCCCTCAATGAAAAAGTGGAATGTCGTGCATGGCGCGTGACATGCCTTTCACGTAGATAATCTTTCACATGACACAACTCTTTCCGTACACGTACTCTCTAACTTACGACAAGTCTACAATTCTCGATAATACATCAAATGAATTTACTCCAGTGAAACGCTATTATTTATGGATCATCATTTTTTTTAACATCAAAGCTTAAAACTTTATGAGACGTGTGTCGTACTGTCTGAATATGCACGTATGTGCTTTGATTTATCCTTCACTACATAGCTACAGCTTATTTTGGCCCAGTATGTGACCTATATCTTTTTTCATACTCGTTTTCAAAAGCCATACTCCCCCTGAAGTGATGCGCGATCTTAACAGTTCTTTTAATCAGACCTCCGTCTAGGCCAAAGAACAGAAGCTTTTTGCTCTGTCGACTTCTGCCTCACCTACTGATTTAATATAGTTTAGGTATTTATGTCACCTCCCGTACATTTTCTCTGGAGCGAAAAATCAGCTAATCGATCACCTATAAGTTGCAGCGGTTACCCATCCGAGTATTAACCACACCCAGCGCTGCTTGACATCAATGACCGACCGAGGGACAGTTGTACTACCCCATCAAAGGGTTGGTCGCACTGTCTGATGTACTTGTGACTGAAACATTTTTAATTCTTAATTACTTTGTTCTAGAATGCATTTACATATATTTCTAACACAAAAATAAGGTAGCTGCTGTAAAAATGTAAAATAATTTTTAATGCAAAATAACAAACTATTATTGCGTTTGTACGATGATTACAAGGCGCTTGATTATATACAGATGTATTATAAAGAAACTGAGTATGAATAATTAAAATCTTAAAGCATACAAATAATTGACGAAAAGCAGATATAGACAAAACGATAAAGGTAGACTCTAAAGAAACAAAAAATTCAAATAAATTCAATAATTATATTTATATGTAATTTCTTTATGTCTATTTTTGTTATCAATGACTGAGAATGAAAAAGTTACGCGGGTGGTATTTTTTAAAACTTGTAAAACTTACTTAAATACTTCATAATGACGTTTGTGTGCAAATGATTATTAGGTAGAAAAATGTAAGAAGCATTTTGAAAAATAAGCACTTGAATTTGTCATGCGAAAAATAAGGTAGAATCGAAAAATTTCTCGTCTATGTAAGTAGAAATACAGTTTTGCATGCGCGTGGGACTGCTACTTAATAACCTTCGCTTCGAACTTTGGCGAGCGGGAGGGGAAAAAGGAGTTCGAGGCTCGCGGGAGCGCATGGCCGACTTTTTAAAAAAGATTCGATTCGGACTTATTTGAAAAGTTTATGCAATTTCGCATCTGCAATAGAGTGAGAAACAGATCAGGAAAAGTCGGGGAATGAACAAAAATAAAAAAGCAAAGAAGCCCGTGGAGAGAGGGAGATGAGATCGAACGAGTCGGGCATTAACATCGAGAAGAGAGGAACCGGGAACTGCATGCGGGAAATAAGAAAGACCGATGCATTCGATCGAAAACTAGAAGTAGCCTCGAATTATTCTGCAAAAAATACTTGGAACTTTTCTGGGTCACCTTCTCTCATTATCACCTTGCACTGGGCTGCATGAATTAACATTCAATATAGACTCTCGATAGCTTTTCCATCTCAACTTAAATAATAAAAATCGTCAGAAGCTAAATTAAATGTTCTTATGAACCACAATTAATCGTTGTATCTATACTCTTCGTCTTATAAAGCGACTTGAGGTAATTCGGCCACCTTAAGCAGAAATTTTGTTGAGTGTTTCTGCAAGCATGTTTATAAAAAACTGTTGAAGAATCATCAAAATATAGTACATCTTCTACGAAGAAAAAAAATGAGGATCCCCTTGCATGACATTATATTTACTTGACTCGAACTCAAAATATAAAATGAACGCTTTTTTCTAGGCAAAATGCATAAATATGTATAAAGATACATTGAAATACAATCTATCTTCAACAAGAAAAAAAATTCTGGACACTTCAAAAATTAAATCAACCTTGCTAAGAGGGTTAAATAAAAAAAAACTGACTAATTGTGCCCTTAACGCATGTATTCGAAAAATTTTGAAGTAATTTATAAGCCATATTTTTCATACTTTCCAACTACCTATATGACTAACCTTTGTTGTACACACCTTGACATGAAATAATTCAACATGTTACATACGCAGTGAACTCCACCCCAGCGTTAAAATTGCTATTTATACCCTGATACTTCTTAATATAATGCTTCAGAAAAAAAAATGAAAATATCAAACCTTCTGAAATAAGCATGCTATTTGAGAAATTAAATATGCTCGCAAGCGTATGATTTGTTCACAATATTTTTATGTTGAATCGTTGGGTTTCTTTCGAAAAATAGAATATTATAAAGTACCACCTTAAAAACTATATTTATAGAATTTACTATAAATTAATACAAACTAATTTACTATAAATAATAACACTATTTCAGAATGACACAATTTTGACAAACCAATTTATCTAAAGCAAATTCAATTTTCGGTTTATAATTTTTATCTTGAAAACAAAAGCGAATAAAAAAATTCCTTTCGAGGAAAACTTCGTCTCTTCATTCCCTTCAAAGTAGCATTTTAAAAAAATTAATTTGACGACAATACTTTTACATGTTTCCGAGCGCTAAGCGGGTTATTGAAGAGCTATTTATGCGGAATATCAAAACGTCATAGTTTTAAGTTGAACGGACGGCATTAATTACGGCGTCAAAAAATAACTTTGGGACTTTACAAAAAGTTTTACTTACATGAAAACTATTAACCCCATCTAGGACGCATATTTTATGTCGGTTTCAATGTTATAATTTGTTATGATATCGCATATAAAATATTTGCCAAAGTACATTACTATCAATGCCACACTTTTTGAATCAGATGCGTCAGTTATGTGAATTAATTTTTAACGATTTTTATTCAAAAGTGATTTTTTCAAACTTTTTTCTCAAACTTGCATTTTAGTTGAATACCAGAAAATAGTATTCTGACATTACAAATAGCACGCTAATTTCAATATGGCAGGCAAAACGTCGAATTTTCGCAGAGACGAACAAAATTTTCGGATAAAAATATTAAGAAACATTTGGTTGATTTCCAACACGAATCTTACAATAGCAGAAAGAAATAAAAATGAAGTAGCTATTAATCAATTCCTGAATAAAAATCCTCAGATTCATAGATTTTGAAAAATAAAAAATAAGGTAAAAAATTAGAGGCCTGAAAGTTATTTATTTTGTTGATGTGGCGACGCCTTGTGGGGGTTGAGGCGAATATTTGTCTGCGCGTCGTATCCTTTCATTCGGTCGATCGGCATAGCTTCTCCACCACGGCAGAAACTTCCCGCTCGGCCCAGTCTCTCCACGCCGACGCGAAAATCTGGAAAGAGTCGTTACACACTTCGCCGACTCTCTCTCTCTCTCTCTCTCTCTCTCTCTCTCTCTCTCTCTCTCTCTCTCTCTCTCTCTCTCTTTCTCTGTGCCCCTGCATCTCCCTTTCGCTCTGGGGAAACTTATAGGGAGATGAACAAAAAGGAAAGAGTGAAGCGAAGTGAACGAATCGCTCGAGCACTTGGGCTATATGTGTGTGGGAGCTCTCGAGGAATCGTATATAGGGAAAAAACCCTAATGGCAAATAAAGCACGCGCGCGAATAGTGCAGCGAAGAAGGGAAGCGAGAAGAGGGTGAATGGTTCCGGAAAAAAGAATGGCGTCGCGAAGGCGCCAACTTTTCGCCAAGTATTGGATGTACGCCGCGCGCCCCGCTAACTTTCAACTTTATGGCTGATTTTATGCAGGCCCCGATCTTTTTCTTTTTCCTGCCCCGTACTCTTATATCTTGCATGTGGAAATAGCTACATGTTACCGCGAAAATAAGCTTTACTACCTATACATTGTTTTCTTCAATTCCCCCCAAAAACTCTAACTTTACTATTTTACATTCAAACTCGCGTGGAATCTCTTTATTCTATCAACGAAAATTTCGTCTTGCTATTGCTTAAAGTAATTTATGAAATATTGCCTATAGCTTTATGAGGTTGGTATATCAGATCAGAACTTGCGTATAAAACTTGTAACGTGGCATAAACGAAATTGGCATACGGATTGGGGAGACTGCGAGTGTATAAACTGGTTAGTAAAGCCCCGCTCAGATTGTTCGCGAAGAAAATGTAACAGAAACTTACAGATTTACGGCGTGCAGAGCGGAAAGTACATGAAAAATGTTCTCAGCCGTCCTTACATAACCAACGGCAAGTAAAGAACGCTTTCCAAGATTAATATCGTGCAGTGTTTGCTATGTAGAGCAAACAGTCGAGCATTACGCAACGCTATAATCTGCAAAACGTATTCGCCTTCTAAATTTACAAAAGGTTTGAAGGAGGATATATACGCATGTATCTAATGAATCGAGATGAAAAGTATGCTGAAAATTAAAAAGTTTTCTTTACCTACACTGGTAAAAACTTCTAACCAGAACTGCACACATGTATGTGAAGTATAATCCAAATACACATATTAAATATCAATGCATGTTTATTATTAAATTTTCAATCACTGTTTTGAATTTAATACATGTAAATTAAAACAGTTTTAAAACACGCATTTTCAAATTAAAATACGTGTATTAATCATTCCTCCACGTGTGAGTAAAAATTCAAAATGCATATTAAAGTTTTCTTAAATTTAAAAACATTTTCAATCGCACATTCATTAAAGTTAATAACGGTATATTGTAATTTCAAAATATTCTTTTATACTTAACAATCAGTTTGAAAGATCAATTCACAAATGTGTGAATTCTGAACTACGCAATACCACGTTTATGAATAAAAATTGAAAATGTTTATTAAAAATTTCTTAAAATTAAGAACATTTTTAACAGTGATATATTAATTAAAGAAATGTGCTGATGAAATATCGAATGCAGTAACGAAACTGTAATCGGAAAAGCGAATAGAGCGTTTGGTGCTTATTAGAAAAGAGTGCGGTGCACTCAGCGCGCGCTCATCGCTTTTCCCGAAGAAGCGCGCGCAGGAGTAAAAATATACGTTGGTAAAGAAAGTGCGCCGCGCAGTCAGACGCCGAAAGGGGCAACGCCGAGGAAAAATTGCTCGACATGAGCGCGCTGCTCTACCGCGGCTGCATCCTCCCCCCTTCCCTCGAGCGCGCGAGGAGCGTGCGATTTGAAAGGAGTCCCCGCGCATGTCTTTCAGATTTACTCAGCCGCGACGCATTTGCATTTTCCTTCGTCGCTTGCGAAAATAAGAAATAAAAAAGCAGTCGCGAACGTCGTCTGTGCTCTTTCAATATTCTTTATACATCTTTGAATATTGATAGCGCGGATGCAAATGCCCTCGACACAATGGAGCGCGACTCGCGCCGCCTCGTCGATTCGCGAGTCGAGCAAATTTTAACGAATTTTGCATCGGCCCGCTTGGAATTAGCATTTTCCCCCCATTTTCACTGATTTCACATTGACCGCTTCACTGCTCGAATCGGCTCGGCCAACAAGGCCTTTGCCAAAGCGTCTGAAGTGTGACGATCTCTTGGGGCGAGAGCAAGAGGTAATAGCGGGGCGCGCTTAGCGTATACAGCGGCGCAAGTCGCTCGATTATACTGGCGCGCTATAGCCAGATTACGGGAGCGCAATCTTGCTCGGTAATCGTTAGTCGAGCGCGGCCCAACTAATCCGCGAAGGCATTCGCACAGGTAAGAAGCGGCTGCAAATCTCGCGCACAGAGCCGCAGCGAGCTTGACAGAGCTGAAATGAGCGTCGTGTATCAGCCGCGGTTCGCTTTCCCCCCTCCCCGCGACTCCCGTAATCTCGCATACTTGCGGCATTAGTTGCCGCCGACGACGACGACGACGCAGGAGCTTGTGGGATAGCTCGCGTACTTGCGCTACAGCGAGAACTCGCGGTACGTAGTTGGCGCATTAGAAAGCAATTTTGTGTTCGCTAGGAGTTGCGCCCGCGAACCGCGCGCATTTTCGGCCAAGTATTTTATCGATGTCTGCCGGCAAGCCCGACATTTCGATGCTTTCCGCAAGCCCCGGCAAATACAGGACCGAACAGAATATTCGCAAGACAAAATTAACTTTTACCAGTGAACAAGCTCGATTGCTTCCTAAGTATGCTCGAACTTGGATTGATTGCAAAGCACAATTTTCAAATTGCCCATTGATCTGTTCTGTGGCCGCAGTACTCCTTTATTTATGTTGGCTCGACGTTATCGAGTTAGTGTACCGCGGCCGCGCTGACCCGCTGCTAAATTTTATATGCGCGGGCTAGATTGAAAGCGTACTAAAACAACTGAGAGATAATTCGACAGAATTTATCCCCTCGCTCATCCGGACAGGCAAAAAATCTAGCTTCTAAATCAATGACACTTGAGTTTATTTGCATTGTATTATCGAGTAACTGTCGGGCCGAGGGCGAAATGCTGAAATTCATTCGAATAATTTGTTGTTATTTTTCCTTTACATAATTTCTTCAACATCCACTCTTCACGAAGACGCCCTTCAAAATCATTCGAGTGTTTGAAGAAACAGTTGAAATAATGTAAATTTATTTTAATCCGGGACTGATGGTGAAAGGTTCAAAGTTTTAGGAAATCGAAGTAGTGGTCATTATATTCAAATTAATAATTTGAATCGTTTAACAAATGTTTATAAATAAATTTTTTTCTAGATTTTTCGAAAAGGCGAAAATAATCCTTTGAGAGGAAAAACTAGAGGAACTATAGATAACAGGTAGACGTACTGTCTAATTGATAGGTCATGTAAAATATCATAGCCAGAAAATATCCATAATCTATTAATAGTTACATTTTCTACGTCACATAAGTAAATCTACAAATATCAATTTAAATCTTATATTATTCTTTCCAAGAAAATGCAATTTAAAAAGAGGGAAAAAACAACCTCGAGTATCTTGTCAATTTATTTATCGATATATCTTCTGAGCGAACTAATCCGATCCGAGTTATGATGAAACGCGAGATTTTGTTACCTCACAGTAACTTTTAAATTACAAATTTTATATGTACCCTGGTAGAAAATAGATTAACTTCGTTGGTTAACATGTTAATCAAATGGAAATTTAAAACTATTTAAAACTATCACTACATTTTAAAGCATCTACAATATAATATTTCCATACGTATAAATAGTTATTCTTCGTCGACAATAGCAAGATAATCATGGTATGACGTTTTTAATTTCAAAATTAACGGCTCGCCAATCATTGGTTAGCATTTCTACCAGGGTAATATTCATATTAAATTTTAATTATGTATGCCGAAATTTCGACAGCGTATATTATATTATTGGGATTTGACATCCGTTTTACATAGCTAATCTACTAAACTATAGATACCGCAATCTATAGCTAAGCTAACATATACTACGATCCAAGATGGCGCGAGTTGGACAGCATTTACCGTAGGCTTTATACGGAACAAATGCTTTTTTTTTGTCGAATATGTATTTAATAACAATTATTTTTATGTAAAAGTGAAATATATGTCATTGAAGCATATAATAATTATTTTTTCTCACTTTGTAGGTAAAAAAATAATTTATATTAAATCATTTTATATTGTAAGTGCACAAGGTATTGCGGTGCTCCGAAAATTTACATAGTGCTGTTTCAAATTTTATTGCTTAATGTACAAGATAAATCATCGAGATAATTTTTCCTATAATATAATTATTTGTAAATTAATTTTCTGTAAAAGTTTAAGTAAAACTGTTAACTTTATTTTGAGGTTAAACTTACCGGTAGATGAACAGTAAAGTTGCAATGACATGTTTGCACTTTCCACTCAATCCAGCTTTACAGGAACTTTAAAATTTATGATTTTTCCTGTTTTATCTATTTCACCATTTATCTCATGTGGTTTTTCTCTCAGGTGAGACGTTTGTAAACACACAGATAAAATACTAATTATATCACTATTCAAAACTGCATTTTTGCCGCATTTTATTATGTGCCCTGCACTTAAAACACGCTCTCCTTCAACAAACTTTCTTTCCGATAAATTTGTTCCGGCCCAATTACAAATATCTGCCATTTTTAATAACATTTTTAATAAAAATTGCGTTACTCCCATTTAATTCTAGTGTTAAATGCTGTCCATCTCGCGCCATCTTGATTAGTTATAGATTACGGTATCTGTAGTCATTCATCTACAGTTTACTTGTGTAGCTATATGTACCCATGTCAAATCCCAATAAGGTGGGTATCGAAAAGACGAACATTCATTTCGAATCAGCAGCAAAATATCGAATTTTGTTACTCCGAATTACATTATTTACTAGTGAACATTTTAACGAACGCATTTAATTAGAATGTTCGAATCGTCGACTACCTAGTAATAAAGAATAAATAAAATGTGATCGAAATAGCTACATTCGAATCGCTATTTTCTCAAACGGGAAAATTCTTTCCGACTCTAAAATAGATGGTTCATAAGGGCGTTCGCCTTTTCAATACCCACCCAAAAAGATGGTTTATTATTCTAACCAACCGGTCGGTTGAAACGGACAGAACATAAACGAATAGTTAAATTAACAAACAAGTGGTAGTTTCACCGTCCATGTTCATATCGTTACACTTACAAGGAGATGATCAGGAGATGCGGGTTCAGGATTTGGATAAAACTGTAGGTGGTTCATTATGATAAATAATGAGACACGTTTCTCGGGGTTTTTGTGAATGGATCTTTTATTCCAAGACCCAAGCTATTTTATGTCTAAAATGAACAAATTTTGATAAAAATGGGGTCTCCTTCTTTAGTTATATCTTTTCGAATATTTCGGTCATATAAATGGACTAAAAAGTTTATAAAAGTCAGAAAAAGCTTTAATGTATGCTGTGTTTCATTAAAAAATGTCAATTTCTCAAAAAGTTATAGATTATCAAAAATAGAGTAAGAAAATAACTAAAAATTTGTCAATTTTTTCAAGCATTTAACGGGTGGTATTTTAAGCTATCTTTTTAGTCTATTTTTTATAGCCTATAATGTTTTGATAAATCGACATTTTTTAACGAAATACAGCTTAAATTAAAGCTTTTTCTGCCTTCTTTTATAAACTTTTAGTCCATTTATATGACCGAAATATTCAAAAAGATATAACTAAAGAAGGAGAACCCATTTTTATAAAAAATTGTTCATTAGAAATAAAATAGCTTGGATCTTAGAACAAAAGGCCCATTCACAAAAACCCCGAGACCCGTGTCTCATTATTTGTCATAAACGCAAGTACCTCCTACAGTTTTAGCCAAATCCAGGATCCGCATCCCTGATCATCTCCTTGTTGATAGTAACCTATCGTTATTTAAAACTATCAATAATATTGTTAAACATATTATTGGTAAGTAAAAAAGCAGTCGACGCTATTATAGATTTGGTTATCGTTATTAACGTTCAATAGTTATTGCTACCACTTGTTTGTAGCAAAAGCCCGAGTAATAAAATGGTTACGACAACTATGTACTATCTCTCACCAATTACGTTGGTTACATTAACTATCACCTTTGGTTCTGTGATTTTTGACTAATTCGAGTTAGTACTGTAATCAATTTCTTGATTAATTGAACCAACTTTTTTCCGTGTATTTTAACCACTAAATGGTTTTGGAGAACAGAAGTTAATCGCAAAACTTTTGGTTCTAAATGTAAACTTTTTTACTAATCGTATTTAACAAACTAGGCAACGCTCTCTGAATCAAATTATTTTTTACCGCGTTCCATTGCGCATTAAACTTTTATTTTCCCCATTGCATTTCCCTATTTTAGTTAAACAAATCAACTTGTCTCGATTGAAAATAAGAACACGTGAAAAATTCTGTCTACAATTGCACTTTAAACAATAGGTGGATATCGGCGTTTGCACGTGAGACGCATGATATGCCATAGAATGAAGAGGTATTGGAGAGTGAAAGTCTGTGGCAACGCACGTCGAACAAGAACAACAAGTCTATGGAAAATAAACACGTCCCCGCATAGCGGAATTGATGAGCCTCGATGGACGATGGAGTCTCTCGGAAATCGTGCTCTGCTCATCCGCACAATGGCACACGCGACATGAGGCGAACACATGTGGGACAATTGTCCGATGGGACTGAACTGACACCATTATGCTGCACGTGCGCGCGCCGCTCGCAAGCCCAGCCTGGCCGCACGATTCCCATATTAATACCGGTATTAATACCCGTATTAATAGCCAGCGACGAGCGGCGTGGCGTGCGCCCACGCGCACACGAGTCTTTCGAGGTTCTCAGGAGAGTCATACGATCGAGCAATTTCACGCAAACGTCGACCTATTAACGCTACGCGGCTCCGTAAATATTAATTCCTCCCATCGATTCATATAAATTCGCCTGATTATCATAAAGGCGTGAATATCTCCCGATATCCCTTGCACATTTTCAAGTTTTCATCAATAAACTGTTATATTTTCTCAAATAGTGCGACAGCGTGTGCTGGAAAACTTCGATTTTCTCAGATTCACAAGCAAGTCCATTAAGGAAAAACGATTTCCGAACATTTTTGGACAAAATCCAGAACTCTCAGAGCCATGTGCTTTCACGTTATGAATTTTCCGTGCACTTGCATCCTTTATTAAAGAATAAAATTGTCGGTTTCTCGAAATCGAATAAATCAGTCGCAGCGGCTGCACTATACATATATCCCGCACTCTCGTGATTCCAGTTATTGCCCTTCCGGCTCCGAGGAGGAGAATGGCGCGATGCTCCGCAGAATAAGAAAAGGAGGAAAATAAACTGGATGGAAGGAGAGCTTTTTCTCTTCGGCTCCCTCTCTGCGTTCGATCGGCCGCTCGGCGATACATCGCCCGCCGACCGGGAACCCATTGAGGATGCAATAATTAGGCGCGCTTGCTTGAGCCGGAATTCGATCTATATCGGAAGCGTCCTCGAGATTCCTCATTTCTTTCGGGGCGTTGGCGGGCTTTCCGAATAAAAGAAAAGACTTGCTCTGAGAGCGCTTATCGGAAAAGCTTTCGCGACGAGTGCGCCGCTTCAGCGCATGCAAAAACCACACGGTTATTTTCAGCTCCAGATAAGATAGAAGATTGCCCTTCGGTATATATATATATATATATATATATATATATATATATATATATATATATATAACTGTTTATAAATGGCCTATGCAGTTTCGAAGAAACTTTTTAGAATATCGCTTATAAATATCGGTGTATCCATATATAGGAAAAGCTCTTCGATGCTCTAGCTATATATACAAGAAATCATGCAAAGCTTATATGTATTGAAACTGTTTTCTGTAGGTAAACTTTTTCTCATAAAACGCCGGCACTTGTTTACCGCAGCTGAACTTTCTTAAGCTTTTCTTCGTGAAATCTGGAATGCTGCCGTATAGAATTTCAAATTAATACCTCCCTTCCCGACTCTAGTCTTCATAAAAATCGCAATATTTGAAGACAAACATTTTTCAAAAAGTAAAAATGGATACTTTAGTCCATGAAAATGTGAGTGACAGGTGTTTTGGTAAAAGACGCGGGATTAAGAAAGTTAAAGAATATAACGTAATCTGGGGAGGGCAATTCTCAATCTCGCTCTCTCCCTCTGTTTTTCTTCGCGGCGCTCTGTTTGTCCTTCTTTCTGCCGCCTAGGCGCGGCTTTATCCCCGGCGCGCGTGGCCCACGATTTATGTATTTCAGCTCGAGCAATTTCAATTTCTCCCCGTAGCTCGGCCGACTCTGGGAAAACTCGGCGGGCACGTCATACTTTCATTATCATATTTAACCATTCGTAACTCGGGCTGAAACTGAATTCGCCGGGCGCAAGTTTTCGCAGGGCCGCACAGCAGCCGCGGCCCTGATATATCAATCGGAGGGAAGCGTAGCTCCGCTTCCCTCGTCTCCCTCTCTCCTCAATTTTCGCCGGCGTATTTCCAGCAGGAGTAATCGCAGTGTCGGCGAACCGCGAGCGAACATAAGAAAGTGCCGCTGGCTGCTTTGCCGCGTATATATATATTCAGCTCCCGGGCTATGGCCCTGTATATATTTTCCCTAGTTTCGATCGGGCCAAAAGTTCTTCGGTTAGTGAACCTCGACTCGAGCGAGTTTAATGTCTCCCTCTGCTGCACGAGGCGCGTCGCTCCCGGCTAGGGCAAGCTTTTACTTGCAACTTTTTCCGGAGCTTTGCCCAAATTCCACAATGACGCAGCACAAAACAAGTATGAGAAAGTGCCCACAGAGCCTACATATACGTGTCCCCAATCAACTGGTCAGGGAAAAGCCATTTCTACGTGTAGAATATAGCAGTTTACAGGGGCGCATCGTGTATAGAAGTACGAGGCAGAGCTGGGAAAATAGCGCTGCCGCGGCGGACTTTTAATTTTTCCCCGTCGCTTCAGCACACAGTCTAGCGCGAGCGGCGCGGCCCGCGGATCGATCGCCCGGAGAAAAGAAATTAATACAAAGCACACAACTCGCTCGCGCAAACAGCGGGAGCGAGGGCGCGAGAAGGGGGCGTGCGAGCACACAAGAGAGCGCGTCGGCTCCCCCGCGTGCAGCGCCAGCGCGAAATTCCCTCGTCAACTGCGTCATGTGTGATGTGCGTGCGCGTGCTCCAGCTGTATGCGCGCTCGGAAGACGGGGAGACAGAGCGCGCGTGCATCTGGGACTGGCGTTTCGCGGCCGATTACGCGCCGCCGCGTCCGCGGTGAAGCATCGAGAAATTGCGCGCGAATGCGAACGGAAGAAAGCGAGACGCCGAGAGTCGCTCCGCCGTGTTTGCCAGGCGAGTGGAAACGCAGAAAGGTGAGGCGCGGGGTCGGGGTGGGCTTTGTCTGCGCGCAGTGCTGTGTATTGCGCCCCCTGATTTTCAAATCGCTGACAGCGTCGTCGAGAGCGCCACACGTGAATTTCACTTCCCAGTAATGACACGCACTTTTTTCAGCCCCGCTGCGTTCGCGCGAATTTGGCTTGATTATGAGTACGTTTTCTCTCGCAATACTTTATTTCAATTTTTATTTCAACCAGGAGCAATCCCACCTCTTGTAATAATCGCCCGTGCGTATTTTGGATCAATAATAAAGCGAGAATTACGTTTCATTATGCAGTAAAAGAATCTCTCGCACTCTGCGCACGCACTGACAATGAGACAAAATAAATAATTAATAGCTGTTGATATAAAATCTTGCAATTGATATTTATTCGACTGATTTGAGAACAAAAGAATGTTGACGAGTCTTCTATTAGGTAATCATTCGAAATGAAGATATGAATTAAAAAGAGTGAAAGAAAGGCAAATGGAGAAGCGCGGGTAAAATAAATCGATATAGAGAAAAAAGGCGAAGCTCGCAAGAAGTTGATAGGATGGCTATGGTGGCGGTCTGTCAGACAGGTGAGCAGACAGCCGACAAAACGAAGCTCTCCGCCTTCATTTACCAGCCCCTTACTTCAGTCACGACACCCTCTCGAGCAGTGGTGGCGGCAGCAGCGGCAGCACTAGACGAAGCCTTCAGCCCTGAGGCTGTAGTCCATGCCTCGTTTCTCTCGACAACGAATTTCCCTTCCCACCCCCTCGTGCTCTCGTTCCTCTCCCCGGCTTTTACCCCATCCGCTCTTCACCCACGCTATCTCTCCGACTCCTTGTTTCATTATCTATGTTTCTCTGTCAGTCTATTTATCCTCCTCTGCATGCACCAGCAACTTTCGCCCTTCCTTTCCAACACATTTCCTTTAACATTTTTTACACTACATTCCCATATGAAGAAAAACAAGTGTAGTAAATCGGAATAAACTATACGAATCTGTAGAAAACCGTAAGAAACTGTACAAAACTGTACAAAAGTGTTGGTTTTCGGACAGTTTGCATGGTTAATTTCTACGTTTTAATACGTTTTCGTACGGTTCGTACAGGTCTCTACAGTTTTGTACAGTTTCCTACATTTACTATTTCGACATGAAAAAGTTGTTATATATGCAAAAAATTTACGAATCGTAATAAAATATATGAAAGTATATATAAATTCGTATGAATCCGTAAATATATGTACAAAACTGTAGGA
Source organism: Torymus aiolomorphi (assembly GCA_036365515.1). Taxonomy (NCBI): domain Eukaryota; kingdom Metazoa; phylum Arthropoda; class Insecta; order Hymenoptera; family Torymidae; genus Torymus; species Torymus aiolomorphi. Next base: position 48,138,227 of record CM070875.1, on the reverse strand, counting down.
AACTGTAAGATTCATTAAAACTTATGGAATGTACATTTTCGTATGTTTTCTTACGTTTTCATACATTTAAATTTTTACAGGCAAATTTGAGAAAATTTATAAATCGTATAAAAACGTATAAAACCAAACAAAAATGTACAAAAATTTACAAAATCGTACGAATTTTGTCCGAAAACCAACAGTTTCCTACATTTTCCTACAATTTCCTACGGTTTCCTGTGATTTCCTAGATTTATTATTTCCATACGGGTTATAATAATTATTATTATTATCTCATATGTATATATTTATACTATTTAGATAATTAGCGATCAACTTACTTGCACGATTCTTATGCAGTTTTCGTTTTTCAACCCCTTCGTCCGACGTCGATCGTCTTAACAATTTGATTAGTACTAATTTTATTAAAGTTGTTGAGTCAAATCTTGGAGCAGTTATTTTATCAAGACAAAATGCTATTAAAATACATTTTTCGGCGCTACATTTTTAATCAATAGGTTTGAACTAAGATAACTCGAGATAATTCAGTCACCTTGAATGGACATTTTTTTAACTTTTAAAGAGACATCAAAATAGAAATGAGAAATTGAGGTCCTAGGAGTTATATTGACTTCATCAGTCCAAATTGTAAAAAGATTGTATTGACTATGCTTCGTCATGTATAGTTTATAAATTGTTTTTTAAAGCAAAATTGACAAAATGTATAAACATACATTAAAATACAATCTATCTTCTATTATAACAAAATTTCGAACACTTCAAAAATCAAATTAGCTTTGCTAAGAGTTAAATAAAAAAAAGTGATAAACTGTGCCTTCAGCGCGTTTAGCTAATACAAACACTTTTCAGATTGATTCTCTTGTAAACAATTAAAAAGGTTTTGGAAAATTTTGAAATAATTTATAAGAGGGATTTTTCACATTTTTAAACTCTTACATGAAAGCTGAACCGAGGAAATGGTGTATGGCCGAATTATGTGTATGGTCGAATTATGTCGGTTGTTTTATTAAATTATAACCATCATAAGTAATATCTTCTTGTAATTGTGAAAAAAAGTCAACATTCTGAATTTTTTTCAACCACTTTGAAAAACGAAGAACAAGGCCATCTTGAATGTCAATATATTTTGTCATTCCCAGGTGGATTAATAATAATTATTATCAACAACACACAACTACTGTAAATAAAATAACTCTATTAAATTTTAATTTTTGGTGTAGGTATAATTATTGTTGGAATATTTATTCTGTCATAAATATTTTATTTACTAAAATATTATACAGTGATAGTGATGCAGTAGGTATAATTAAAGAACGGTCTTAAACTTTTTAATTTATTAAACTAAAATTCGTTAAAACGAAAAAGGTATATAGTATTCTAAATAAGTTCAAGTATTTAAAACTAAAATTCAATTTCTCTTTTTTTTTATTGTATAATGGTTCGACCAAATAAGATTATTTAGTATTTCTTTTATAATACATTTATTTTACAAAAGGATTTTATAAAATTTAATTCACTACGGTGATTCGTTATACACGTATACACGCACGTCACAAGTCATTTCCTTACAATCTAATTCGCTAGTAAAGTTAAAAAAATAATTATCTTTCTTCTTTTAATTCTGCTTTTTCTCTTTCGAGTCAATCCCTTGTTTGCTTCAACAGGGTAGCCGACATATTCCGAACTTCAGCGCGAGCTTTGAGCGTCCTCAAAGTTTTGCACTGGTTTTATGTTTTGGACTCGTCACAACGACTACGGATTAACGCGCGTCTATATAAAACTCCATTCCAGGTTTCTCTCTTTAATATTTACAGAACAAAAACTTACCCCTTTTGGGATTGACTCCGCACGTATCACCACTTCGTGAGAATAATAATCTGAATTATAATATTATTGGAACTAGAGATACAATGGTCTCAAAGCCCAAGAACCTCCTGCTCGTCGGCCCCCTCGCTTCGTTTTGACGCGCTCGCACAAAGGCGAGCGACTTGACCGTGGAGAACATACATATACAAATATCAATACGATGACATTCGCAAATTCGCATATTTATGACAATATTTGTACATGCTTCGGCTAATACTATTACTTAAATCTATTATTTGTCTGTTACAGGTAAAATTATTAGTTTATATGAAAGTAATATACCATAAATGAATATTATGATTTCTCATAAAATAGGACAAAGTAGAAAAAGTCATTTCATACAGAGATATGACATTTTCAATATTTTAGCTTTGTTGTAACTTTCCTTTGGATGGCATCATAGATTGTCATGGAACAAAGCTTCAAATACTTGTATATCATGTAGTTATGTGCCAAAGAGTTGTAAAAAAATAACAGAAATTCGTAAAATTAAAGAATTTTAAGAAGTTTTTCAATGAAAAAAGTATTCGCTTAAATAATTTTCGTATTTGCAACTGTTTGACGCATAATTGCATCAAATACAGGCAATTTAATCTGTGATCCATGATGCCGTTCAAAGGAGAAGTTACAACAAAGCTAAAATATTGAAAATGATACATCTCTGGATAAAATGGGTGTAGAAAGTTCTTTCTTCACCCATTTTATCAGAAATCACATCTATTATTACTTCCATATAGGTAATTTGAATAATTTTTTTTTTGCTCTGGGAAATTTCGGTTTAAAAAATTCAAAGCTGTAATATGCAACATGTAACATTTAATCTGAATAACTGTAAACAATGTGCGTTGTAGAGTGACTCTGACAACTGGCTACTTCTTCCTTTTCTTCTTGCTTTTCTGCGGTCCTCACTGTTCGGGAGAAGTGCCATAAAAAGCTGCAGGTCAGTTTTGCTACAATCCTTTTTACTGCAGCAGAACCTGCCTGAGTGTGTGTATGAACGTGTGAAAATAGTTGTAATTATTAACAATGATATCAAAGAGTATTTTAATTATAATTTTAAACGGGCGTTTTAAGTACTTTTGAAAGTCTCTTTTCGTGCACTCATTATTGGTGCTTTTAAAGAATTTAATTTCAAAAAGATTAAACTGTCTCTTTATAATAGAAGTCCGTTCATGGATAAAAGGGTACCAGGTAATATATAAGTTGTACAAAAGATAAGGAAATTTAAATATTGAAAGATTATAATGATGAAAACAGAAGTTAAAGAGATGGGATGTTCGATGTAGGTGTAAGCTCACAGAGCAGAAAAATCAAGAGAGAAACGGAATTACTGGTGGAAAGCGCCTCTGTCATTATAGCCCCCGAACAGCACTATAAATCATTCCCGCACTCGCACAAGAAAGTATTAGGTGTCAAACGGACAAATGTGCGCCATCGGTGGAACGGCCTCAAGTACTAGCCCCATTTGGCCCACAGACTTGTGTATAAATGTATAAGCACCCTACGCACGCAGCAGCACGCGTGTAGACCGGTAGCCGCGATAGCAGCGATAACGACATATGCAGTTAGGTGCGCTGCCGCCGCAGTCGATACCTCTAATTTACCATGCAAATCATATCAAATTGGCCCCCGCGTGTAAACTGCCATCGCAGCCAATTCTCCTCTCGCCCCCCCCCCTCTCCGCATGTGTATATCTACACACGTGCGCGGCCAGTCCAGGGGAGCGAGGCTAATAAAATACGGGCTCGGATTAAAGTCCAAGGTTCAACCGCAGGTGAAACAGAAAGGGGGGCTTCGTGCTGCAAGAGTAATGCCGACTGATCGATCTACACCAGTAAATCCAGTTCGCCGTTGATGCTATATTTGTTAAAGCGACCTGAATATTATTCTACGCGTGTCGTTGCGTTTTAATTAATTTATAATTATTAATGTCAAGAAAAGAGTTGGGGTTAATTTATAAAAATTTTATCAATAATATGCCTATTTCAAAAAGATATAGGATATTATTAGAGGTGTATAGAAAATGAGAAAGGCACGGTTTTCCTTTTAAAGTAAAAATTATTCCTGCTAAAGATTCGATTTTTTGTATTCGATAATCGTGGAAATCTTCTTCATGCTAATCTACTTTTTAGCGTGTAGACGCGAAATTTGGTTATTGTTCGGTTAAATTTTTTAAATTTTGAAAAATGTTGGTTGAACCTTGTATGCATTTGTAAATGAAATTTTGGGGAAATGAAGAGTTTACTTCTATTATTTATTATATAATTTAATTTCGTAACTTTAAGAAGTGAATATCCAGTATTATAAATTTGTGACCGAATTATCGCTTTTTTATATTTAAAGAATAAGAAAATCATCAATATCTCTGCTTAACCCCTCTTCAATAATATTTCAAAAAAATAAATGATGAATTTATCATTATACAAAAGGGTATAAATAATTGAAATAGTTAAATATATAAATTGTACAAGATTAAATAATTAACGCGGTTTAAAAAACTCCAATGAAATTATTTATTTAAGGTTATTTTTGCTTTTGGCGCGGTGATAATGATGTCAAACTGTTTAAAATTTAAGCTTCATTAGATATTATAATTTATATTATGCAACATTTCCGTAAGTTTTGCAAAGCTATTTCTCGAGTTAGTGTGTAATAAATTTAGCATGGAACTTTTGTGAATGAAACATTTTCCTTTAATTTCCGAATAAGTTAGCGTAGCCATCTTTATGCATTTTTCCTAACTCGAAAAGTGGATTACCATAAAAAACTTGTATTAATTTTCTGCAGGATTGAGAAAAGGGTAAAGGCAACATTTTCAGTACGGTGTGCCTCACGGTTTTCAAGCCACAATCTATTATTTGAAGAGTGAGAAGATACTTACCCATTGTCATGGATGAGCCGAGACGTCCGTCCTGCTACTTTGGATATCTGACCTCGTGCAGCATCTTACTATGGTTGCTCCCACTGTAGATGCAAGCAATAATACAAACGTATTATAGAAATCTGTATTTTCAAGAATGTCAAAAACAATACGTTGCTGAATATTTTTAAAAGATATTGATCAAATAATTGTCCGACAAGGTACTATTTTGAATATGAAATGGATAAAATAAGGTAAATGGGCAGGGCGCACGTGGAGCAGCTTTTAATGTTGCTTTATTGAAACGAACACTCGAATGAAATCATCAATCCTCGCAATCGCTACAGAACAATCGCACAGGCAGAATGAGTGCCAGTGAGTCGGACGAAAAAGCGCAGAAAAAGATTAATATTCATCTTGTCGAAGGCGCGGTTTGTTCGCTGGGGCGCAACGAAAGCACGCCGTTAAATCGTTTTTATGTATCGGGATTCTCGCATCCTTCTTTCTCGCGACTGCTTTCGCTCTCGGCTTGTTCGCTGCGCGAAAAGGAGAGAGAAAGAAAAAGAGGGTGGATAACAATCTCATCCTTCAAATTCATCGCCTCCTTCCATTTATCTCGGTCCGAATCCCGCTATCTCTTCGAGCTCGAGGGAGCAGCCGCGCGTTCAAACGGAGCGAAAAGAGAAAAACAGAGAACGAGAGGGAGAGAGAGAGTCGGGGAGTCCTGGAAAAATGTCGTAAAATATCGGGGGTTATAGAGTCGGAGACTCCGCGAGAAGGAGGAGTGAGCTGCGACGCTCCGCTCCAACATCATACATATGTATCGAGAATAGTATAAAACATACCCTTAGCGCTGATGCTTGTAGCCGCCACTGTTTTTCAAACACCTCATCTGATTATCTAAAATCCCAAGGCATTGGAAAAGAAAAAAAAAAGGAAAAAAGAATTACGTATATTATTACGTACAGGACGATGACGAGGACGTCAGCATAGCTTCATTTGCCGCAGATATCTTGTGTGTCGCGCAAGTCAGATACGAATCGTTGTACGGCTAACGGCCCTACCCGCGTATGATCAACGATGATTTTATGAAAACGACATGCTAGAGGGCGGAAATACGTATACGGAGGTGTGTAGAATTTCGCTGGCTGGGCCGAATCGCACGCGAGCGAGCGGAAGGAATCGGCTGTAAAGAGAGGAGGGAAAAAGGCGAAAACGAGCGCGAGGGGACGAGGCGTGTGTGGGTGTGTGGGTGTATATAGATCGAGACGTTGCCGGTAGGAGAGTGCTGACTTGATTTATGACACTTATGAGCATATGAATTTTAAATTGCAAGCTCCACGAGGACGTGTCCCTGTCGCAGGGAGCTTTTTTCACGCCTCCATTTTCTCACTCTTCGCCTTGGCTCGCTGAATAATCCCAAGCATTTTGCCCCTATAATCACCGACGCTTTATTACATATTAAATTACTCAAACACTTGATTGGAAGTGAGTTTCGGTGTAGCAAGGTGATATATATAGCTAACGTGCTTGCGCCGACATTCCCTTAGCAGCATCTGCGAAAAGGAAAATGAAAAAAAGCAGCGCAAACCGTTAGTACACAGTGGATGAGATTGTGATGTGAAAAAGAAAAAAGTGAAGAAAGGGAGGACGAAGAGAGAGATATCTCTGCAGCGTCGGGGCAAGTAGAAAAGAGATGGCTGAGAGTCGCGCGCGCGCGCGCGACAAGTTTTAAATTGAAGTCGGTGTACAGGCGCGCGTTCGGCCGCCGCGGGCGTACACAGGCCTGCGAAAAGTATATACTTTGCGTGGCGGGCGCGTATTTACAAGTCAAATAAGCGCGCGGATCGATGAAATCGAGCCGGCCTAGCGCAAAAAAGCGGCCAAGCCGCGAGTCCCTTATCATTCCCACTCTAGGTATAGCACACACACGCGTGCTATATCGAGCGCTCTTCGGTGGAATAGAGAGACGAGATGAAAGTAAAGGGAGGGCGAAAGAGAAGGGGGGACTGCGGAGAAAGAGTGTATTTCCGGCTTTGATGTGCGCCGCGGCCCGCTCAAAGAATCGAGTCCTGCATAAAGTCTTCTGGAAGGAAGACTATCCTCTCGGCATTATGGAGAGTGTAGCTGAACCGCGCGCGCGCGCGAAACGCCAAAGTCTCCCCCTCGCTCTCTTTTCCTTCGGCGCTTTTACCCGGACCTTTTTATCTCGTCACCCAGCTGTCCCGGCCGCTGCATCCTCTTTATTTATTGAACGACCTGTTTCGCCCAGAGCTGGCTTTACTTTTTTCGCCAAATGCCCCCCGTGCCGAGATCGGTGCTTCATTAATACCTACGCGCCTCCTCTCTCTCTTGGCCAGCTCGCGAGCACACAATCGGACCATTGTCACAGGATCATTTTCCTCTCTGTTCTTTTATTATCTTCGAGACCGTGCTTTCATTCAAACTGAAACGATATATTGTTGAGCGCTCTACGCGATACTTTTCAATATTTTTATTGCCCTGAAAACTCAAACGAATGCTCGCTTTTGTCTACCAGATTTCATATAGGTGTATAATGGAAAGTCGCTGTGAGCGATAATAGGTTGAAATGACATTGTATATAATAGAACAAGATAATAACCGGCGCCAATAGATATATAAACAACATTTTCACGGTTGACGTGGTTAAGATTCACGAATAATTTTCAATTGCACCGTTGATACCATATACTATATAAACAAATATAAGAAATTCTCAAAATTATCGTTCTTCCACGAATAATAATCGACAAAATAATACCTGAATAATTATTAATTTGTTGCGCAATTAAATGATTTGTACTTTGAATATAGATACATATAATATTTGTATTATGTATTTTTCTATTTTCGTATTAAAACTGTTGCGATGTAAGTAATATCGATTTGAAACTCAAATCTTTACGAAGAAAAGCGTGAACTACTGTGCGCAAATAACCTCTATAGTATATTATGTATACAAAAATACCATGACTATGAATATTGTATTGAAAGCTAAAATAACAGTTTGATTTTATTTGTACGTCGATAAATTTACTTTATATCGTCATCGAATAAAGCTAACTTTATGCTATTTATTTTAACCTGCACGGAAAGAAATTTGGTCCTAAGCGAACTCACCGGAAAAAAAGGTCCTCACCGACTTCAAGTTTTAGTAATGTAAGCGTTCAAAAAGTATTCGAACTACAAGATTGCCAATATGTACGTAATGCAGTCTGATTTTGGTATAGCTATAGCTCAATAAAGCGTCGAACTATGTGGCAAGTCAATGTTGGGACTCTGAGGAGGTCACCTTCGACGTGCCTTAACTCTACTTTGGGCGTCTGAGACGCCGATCGTTGGGATTGCAGCAGTTCCATGTTTTCTTGAATTGTAGCACTACCAATTTCTACGTCAGTCATTTCGCTTGTTGCATTGCATTATGTAAAAAGTTTTCGAACTCCTATAGGACCAAATTTTTTTCCGTGTGATAAAAAAGGGAATTGAATTGAGCTATATACAAGGGGGGGGGGGTCCAAAGTTTAGACGACTCACTTGAAAATTGAAGTCAACTATAGACGTGCTCGGTCTCGATATAAGCTACTGCAGATTGTGCAAAATTTCGAAATTCTAAATTACGAAAATCATATTTTCGAATGTAACAATTCACCTACTGTCCAAAACATCGAATTTCATTAATAGAATTTTAATAGGGATACAATAAACATATTTCGAAATAAATCATTAGAAACAAGTTATATTTGCTTTGAAATCGTATTGATGAAATTCGATGTTTTGAACAGTAGGCGAATTGTTAGATTCAAAAATATGATTTTCGTAATTTAGAATTTCGAAATTTTGCACAATCTGCAGTAGCTTATATCGAAGCCGAGCACGTCTATAGTTGACTTCAATTTTCAAGTGAGTCGTCTAAACTTTGAACCCCCCCCCCCCCCCCCCCATACAAGTTGTCTCATTTTAATCGCCCCAGGCAAATATCTTGAAAAGTAAGGGAGATGGAAAAAAACTTTAAATACAAAAGTTGTAGGGTTCAAAGGGGGTCAGCTAATGGTAACAACGACCTTGACCTTGAACTCTATTTTCAAGGTTATTTCAAGGTCAAAGTGATTTTTTTAAATGGGAACCCCTACTTTTGACCCCGGAAATGGAAAGAGCTGAAAATTTTACGTTCAGAAAGGTCTGATATGTTGGAGTTTCAAAGTCATTTTAAGGTCAACCAGCCAATTTAATGAGGTCGATCTGGGAATACCTCTAGGAAGGACAAAATTAACCTTGACGTTCAAGGTCAGTTTAAGGTAAGTCGATTTTATAAAATGGTAGATTTTACATCCGAATATGACCTTGACCTCGACCTTGACCTCAACCGTGACCTTGAAGGTTATTTTAAGGTTAAGTCGATTAAAAAAAAAATCCTTAATTGACCCCAAAGGACCAATTTTGATACCATATGACGATACATATTTGAACGTAAAATTTTCTTCTCTTTCCATTTCCGAGGTAAAAAATAAGGGGCTTTTAAAAAAATCGACTTGACCTTAAAATAACCTTCCAGATCATAGTTAAAGTCGAGGTCAAGGTCATATTCGGACGGAAAATCTTCCGCTCTTTCCATTTCCGGGGTCAAAAATAAGGGGTTCCATTTTATAAAATCGACTTAGCTTAAAATGACCTTGAACGTCAAGGTCAATTTTGTACTTCCTAGAGGTATTCCTAGATCGACCTCATTAAATTGGTTGGTTGACCTTAAAATGTCTTTGAAACCCCATCAGACCTTTCTGAACGTAAAATTTTCCGCTCTTTCCATTTCCGGGGTCAAAAGTAGGGGTTCCTATTTAAAAAAATCACTCTGACCTTGAAATAACCTTGAAAATAGAGTTCAAGGTCAAGGTCGTTGTTACCATTAGCTGACCCCCTTTGAACCCTACAACTTTTGTAGTTAAAGTTTTTTTCCATCTCCCTTACTTTTCAAGATATTTGCCTGGGGCGATTAAAATGAGACACCTTGTATACATCAGTGCGAGAGAGGATTGCAAATTTAATTAGTTTAGATGAACACAATCGTAGTAGTTTGTTTTGTCCGCTGTATACACGCCATCCAATTCCTGGAAGATTGCTCGATAAAGTTGATCTTATTACGTATTCATAGAGTCTTATACAATCAAAACAATACTATAATAATTTTGATAATTATTCTCAACGCATTATAAAATAAACAGTTAGTAATGTGTTGTTGCGCTCAAACATCTAAACGCGCGCAGAGTACACTTGTGCCGCGAGAAATTCTCGTATATAGATGTAAATTAATGAAATTGGGAAGTTATAACGGGGATGCAGCGCGCAGGGAAAAAGCGTAACTGAAACGGAACTGAGCGGGAATTTGGGATTCCTCGAGAGCCGCACCGCCCCCATAAATAGCGCAATTCGAAACTCGGCGAAACAGCATTACAAGTAAGCCGGAGAAAAAGCCGGAAGCTGCGGTCGATGTCGCGCGCCGAGGCGAGAGCAAGCATCCCCCATGCTAATATAGGTGTATAGGTCCTCGCAGCCCGAGACCACACGAGTCTGTCTCTCTCTCTCTCTCTCTCCCAGTGGCATTGGCCCGGCCGGCGCAGATTGGATATTGCATTGGCGGGATGTAGCAATGAGACGGGGAGGGGGCGCAGTGCATAATACCGAAAGCGTGTAAGCGCGTTAACGTCGGCGCCGGCGCTCGCCTCGGCAGACCTGCATGCGTAATCACGGGCCCGCATGAAGACGCCGGCTCCGCCGCTCCGCGTGTGCACGCGCGCTCGCTCATCTCCCTCGCGCGGTCCAGGCTGTGTAACGTGCAATTAGCGCGCAGCCACCGCCGCCCCATACGAACTGGGCTAATTATATCGTTACCTGCTTGTCCGGAAGATAACGAGCCGCCCGCGCGCGGCTGCACTTACATACACTGCACGTATAGGCCACAACAAGTACATGTGAGCCGCGAGTCACGAGAGCTCGCCCGGAAGAATTAGGCCGCTTTAACCGCCTCTATAAGTACTGCCTCTTTTCTCTCGCTCTCGGCTCTCCCGCTCTCCTCCGCTTCGTCTTCTGCTTCTCGCCTTCTCGGATCTCGGCCCGCTCGGCTCGCTCGGCCGTTCTTACAGTATACAGTTCCGTACGCGACGGGCGGTCGCTACACTTTTTCCCGCTTACGCGCCAGCCCGCTCGCCACCTTTGTACGGCTGAACGGCTCCCCAGCGTCTTCGAGTTCGTGTGTTTGTGCAGGCCGCACACGCGAGTGGCGAGAGGCGAGAGAGACGAGTTCACGAGTGGCTGCTCTTGATAGCAGAAGACGCGCAGTAGAGGCGAGAGCCGAGAGCCTTGAGACGACGAAGACGACGCTGGTGACTGGTCGCGGCCCGATGAGCTGGGACGCTCTCACGCTGGGAGCCGTTAGTGCCTTGTTTGCTCGCTTCGCGTCCTTTTCACGGAGAGCAGCCACGCCGCCTCTATCTTTGTCTCTAGTAAACACACCGTTTGTTTGTTAACCGCCGAGTGGCGGCTGGCGGATTCAGAAAATTCATCGGCACGCCAATGAAGTGGGCAAATGACGCGCATCCTACCAAACGCCTATATAATACGAGGTGAACGGCGACCTTCAGGACACCCGACTGCCGATCAAAAAGGTGAACAAATTTACAAAATCAGTTCTTTTACCTCACTCTTTCTATGCATCGACAAACCTTTGCTTTTGAGTCAGTGTTTAATTAAGACGTAAGCTGTTAGGGAAAGAATTATTGAACATAACCTTAAAAGTTGTTTGGAGTCATTCCAGATAATACGCCTGCATGTCGTCATCATGCCTGGTGTTTCCGTATCCTATGCTCGCGATGACTGATTCATTGTTCCGCAATATCTATTTCTAGACTATCGTTTCAGTATATTCCGTTCCCCAGACCTGTTTTCTAATAAACCGGTTTTGTCATTGGCTATAATACCATCAATCGAATCGTAATACACCGGAAAGATTTTGCATACTTACTAATCTTGATTCACTGCAACCGCAGTCGCAGCGTATCTAGATGAACGGCATAGTTCACAGTTCTTCTTGTTTCAATAAAGAGATTTTGCCTTTCACAATCGCGACATATAGAGAGACCCCCAGCCATAGACGAAGCAAAAGAAGAGATTTCTCACATCGTCGATGAACTCTGCACCGCGCTGGCTGCACTGCTGACTGCCGTATGCTCTGCAGTTCTTGTAGAATATGTTGCTCAGTCCATTTTTGAAGATACTAAAAATTAAAACCAATAACATCGTAATCTATAGAAATTGTGGAGCACAGAGAACGTTTCTTTAAACTTTACGTTTCAAAAGATTAACACTTATTCTGCCAAAGTTTAAATGTTTTTAAATATTTTAATAAAAAAAAAAAGTTTACTATAAATTTGTAATAATTATATAATTAATAGTATTTTCCGTAATTTTTGATTATTATTATTATTCTGGTGTAAAAAAGAAATTGCTTATTCAATTTCAAAGAAACGAAATAGTTTTTACACCTTTAAAGCAATCATACAGTTGAAAATTTTCAAAAAATCTAATGTTTTTTTATTTGAATTTCAATTCTATGTATTATTTTGAACCTAAAAAGTATTTTTAAAATGACGAAAAAATTTGTCTTTTTTTTTTTGTTTTTTTGTTAAGCTTTTGACAGGAAAAAATTTGCTTAAATGTGTTTTAAAATATTAAAAAATATTATTTAAGTCATATTAGTATAAAGATAAAAAATTAATTAAATTTACATATGGAATTTATTATAAAAACAAAATGAACTATATTGAGGATTTTGAAATCAAATGGAATCGTCTTATGATAACTTTGCACTTCCATTCTAGTGAAGTGACCAACCTGATCATTAACAATTCAACAGCAATTTACTATACTCACTTTTGTGACCTATATAACTTGTATGCTGATATCAGTGTAAACACAGCTGACAGCTCACATAAACAGAGATACATAACCATGTGATTTTAACAGTTTCTTATGCAAATTTTTTTTCTTAGTTTTTAATTATTTGCATTCGTTAGTGAATTTAGAAGTGAAGATTTAATGTATTATATAGAAAGGTATATCTGAAAAGTTTTTATAAGTGTAATAATACAAACCTACAGTGAGAGTTTTGTTAAAATTGTGGAAGTAGTTACAGTTCAAGACAGGAATACTGTATGAAAATTAAATACACATATTCTGATCAGAATACATGTGTCAAAATTTAATTAAATATTTTAAGGACAAGGCAGGCATACTCCTCAATGGAAGAAAATAAATACATCTATCTTTATCGTAAAGATAAAAGTAAGATCATTGAGTTCAGCTCACTAGGATATAATTCAATTCAAAAGAGTTGTACATTGCAATAAGTGTCAAGATGCAGCTGCACATTTCAGCTACAAGCGTGCCTAGTACACAAGAAATATGTAATACAGATTATCAGCTTTTATGTACTTATGTACTTTTAGCCATGAAAATGTTGGTTTCTTAAGGATCAATTGGGATTTTGTATTTCATAACACCCGCTGCATATTCTACATTTATCTTAACATTATAAATAATAATATAACTCAGCACAATGTGTTAAAAAGTCATTCAACAGTGGATGGATTAGAAGTACAAGAAGAATTTTAGAAGAGACCACTAATATTGACTGTTCTATAGTAATAACTTTCAATGGAACCGGCGTTGTGATAAGAAGATTATAGATGAACTCGTACAAAGGTACTATAGCTACTGTTTTATCCATGTTATGTGGGAGAATGAATCTCATACACAGAAGAAGAAGGGAAAAAAATGGTTGTTCATTTTTTAAGTTTTATGGTATTTTTCTTCTTTTCAAGCTTATTGCTCAAAATGTCCTATTTTAAAGTTTGGCGAATCTTTTTAAGAGAACCGTTCAATGGATTTACATGAAGCAAAGCTTAAATCATTTGAAATTCATGCGGTTATGGTCCAAAGAGTTGAAAATATAAAAAATATAAAACCAGCAATTTACAAAGGTAAATCCTACAGAGGTAAATTACATTACCTGTGTGTAGATCCGGTATACAAATGACAACAAACTTACAAAAAAGAACAAGAACATAATACACACTAACATATATACAGTACACAGTCATATCTGAGTAAATAATTTGTAAATGTTAAAAACCATAAAAATTAATAAAATTCTTGTTAGTCCAGTGGCCACAATAGTGATTCGTAGCACTTTTATGTGAATGGCTACACCCAAGTTATTCTTATGTATTTTGACTTGCTGAATCCAAAAAACTTGGGTGTTTTATCAGAACGTGGTGCCATTAATTGTTATTAACATTTTTTTTAACAAATTGTAAAATCAAAATTTTCGCCCCGGAAACACTTGTTTTAGCTAAATAAATCGTCACATTCTGAACAAAAAAGATCCTTACAAATTTTTTCGTAAAACCCTTAGTTTTTTATATAATTATAAGCTTTGAATGTTTGGAAAATCGTTTTTTTTTTTTCAGAATTCAACCACTTATTACTTCGATACGATAAAGTGAATTTTTAATGTTTAGGGCTCAAACTGTTCGTCAAACATTCAATTTTGTAAATATGTTTATTAGACTTTAAGGTTCCAATAGTGTCGGCTCCTGGAGAACCCTTTTAGAGCGCGCGAACGCAGATTTGTCATCACGCCGTAAAACGCGCGATCTTCAGGGTTTTCCAGGAGCCGAAACTATTTGTACCTTAAGGTGGTTCTATTAAAATTCTCGAGTCAATTGAGTATCCACAAATACAAACTAAAATTGTCTTATTAGACTTGTGTTATTAATATTCATAAAATTCAGTTTCAAAGTGTGAGATAATTAAATAGTGTATTACATAAAAAATAGTTTTAATTATTTTAATTAATTATTTATTATTTTAATTTTAATTTTACACAAAGAATTGATGTACAAGCATATGATTCACGTCGTTAGTCATAAACGTGTTCGAAACGGAAAATATAACGTATACTGACGTACTATAATGTCAACTTAACCTATTTTAGTACTTTTACACGGATTTTCATATTATTAATTGATTATCTCGAAAATTACCGCCGCTCGGGAGGGTCCAGAGTTTTGACGATTCACTATAAAAGTGAAGTCAACTATAGACTTTTTTCAGTTCGACATATGGTAATGCAGATTGTTTAATTTTGAAATTCTAAATTACGAAAATCATATTTACGAATGTAACACTTCACCTACTGTCCAAAACATCGAATTTCATCAATACAACGGGATGTGTGATACCGACATAATTTTTCAACGAGTATATCTCATGACAGTACTAATAGAATCGCTTCAGAAAAGTTCTGAGTATAGTATTTACATGTACGGAGGGCGTGAAAATTGTGTTTTTCCAAATAAATGTTTAGAAATTTTTTAATTAAAAAAAACTGTAATGTCGATAAGTAGGAATCTGCATTTTTCTCATTTTGATCCAATTTTTCAACAAGTATATCTCATGACAGTATTGATAGAATCGCTCGAAAAAATTTTTGAGTATAGTATTTACATATACGGAGGGCGTGAAATAGGGTTTTTCCAAATCAATGTTTGAAAAGTTAATTTGTTAAATAATGAAATTGGGTTGATTTTGAACTCTACATGACCTGGGACAGTAGGTGAAGTGTTACATTCGTAAATATGATTTTCGTAATTTAGAATTTCGAAATTAAGAGCAATCTGCACTATCATATATCGAACTGAAAAACGTCTATAGTTGACTTCAATTTTATAGTGAATCGTCGAAACTCTGCCCCCCCCCCCCCCGCCGCTCCTTACATTTTTGATGATATCATTACAAAGCTTAAAGCTTGAACTTTAACCATCTCTTTACTGAACTTCCTCTGCAGACGATTTCGAAATTAATTTTGGAAGTATCTATGCAAAGCACATGGTTCTACTATAATTTACAATATGTAAAAGTATATATTTTCAAGAATTTTTTACTCAAAGATTCGCTCGGCAACCTGTTTTGACAAAAATACCAAAAAAATTTTCAACATCTGTAGAATAACATATTTTTGTTTAATATCCGCGAACCACCTTAAAGTCTAATAAACATATTTACAAAATTCAATATTTGACGAACAGTTTGAACCCTGAAAATTAAAAATTCCCTTTATGGTGATGCGATACCCACGCTATTACTCAAAATTGGGTTCCCGGTTTTTTCATTCAATTTTTAATTTTAAGGAAAAAACTCTTCGATACGTTATAGTTCTTTATTAAACTTAAAACGTGTCAATTTTTTTCAAAAAATTTAAAATTGAAAAAGAAAAACGGGAACCCAGAATTGAGTAATAGTGTGGGTATCACATCACCTTATGGTATCGAAGTAATAAGCGATTGAATTTTGTAAAAAACACGATTTTCCAAACTTAAAAAGTAACAACAAATAATATTTCAATTGTTTAAAGTTTCTGACCTTAAAATTTAATATCTTTAAATATTATTGCTAAAATTAATGTAATCCAATTCAAAATATAATAAGTTAATACTTTTCAATAATTGAAAAAATCATTATAATCCTAAATTAAACTTTAAAAATGTCTGGCAAGAAGAAATAATGCGCGCAAAGCGCGCGTGAATCTTGCTAGTGTGTGTGTGTGTGTGTGTGTGTGTGTGTGTGTGTGTGTGTGTGTGTGTGTGTGTGTGTGTGTGTGTGTGTGTGTGTGTGTGTGTGTGTGTGTGTGTGTGTGTGTGTGTGTGTGTGTGTGTGTGTGTGTGTGTGTGTGTGTGTGTGTGTGTGTGTGTGTGTGTGTGTATCCTGTGTAATTACTGAATTCTCTTGTTCAAGTCATGGTAAAATTTTCCTTTTGCAGAACCCCGGTATGATAAATCGCAAAAGAAGTGTAACGTCACACCTGGTAAGGGCTCAATAAAACGGGCTAATAGATTATAAGAATGCCTTGTAGAGTGCTTAGTAAGACCAACCAAATTCGCTAGGCCGTATCTATATGAGGAACCTTTTAGGGTGCATTGAATTTTTGCTTTAATAATGAACAAAATTGCAATGAAAATAGTTAATAGTTATAACATTATACTTTAAAGCATTTACGTACCCCTAAATATTCGAAGTAGAAAAATCATCCGTCACTATAAAAAGCTTGAGATTTCAGCTTTTTGTATCTCTGGAAACTGTTCTATATATGTAAAGGAAACTTATGAATGGTATTAACTGTTTATGTGTAACATTTATAAGATTTTTTCTTTTTAAGGATAATTTTATAAAATGTCCCTTTTTCGATAATATTTTTTAATGAACAAGTAGATATATAACGCCAAAGAAATATATTGAGTAAAAAAAGTAAAGAGTACACTTCCACAAATTGTATAACATTCTTATACCCCTACACAAGTTTTAGGTCAAAATTTGTTTTTGTGTAAACTTTATATTTTTATGATCAATAATTAATTTAATGGAATAATAAATTACGCGAGAGAAAATTGCCAAGGAACTGGCAGTTATTTTCTTAGTTGTACAAAATATTTGAATGGATGGAAGATTATCCAGCTTCGAAAAACAAAAATATAATAATAAAAGCAAGGGTGATCGCACTTGTTGTAATGAAAAAATATATAAAATGTCGCCACGGCGTTTAACATACATATAAAATTAAAATTCAAGAAATCCCGTAAACTATTATTCACGAAGACTGTGAGCTAAATGAGTCTCTAGTAACGATATTATCCCCATAATTATAATTTATATAAATGAATCGCTCAGGCGGTGTTTATCTTATTGGCTTGCATTTGAAAAGCTGTTGCTCATGTTGATTCTAATTGTAAACTGCGTTGCTGTTTCAGGATGAGGAAAATGCGCGCGTGCCGAGCGCTGCAGCTGCTGATCTCGCTGGCGCTGCTGACGGCCAACTGCGTGGGGCAGGTCGACTGGGAATGCGTGTCCGCCTGCAAGTGCATCTGGGTCTCGGGCAAGAAGACGGCCGAGTGCCGGCGGCAGAACCTCACCGAGATCCCCGGCGCCCTCTCCAAGGAGATCCAGCACCTCGATCTCACCGGTAACCTCATCAGCCACCTGCCCGACCGGTCGTTCGCGCGCGTCGAGCTGGTCAACCTGCAGAAGCTCATCCTGCGCGACTGCAACATCCGCGCCGTGCACGCGGGCGCCTTCCAGGGCCTCCAGATCGTCATCGAGATCGACCTCTCCGGCAACCGCATCCTCAAGCTGCACCCCGGCACCTTCGACGACACCATACGGCTGCGCGTGCTGCTGCTCAACCAGAACCGGCTGCAGAGCCTCGAGGACGAGCTCTTCCACGACCTCGAGTTCCTGCAGAAGGTCGAGCTCTCCGACAACCACCTCAGCCAGGTCGGCGAGTGGAGCTTCCGCAACCTGCCCGGGCTGCAGAGCCTCGCTCTCGACGGCAACAACCTCGAGAGCCTCGACCTGCGCAGCTTCGAGCGGCTGCCCAAGCTCAGCAGCCTCGAGCTGCGCAAGAACCCCTGGTACTGCGACTGCCGGCTCAAGCCCTTCCGCGACTGGAGCCTGCAGCGCAAGCTCTACACGCGGCCCACCGCCTGCGAGCGGCCCGCCGCCCTCGTGGGCCGCACCTGGGACGAGGTCGCGCCCGAGGAGTTCGCCTGCGCGCCGCGCATCGTGGCCCTGGGCGCGGCGCTGCGCGGCGAGGGCGGGCCCGCGCGGCTCTGGTGCCGCGCCAGCGCCACGCCGCGCGCGCAGCTCGGCTGGCTGCACCGGCAGCGCCTGCTGGCCAACGGCACCAAGCGCCTCGGCAGCGAGCGGCCCTACCTGCTGCAGCAGGCCGGCGAGTGGGCCAACCTCACCATCCCCGAGCCCGGGCCCGCCGACCGCGGCGAGTACGTCTGCGTGGCGCGCAACTTCGGCGGCAGCGCCGAGCGCAACGTCAGCCTGTTGCTGGCCGGCGAGCCGGCCGCGGGCCGCGAGGCCGGGCTGGCCCTGCCGGTGGCCCTGGCGCTGGGCCTGCTGGCGCTGCTCTTCCTGCTGCTGGCGCTGACGCTCTGCCTGTGCTACTGCCGGCGGCGGCGCGGCCGCCGCGACGAGAAGGGCGCCGAGGCGGCCTCGCTGGACCAGCACGGGCTGGGCGAGCAGGAGAAGTCGCTGATCACGGCCATCAACCCGGTGGTGAAGCCGCCGCGGCGCTACGAGGCGCCCTCCGTGGCCTCGCACGGCACGGAGATGACGGAGCTGAACCGCACGCTGCTGGACAACGAGTCGGTCTTCGGTGAGCAGCCGAGCCCGGCGGGCCGCCGCGCGGCCTTGGCGCGAGCTCACGGGGGCTTTGCTTTTGTTGCAGCGGAGGGGGGCAGCGTGCTGGGCGTG
Organism: Torymus aiolomorphi; assembly: GCA_036365515.1. Taxonomy (NCBI): domain Eukaryota; kingdom Metazoa; phylum Arthropoda; class Insecta; order Hymenoptera; family Torymidae; genus Torymus; species Torymus aiolomorphi. The sequence goes on along the minus strand of CM070875.1, from coordinate 48,119,113 downwards.
CTGGCCAACGGGCTGCAGGAGGAGGAGCGGGGCCGGGCCACGCCGGAGCTGGAGGCGCTGGCGGCGGGCCCGCCGCTGGGCCCGCCGCCGCTGGGCCTGGGCACGCTGCCGCGGGCGCCGCCCTACCGGCAGTACCCGCCGGACCTGCTGGCCTTCTCGGCGGGGCGCACCTCGTCGCCGATGAGCCAGGCCTCGACGGCGCCGGACAGCTCGCGGCTGGGGGCGCAGCCCTTCGGCTCGCCGGCCTCGCCGATCTACGGGCCCATCGGCTTCAAGACGCTGCCGCACCCGGCGCGCGCGAGCTCCGCGACGCCGTACAGCCTGGGCTACCACCCGCCGACGCTGCCGCGGCACGGCTTCGTCACGATCCCGCGGCGGCCGCGGGCGCCGAGCTGGAGCAGCGGCCCGACGAGCTCGCCGATCGACAGGGGTGAGTAGGCCGGGCCGGGCCGCCACTGGCTGCATGCACCGCCCATACTCTCGACTCTGCTCGGCCGGCTCCCGCCTCGAGCAGAGTCGGTCCTTCTTTTCTTAAAGCTCCAGTTAATCCCGAAACTTTCCTCTAATTCGGAGCTTTCCAGTGCCACTAGAAAAAACGTTGGGAAAGTAGTTTCGCCCCTACGTGAAGCATTGTATGCATACTGTGTTTCTAGAACCCATCGGTGTTTCTTGATAGCCTGTAAACGCGAGTTTGAACATGCAAAAGCTAAATTCTCATCACCCTTTTACGGTTCTAGAATCACTTTTCATTCAATTTTCCCAACTTGTGAAATAATATATAAAGATATAAAGGAACGTACTTGATATTGGGGGGGTGGAGTATTTTATCAGACGGCTGATCTTACAGATGCATATTTTTTCGGAACCTCCAAAAAATGAATTCAGATATCTTATGATATAATATGTGATAGAAATGTTACGAAAGCCATTTTTTTCCTAAAAATGAAAATATAGAAAATGCTGTTATTTAAAAGAGCCATAACTTCGATTAATAAGCTAAAAATCATACAGGAATAAATGTTTCAAATCATTCGGAATTTTATTGGCCAATATACAGTGCGTATTTACAATTTTATGCAATCTATTTTAAATTTTTGTAATACCTTTTGCGTTCTCTATCACCCTCATTTGGAATATACCGTATTGAATGTGGAAAACATTTTGATCGATATTATATTTTCTGAAAAAATACCCATCTAAAATCTTACCATTCTGACAAAATACTTTCCCCCTTGATATTTCAACAATTAATCGTTATGATCTTAGTTGAATTTTCTTTAGTGTTTACAAATTGATAAATACTTAATTTCTTTCTTTTTGTGTTTCATGTCTAACTTAACTGGTCTGCTTCTACTCATGCTTTGATGCCCTGCGTTTACTTTCGGAAAGTTTTGAATGCACTATAAAAACAACATTTATATGCTGTAGTCTAAACATTAAATTTAAACCACCTAAAAGTAATCTTCGTGTATATAAGGTTAATTTTTACATAATAAATTATACGTCGTTCTATTTTTTCTTTAAGTTGAATGAAATTTATAAAAAATGATCAATATAAACTGTATTATTACCAATGTAATTATTAGCAATGGAAAATTTTCCATATAATTTGCAGAGGTTTATATTCATCATTTTAAAATTTTAAAAATTAAATAGTGTTATATAGTTTTATCTAGATGTTATTTAGAAACGTGTTTAAGCATGCGTATGAATTTGAACGAAATCTAGATAGAATGAAGCGATTCATTTTTATTTATTGTTGTCTTTTGGTTGGTTTAGCATTCTTACTTTCGTTTTATAATTTTATTTATGTTTCTTTGTGCTCTTGAAAACGCTCTAGCTATACCGTAGCAATGTATACACAGCGTTTTCACGAAACGTTCCCAATTAATTTCTAACATCAGCATGAGAATAAAGAAATATTGATTTGAAATTGGTTGAACGGGCGTTTGGTGAAAAGGCCCAATTGAAATGACATTTGAATGGCGAAATATCACTCTCCGAATGAGATATATTAAGAGTGATGTTTTGCCGCTGCAAAGCCTCGGCTGGCGGCTGACTAATGATAGTAATGCTTTGGTTGCCCGGTACAGAAATCCAGGAACCCGTGTACGACAATCTCGGTCAGCGCACGACCGCGGATGGCAGCTCTGTCCCCTCGCTGAACAAGAGCCCGGAGCCGCTCGGCCTGTCGATGCGCGGCCGGCCCCTGCCCGCGACGCCCACCAGCCCCTCGTCCCCTCTAGCCGGGATACCAGTGCCGCGCAGCCTGCGGCCCACGCCCAGCCTCCGCCGCCAGCTGAATCGCTCGGCGCCCGAGGGCGCGCCGGAGTGGCCGCTCGAGCCCGCCGACGAGCAGCCGCAGCAGCCGCAGCCGCGGGACGAGGACAAGCAGCCGAACGCGCAGGGCTCGGGCACGCTCACGCGCAAAGTGCCGCCCAGGCCGCCGCCCAAGCCCAAGAAGAAGAGCGCCAACGGGCCCCTCTACGAGGACGAGGGCGAGGACGGTACGGAGGTGAGTTCCATCTACGTACATATTTATAAGGGCACGCCTGCCCCTGGCTCGCTACTAACTCTCTCTTTCCCCTCCACAGGTATGATTATCGCGGATAGTCGGCGCGCTGCTGTGAGGGCAGGCGCCGAAGCGGCTGAGCCAGTGCGAGCTGCTGCCGCTACTCGCGTGGAGCTTCGCGATTCGCAATATGAGACCGCTAGTGCCTTCAAGGGGAGTGCGCGGCAGAGACTGAGGCCGATACGGCCGGGACGAAGCGTGAGCGCGCACGACGATTGAGCACGCAGGAGGCCACGCCGGCCAGAGGAGAGGCGAGGCGGGACAGAGGGCCGCAGCCGCGACGCGGGGGCCCCTCCACTCCTTTCCAGGGCTTCCAGCGCACCGATGTGTACATCCCAACAGAGGCGCGCGCACGCACCGAGAGACGGAGGGACTGAGCCGCCTCACACCCACAACCCCACACAGGCGAATGCGCCTCTGCTCGATACCTTTCTCGAGCCGACCCCTGTACATTGTAGTATGTATATCGTATTGCGCACCCACCTACTGACACTCTCGCGCGACATCGAGAACGAACCCGAATATATTGACAAATGTGTATATACACACACACACACACTTATTGTACGCTCTCCGAACCTTCGTTTTCCTTACATTGTATTTCCGACATTCCCTCAAACCCGTGCGGTCCACATTTATTTGTGGGATTCGAGGATTTTAATCAGTAAATCTCGATATACCTACTGCAATTTTTCACAACGCGAGCTTATTGTATAGAAAAGATATTTTATTTGGTTGCCGTTGTATCCATTATCGTATTTGTATCTTCTAGAACCAACATCATTTGTCGTATTTCACTATCAAAGCTGACCTAGCAATCACTGCCCAAAATTCGTAGCGAAGATATTTAAAAGAAAATCAGTATCTTCTTACCAATTATTATTGATACGTATTTACAATATATACCGCTTACCTAGTTGACGTACTTACTTCATACAATATAGTTTATGTTTATGGACATGATGCAATCTTGCCGTTGGTTCTTTAGATTCATTTAGCTCCACTGTTATGTCACCGTTTTATAATAATGTACATAAGGAGGCGAAAAATTATTTTTATTATTAAGGTAACTAAATCAGCCAAATGGAATATCTCACAATTAATTATTCTTATTATTATAATATAACCCAAGGTAATTTTTGTATCGACGTCTCTTCGTACCGTGAATAAAAAGTTTCGCTAAAACGCATGAATAAAAGTCGACCTGCAACGCACGTAAACAGTGAATATATTCAAAAATAAAGAGTCTTGAAAATATCGTCGCGATTGATCATTCAAATAGTGATTTCGTTAATTTTTTCTGCAGAAAAAATTATTGGTGCTAAAAAACTGTTTGTTATAACAAATAAAGAACAACGAACCGTTCAAATTTTTGAAATTAATTTTCGAGCTCTTTTTCATGGTCTTTGCGCATCTTCAAAAGTGGATCAAATCCTTTTTATCAATAACTCTTTACATAGCTGTTGATATATATGCATGTATCAACTATTGTTACATATGTAGCGTTAAGCGCGTCAAATGTTCGATACGGCCTGTGGAAACGCCGATTCTACGAATATTTTCAATCCATTCACGTTTTCGAGTATAAGATTTATTATTGTAATTGATTAATTCCTGCAGGTGCGCGTACGCGGTAGGTTTACATTAATCATTTAACACGAAATGAATTTTTACGAGTAACGAAAAATCTTATTGCGTGGGCTACGAAGATTTTAAGTGTTATACAATATGTTTCATTAAATTATATACGTGGAAATAGAAAGTGATTGTTTGATAAAATATATAAATACTTTTTATAACATTTTTATGGCACAAAAAATATTATTAAAAGTTTTTTTCATTAATAATCCAATTGTGAATATTTCTTACTTATACTTTATTTTGTATTTTTTTTTTCGCACTCTTAAAACGTGAGTAACATTCTCAACTTTGCATGCGGCTTTATATGTTGCAACAAATGCATTAATTTTTACTTTGACAGAAAGAGAAATAATGCCAGACTGAATATAAGTCTTTCTTAATAAATTAAGTACTAAATCTATTAACATTAATAATTACACCGATCTATACAATTAGACACTATTTTTAATATAATACCGATGCACTATAATTTATTAGTTACATTTACAAATTTGTCGAACTTTTATTATAAAAACGTTGAATTGAATATTATAACAGCCTCAATACTGGTATAACGAGATTTATCAATTCTCAATTAAAGATGGATAAAAAATCTTAAATAAATACGTTTGCGTCAAAAGAGACTGAAAGTACGCGTGATTTTTAAATAGCTACTAATAGCAAAGTTCTCTTTTACATGTACTAGTTCAATTTAAATGCCTAAAATTAAAGTTGAATAATTTAAAGAAACATGAAGAACCTTTATTTATAAAATAAGTGACATATGCTCAATTAGAAAACTAATACTTTAAATAATAATTTTAAAGTAAAGGATTCATGAAACTTTACTTCTAATCGATATCCCCTCAAAATTATTTATATCTTTTCTACATTTTTTAAAACTAATCTAGGTGTGTCTGTAGAATTTATAATTATCGTAATTGAAAAATACCATTGTTTTCGAAATTGGCGTGTAAATATTTTTTATACTTTATAAAATAAATTTTATTGCATAATATACAAGTATTATGTAACTCTAAAAACGTATACGTGTCAATATGAGATTGGAAAACTGCTTTTTATATCATTTTTATAGACATATAAATAAATGAATTTTCCTATTAAAAAAAAGTTTGTATGGCATTCCATTACTGTCAGATTTAGTTTCAGATTAAATTTAAAAATTTATCATGACATACTTGATAGATGTAACGTTTTTAATATTTATTACACTAATATTATTTTAAACTTTATATGTAATTATCTTTATAACTGACACTTAATAATTCACTTATGCAATCTCTAATATAATGAGTAGCAAAATTGACGTACATAATGTGAATAAAAAGGGCCCATAAAGGAAATGTAAAAAATTTTAGTCACCGCATAAAAAAAAATAAATTATAACGAAACTAAAATTTCTATGCTTTCGAAAAAATAAAAAACAGAAAGGAAATGACTGATGTTTAGGAGCTAAGGAAGAAGCAGTTACTTATTGAGAAAGTAGTTCTGTTTCGACGAAGCCAGAAGCGTCAACACGCGCTCGCGCACCTGTAAAGTTTTTTACCCAGTCGCGTAATACCGCTGCTTGCGTATGTAGTAGAAATATACGATGCAAAGAAAGATGGAAAAGAAAAGAAAACCAATACACGCGCGTATAACGAAGGTGAAAGCAAGTATTTTTCGTAGCCCACTCTCTGAATGCGAAAAAAGAAAGAAGGGAGTTCTAAGACTTTATTGAACCGCCGACTCAGCGTCGAGCACAATATTTTATTGAATATTCTTTTTTATAAAAAAGACTACACGTACATACTTACAAGTACACATATATATTGTAAACATACTTCCTCTCGCCCCGCGTTCGTGTACCGCGCGCGTATTCGCGGGGCCAATCCTACCGCTGATCGTATTAAAAAAATATATTGAAAAATAAATATATTATTTACAAATATAAATATTAAGTGAGTGTAGAGAGTGCGAAAAAGAGTGAAAATGAAGCCACTGCTTCCATACCGGACGGTCCTTGTAAGATATAGAGATGAGAAAATCTTATTTAAGTATAAAATAGACATCATTTAGTCTATAACACAGTAAAAGGTTCAGGAAAAATTAATGTACTTCGCGATACGTTCGGTACTACACTGATCTCTTATATTTCGTTCAAACATTTTGTCAAATGGTAATAAAATTATCTTTCCAAAGCTAGAAAAGCGATTGTAATCATGCATACAATGTACGATATTCTTTTAGTAAAAGTGACTAATGTGTAAGACTGAACGTAGCAAATAAATTTGCTAACTCCTGACGCATTATTAAGGTGATGTGATACCGACGCTATTACTCAATTCTGGGTTCCCGTTTTTCTCCTTCAATTTTAAACTTTTTGAAAAAAAACTCTTTTACACGCTTTAAGTTTAATAAAAAACTATAACCTATCAAAGAGTTTTTTCCTTAAAATTAAAAATTGAATGAGAAAAACGAGAACTCAATTTTGAGTAATAGCGTGGGTATCGCATCACCTTAAGAAGCTAATGTTAGCTCATTTATTTAGTGCGAATACATTCTTTTTTCTTATCGGATTTAAATCTTTAGTGTATCGCATTGATAAACGATAAAAATCGTACATGTAGGTTCTTAAGCGATATGAAAGATTGTATGTTACAAAAGACGAATAAAAACGTCGAACCACTGCAAGCGTTGAAGAATGAGTTTTAAATATGTACCTATTGTGGATTAAGCAATTTTCGTCGTCGCTTATCATTTATATTATTCCGACGAATATCATATTAATTTTATTTCTACATTTGTAATCATTAGAAATTCTCTTAAGGTGATGCGATACCTACGCTATTACTCAAAATTGGGTTCCCGTTTTTCTCATTCAATTTTTAATTTTAAGAAAAAACTCTTTGATACATTATAGTTCTTTATTAAACTTAGAACGTGTCAAAGAGTTTTTTTCAAAAAGTTTAAAATTGAAGGAGAAAAACGGGAACCCAGAATTGAGTAATAGTGTGGGTATCACATCACCTTAATGATTGCTAATATTATCCTTACTATTACATTAATTTACTATTGTTGTAAGAGACCTTATCATCACAAGTTTTGTTTGTACTGAGGAAAAAATTATTTTTAATCTCATTATTGCTTTATGAAACTATTTTTTAACATTTTATGATACCTTTTTTTTATACATTATGACCTTCGCAGACTGTTTGTGAGAGAACTTTTTACTATTTCGTGGCTATAAAGTCAGAAGGACGTGTATAAACATGCGTGCACTTTTTACGAGAATTTCGAAAGCAAAAAAATATATCCTCTACGAGGAATAAAAGTGCATTATTTGCATGTTGGAAACTGGCAAGTTTGTTTAAAATTATTGCGATACATTTTGCGCATCGAGAATTCTTGATACGAAGTAAATTGAAAAATGATTTTTTCACTCAGTACACTTTGACATTATGAAACAAATTTGATGTAACTTTTATTATATACTGCTATAAAATTGTAATAAGTACTTGTTTATTGTCTTATGTACCCTTTATGATGTGTTTGTAAAAGCGAACAAAACGATGAAGTATAATTGAAAACGCAAGCGTAAAAAACGAATGTACATAGTAGCATGTATGATAAAAATTCAAAGATGTATAAAAGTGCGCTATAAGTTTTTGTTTATTTTAAAAAGTATATATATATTATATAAATAATATTACACGAAGAAAAGAATATAATTAGCATCTTCTACCCTCTTATCGAGAGGCTAAGAAGTTATGAGAACAAAACTTTGTATACTATGTAAAAAGAGAATATAAGAATTATAAAATGACTAACAAATAAAAAGAAGTGAAGAAATGTTAAAAATAATTTTTCATGTTTCATTCCTCTCCTAAACAAGTAGTTGAAAATCGTAAGACCATCTGTAGATGTGATTAATAAGTTACTCTTTTAGTATGTAAGATGAGAAAATATCTCACGATATAGTTAAAGTTAAGGTAAGCAAAGAAGCCATGATAAAGAAAAAAAGTTCAGAAAATGTAAAAAAAGAAATAGCCTTTTAAATAGCTTAGAGTTGCAGCTAAGAAAAAAAGATAGGCATTAAAGTATTCCGTGGCCTATAGGGTCGGCGAGAAAGAGAGGAAAAAAGCGTAGGGTACTACAGAGTGCTGAAGAGGAAGAGTGAGAGAGAGAGAGAGAGAGAGAGAGAGAGAGAGAGAGAGAGAGAGAGAGAGAGAGAAGTCACCTGCGCTAGCTAACCACAAAACCGCGAGAAAAGAATCCATTTTATGAGTCGCATGAAAACCGAAACGCGAAATAAAAAAGAGCGAGCAGTAACGGCTGGGAAAAGTAGGCCAAGGAGGGAAAATGAAACTGGTAAAATACAGAAAGCAAGAGAAAGAGAAAGAGAGAGAAATAGAGTGAGATAAAAACTGAGGGATAAAGATACAAAATAACAAGGCAAACGGTTTGTTTAAGCGAAGACGAGGCATCGAGAGTCCAATAAGAGAATTTTAAAAGTTTTAATGAACCTTGAGTATTTATTTAAATTTTAACTAATTTTATTTTTTAAACTTGAATTGAAATGTTATTTTCCGTATGAATTGCGTATAATATTAAAAACCGAACATTCGCTTAAATAACTGTGTAAAATTATAGAAAAAATGCAACATTTCTGAATTATTTTAGAAGAATCAAACTTTATAAGTACCGACCCGGATCCCCACCTTACCGGCACCTAAATTTTTTTTCAAATCATGAATTTGAATTCAGAGGATACAGTTATGTATACAGTATAGATGCAATAAATGTATAATAAAATTACACGAAATTTATCAATTAGGGCTTGTGATACGTGTAACGTGAAATGGAAAGTTTGGGTATTTTTTACATATCTTTATGTGCCATGTCTTATTACTTTTCAACTATGTTATATTTTTTTAATTTAACTCATTTTCTATTAAAAAATGAAATTGCTTCCCTATAATCATGTATAAAAATTTCTAGTTTATAGTACACATTACGCAACAAAGGCACAATGCAGGTAATTCGCCAATAGCAGCGACGGCGAGTCACCTTGCGCCCGTGTTATCTATACTAGTTTTTGAACCTGAAGCAGGCATCAAAAGTCGATTTCTGCACCCCGAGGTTACAAAAAATGTATCTATTAATGAGTGGTCACATCTATAGCTTCGTGTGTCTTGCGAAAAACGTAAAAAAAACGTTCCCCTACAGAAAAATCTCGGATGAGATGTCAGGTGACTTCTCAGGTGAGATCTCATGTTATTTCTTGTGTCAATTTCTCACCTGAGATTCTGCTCCAGATGCTGCGGTAACAGAAAATCAGGTTCTTCAGTATTGGAAATCGCCTATTACGACGTTTTACCCCCTAGATGAACTCAAAAATGCAGGTTTAGAAGCATTTTACACAAATTTGTAAAAATTGGAAAATTATATAAAATGCTTCTAGACGTGTTTTTTGAGTTCATCTAAGGGGTAAAACGTCCTAACAGGCGATTTCCAATACTGAAAAACCTGGTTTTTTTATTTACGTAGGTTTTCCGCAGCATTTGAAGCAGAATCTTAGATGAGAAATTGACATAAGAAATAACATGAGATCTCACTCATTTTTTAGTAGGGCCAAAATCTAGAAGTATAGGACATACTGTACTTTTACCATAAATATAAGGAATATACAGATTTCAGACAACTATTTTTTTAACTAGCGCAAGCCATAATAAGGCAGACGACACAATGAGGACTACAAGTAAGTATAGGAAATATTGCTTCTCACCTGCCCTGGTAGAAATGTTAACTGACGGTTGGCCAACTGCTTGTCAATTTTTAAATTAAAAACGTTACACCATCATTATATGTTGCTATATTGTCGACGAAGAATAACTATTTCCAGATATGAAAATATGATATTATAAATTATTTAAAATAGAATCAGAGTTTGAAATAGTTTTAATTAAATTTCGATGTCAATCATAATATCTGTGGCTTCCAGGAATAACGACCTAACCCACTTGTACGTGTTTTTGAGAAATCGACGTTTTAAAATTTCTGTCATGACACTTCGTATATAAGATCGAAATGCGCGAGATGAGTCATAATAACAATGTAGACATTTACAAAGGTATCGAATATCTTTCGAACCCCACTATCAGCTGCCAGAATACATTTTTATTCTTTGTATAAACAAACAAAACAATGCAGTTAAGCCGTTATTCCGGTAACTATGCAGTTAAAGGGTTTAGGGAAATTGTTCAAATAAGATAAATAACATAGTTATTTCAACACTTAAAACATAGAATACGAATTCTTGTTTAAATATTCATTCCCACGCATGCGCCTCCCAACGGAATATGCGTGAAGTCAAACGGAATTCGATAAATCGAATACCGAACGTTACTCGGTTAAGGTAAAAGTACCAGTTGCGGAACAGTGCCTAGTTTTGGAACAGCTAACAAAATCATATAATTTGGACTATTGCTTGGCATTACAAAAACAAAAACTAATGTATTTGATTTGAAACGATATTTACTTCAGTAACTTTTCACAGCAAATGGGTTTCAAACATGTGTAGGTTTTAAAAATAATTTTAATTGCCTAAATTTGTACGTTATCCTGATATTTATAGGTTATGTTTCTCGTATATTTCAGATGACAAAAACTTTATGAATGACATTATTTACATGACGTATGATTAATGTAGAATATAATAAAACATATTTGTTTTAAATCAGACAATATCATAAGGAGCTAAATGCGTGTTAATATTAATAATTACGCTTGTTCCACTAATGGGTACATATGCAAATCATGATGTCCCTGTTCGTGGAACACAGTTAAATTTCGTTCCATTAATACGGACAATACTTGAAATTGATGTACTAATTATGGAACACCTTTTTTCGATATGAAAACTAAAATAACTCCTGAAAGTCATCAGAAAAATGAAATCTACAATTCATAAGCTTTCTGTTGAACAATGACACATATTATAAAAATATCATACAAGTAACTTATTTTGATATATCTTTAGAACTCTCGAACGCTCGAAACCATCGTTCCACAATACGTACATCTCAACTTATGACTTATTTTATTGATATAATTAATTATTTGCTTCAAATCCAGTATTGTAAGTGATTATTTTGTTAATTAAGCCCTACTTCATCCACAGATGTAAAAAATCTGCATATTTTTATATTAATTCATTTTAAAATTATGAAAAACTGAAACGACGCCAAAAATCGTTCCAGAACTGGTACTTTTACTTTACTGTTTATGCACACTCGCCCCATCGCCCGGCAATCAAAGCTGTTCTGTTAGGGTGCGATCTAGTGATGGGCGATTATTCGAAAAAAATTCTTGAAAATCGAGTTTTTAACATAGGTTCTTATGGGAGAGTGAGGTTATGTGACCTTTGAACATAAAAATATTTTATAAAAAGTTAAGAGATTTGGTTAAAAGACCTTTATTTGCATAGAAAAATTATCAAAGAATAAAAACGTAGAGGAATCTTGACCGCTTACAGGGCATTTGAAAAAGAAGTAGGTGAAAACGTAAACAAAACACCGAGTTCGTTGGCTGCGCGAGGAGGTGCGCGGCGAGCGACGAGGGCCCGCGGGGAGAGAGGGGCGTCCCTCGCCTCGCCCCGCAGCATGACACCATTGAACATCCTTAAGTGGTTATGCACTTAGCTGATATTGGCTCTTTCAACGCGTTTCAGATTTCCGGACCAAGTCTACATGAAAAAGGGTAATTAGAAGGTATAAATTCCGGTGATAACTCAATTTTGACCCCCCAAGTGGGTTAGGTCGTTATTCCTGGAAGCCACAGATATGATATATACATAAAATATACATATTATGTAGAATATGCCTGATTCCTTTGATGAACATGCTAACCAACAAATTTGATTTATTTTCTACCATGGTGCAGATTATGGATTTAGCTAAAACTTCAGGATGTCATTTTGAAGCCAAAAACATGAACATCTGTTTTAGGAATTCCTCCATTAGGTTCCAGGGACAAAGATAAAGCAGTTTTTCGAAATATATAGGGGAAATCGGTGTCCACGAAGACCTAAGTATGCGGCGATAGCTAAAAATGTTCATACGTGAAAAGTAAACAAAAAAATAGTCAGAAAGAGCTTTAATTTAAGCTTTGATTCGTTTAAAAATATTAATTACTCAGAAAGTTAAGAAAATGGTTAAAAATATAAGCCATAAAATGGTTAATAAAAAGGGAAATTTTCATTTTTCGTGCCTTTACCCGCGAATCGCGATGCCCGGCGCGACGTCTCCCGTCGCAACGCCGCTCTCTATTCGATTTTAGATTAAATTCTCTCCTGCCATAAAGCCCCGCGTACGCTACGCTAGAAAACTCCTCGATAAAAGCGATTTCCGGGATCCGCGAAGTCAAGCCAAATCGCACATCATATAAATATTTCTGGATTTCTGCACGAGTACAGAGAGTCGTCGCGACTATGGGAATGAAGGTTTCCCAACTCTAAAGCTGCGCTTGGACAATGCTAACGCGCCGAACGAGGGACGATCTAGTTGAACCATCGTGAGTAACACGTACGATACCGAATAATTTTGCGTTACAGCCGGTATTGCGTTCACCAGTCCGCGAATGTTTTGTAGATTTTCGGTTCGTATCGTCGAGCGGTTGATGTTACGTTCTCTGGGCCAACGCAAATCATTCGTAAGGGTTCGTTCGACTTGATGACATTTGGATAGTGAATAGACTTTCTAATTGTTTTTGGGTATAACCGAATTAATTTGTTATTTCAAGACCTTTTCCTAACCTACTCAATTAAACACTAAAATTCGTGGGATATTTATTATAACCAAATACAATGCCGATCTAACTACTATCGCAATGTGCGTGAATATATGAAAGTAAATTTTTTTTTTTAGCTTTATTAGAATTTGTGTCACCCTCCATAATATCAATTCTATTTGGAAAGAGGATCTGGTAACGGCCAATACACCGGAGTAAAAATAGTTACTCCATATTTTAATTTAGCGACGTTTATACGTCAGAATTTTCCTGACCTCTTCAGTCTATCGATGTTACAAAGAAGTACATATCGTTGAAACTTTTCTAACAATTACGGAGGATCATCCTCCTTAGTCGGCGTCTATATGTAGTACGAGTGTAATATATGGAGTAATTATTTTCACTCCAGATTGGCTCTCACCAGATCTCCTTTTCACAAAGAATTCTTTTTTATATATTTGATTAATCTACATACAAATTAGAACCAGTATAGCAAATACATTTTTAATAAGCTTTTTGGAATGTTAATATGCCTAAGAATGTTGGAAAAACTCGAGCCAGCGAGCTAACCGCCAATATTTCTCAGATTTTTCTTGGAAGATTCAAAAGCGTATATACGAATGGTCGATCTGCATATATTTTTCACGAATTGCAAGAAATCCTGCAGAAATTTCTACAAGTTTTCGCCCAGAGAAAAATTCTGCAGAAATTCTTGCAGAAAATATTTCGAATCTGTACAATAAAAATGAATTATATTTTATTATTAATTTTTATTGTACAGATACGAAATATTGTCTGCAAGAAATGTCTTTCAGATATTTCTTTCAGATATTATTTCTGCAAGATTTCTTGCAGAAATGCCTGCACCAAATCCTGCAGGCTGTCTTTCACACACACACACACACACACACACACACACACACACACACACACACACACACACACACACACACACACACACACACACACACACACACACACACACACACACACACACACACACACACACACACACACACACACACACACACACACACACACACACACACACACACACACACACTTTGAAAGTCTATTTTATGCATAAAGATTTTTAGCAACAAGCAAAAAAATAAATTTTTGCATGGTAGCACGCATCCAAAGAAAAGAAAACAAGAGAAACATGAATAAAGTAGTTTGTAAATTGCTGAATGTCTCGTGTAGGAGCGCCGAGTGCAAGAGATTTTAGATTTGCTCGCTTAAACGCACCCGATGTATGTGTATACATGTAGACATAGATAGACGTACAGAAGGAGAGAGGGAGAGGGCCGGGACGAGGGACGTGAGACGCGAATGGATGGCGCTTGGATTTCGATTTGCGGACCTCCCGCGCGGCGGCTGCGGTGGCGGAGATTCATCGCTCACCGAGCTCCCTGTATATATACATGCTACCTACTCCTCGTCTTCGTAGTCGTTGCCGCAGTACCACCGCAATTTCCCTATCGACGCGACCTCGGTGCTGATGCGACTTCTACTCTTACAGGCGCGCGGGACTGCGTTTTTTTACGTTCACGTCCTCTTGCGTCGCTTAGCTGATTGACAAGCGCATCGGGCTTAATGCAGCACGTGGTATATTATCCTCCAGCGGCTTCATTCCGCGACAAGAGCGCTATAGCCTCAAGTATCGACACGATACTTTGTCTTCCAAACGTTTTTACATATAAGTGCATTTTCCTCGCGATTCGCAAACTGCTCTCTGCACGGCGAGCCATAACCATCTGCCACAGCTATCTCGTGGAAATTGAGAATTTTTCAACTCTATCGGTGAAATTCGCTACGCGAAAAATCAATACTCTAAGATTTTTGCTGCCTTTTGGCCACTTTTCTTATCCGAATTTATTCATTAATAACATTTTTCTTTATCAAAATCAAATGTATAGCTCATACGTATCTTGGTATTATTCTAATTTTCTAATCTAATATCTAAAACTTCCGTATTACATATAGGGAAATCTCCTGAACTTTTGACTCATTTGTGCCCTTTTTTTTAATTTATTGCTGCTATTAGTTTAGCGTGCGAAGCACATAAACGAGGCAGGGTAGAAAATCTTTATTTTCAACCTAGACAACCAGTCCTGTAATCCATATTGGTGTGCCGCGCACGCTAAATTCTGAGCATGTAAAAAACTGTCTAAAAAGGTTCACGTTCCCGAGAAGTGCGGAATGCCAGAAGCCTTATATAAAGAAAAATTAGAAACGATCCTCCAACCCTAGTGGAAATTTAATTTGCTCAAAATAGTTTAAAACAATTCGTCACTGTTCAAATCTGTTTAAAATTGTTTAAAACTGTTCAAACCCGTTTAAAACTGTTTATTAGTGTGAATTTTTGGACGTTTAAAATAGTTCTAAACAGTTATGAACAGTTTTAAACAGTTTTGAACACTTTTGAACTTTTTTAAACATTTACGAACAATTTAAAACTGTTTTGAACTTTTGTATTAAAATATTATTAATTAATAAGAATTTATTTAAAACAGTTTAAAATAATTTTGAACAGTTATGAACTGTTTTAAACAGTTTTGAATGGTTTTGAACATTTATGAATGGTTTCAAACAATTTTGAACAGTTTTAATCCGTTCTGAACTTTCGTTTGAACAATATGAATTTGTTTAGAATAGTTTTGAACAGTTTTGAACAGTTATTAATGTCGCCGTCGTCGCAGATATGACAAAAAGTCGCTTCCGTACTGGAAATTTAATTTGCTTAAAACTGCTGTAAACTGTTCAAAACTGTTTTAAACTATTTCAAATAATTTCCTGATGATCAGTACATTTTCAATACAATAATTCTGAATTGTTTAAAACTGTTTAAAATTGTTCATAACTATTTAAGACTGTTTTAAACTGATCAAATAAATGTCTGATCAGTACATTTTCAATACAAAAATTCAAAATTGTTCAAAACTGTTCAAAATTGTTCATAACTGTTTAGAACTGTTTTAAACGTCCAAAAATTCACACTAATAAACAGTTTTAAACAGATTTGAACAGTTAAGAATTGTTTTAAACCGTTTTGCCCAAATTAAATTTCCACTAGGGAAAGCGTTGATTTATTTGTTTGTGTTGAATTGTGACTTAAACCAGAGCAAAAAATTCACTTTGTATGATTCAACGCCTATATGAAAAATAGATTGATCTCGGCAGGCGGGGACATTTTAATTTTAATTAGGAAAAATGTAGAATTTAAGAAAATCGATAGGATTCAAACTCCCCATGAGCTTACTGAACTATGCGGTGTAAATATGATTAATACAGGGTGACTCAGCTAGTAGATACGGACCGAGTGAGAAGTGTACGTCCGAGGACCGGTACAGCGAATAAAACACTCTGATAAATAAAACAAAGTTAAAAATTGTCGTACCTATAATTGTCGTCAAAATCATTTTTAATAAAGAGAAACACGTGCCATTCAGGAGGGCAAAAATTTGGCCCTTCTGTAGTTCGTCAGCTACGCGGGCGCTGCACAAACGATAAAGAGATTGACGCATGGACCTCCTGGGAGCAATAGCCCTCGGTTGCTCGTTTTACTCGACCTCATATATAGATGTCTGTAGACACGTTACAATCGCTGATGACATACGTACACTTCTATTGCAGAGTCGTAACGAAGGCAAAACACGAAGAGAATTGTGTACTCGTTTCTACGGTGTTTATTAAAACCCTCGTAACTAGAATACTTGTCAACATTCTAAAAATCTTAATTTGTCATCTAAAACATATTGTTATTTAAAAATTGAAACTAAGATTATTAAACTTAAGCATTCTTTATATAAATTTATTAATTATTGAGTAAAACAGAAAATTTAATTCAATATAATTTTTCTCTCGGCGAATTGATTTTTTCGCAATATAATTTGCAATTTGCATTTGAACATACAGATAAAGATTTATTGGTATAGCAAATAAATCCTTTTGTTACTTGTATTAATACAATCTGATTTGAAAAAGAATTATAAATTAAAATATTTTAAGAGATAGAATATGTGACCAAAGGATTTTGCTTGTGACGCAAAGCTCTGGTCATGGTGGTAACGATATTGTACTACAAAGTATTTCTTCTTACTAAAATATATTTGATTACAAAATTTTCCTTTAAGATTAACGCGATGGAATGTTGAATTGAGAAGAATATTCTTTAAAATTCAAAGCATAATTTTTCACTTAAGTATACGCACTGAATAAAACATTCATTAAATAGCTAATCGTTTTGACAGTATTAGTTATTCATTAATTTATTTATTTAGTCTACAAACAATCGACTTTAACAAGGCAAGTATTACGAGAAAGAAAAATGACTGTTTCGTCGGTTCTTCTTCTCTAGTCGTCTATTTCTTTGGCGTAATTTACGTCGCAGACAGAAAGGTCATTCTTTAACTTCGAATTTATTGGTCTCCGCAAGTAACACTCGCTTGCTCGGTGGCTTGCTCGTGTCATTCGAGCAACCTGTCTCGATAAAGCAAAGTCTGCAAGGAGAAGAAGGTGTGAAAAAGGGCCACAGAGTCGGGGAAAAGGCCGCAAAAAAGAAACTAAAATTGTTTGAACCTCCCATAACTCGTTTTGCAACAGTAATGATAAAACTTTCGTTGAACAATAATACAATTTAATCATTCTTCTAGTATAATATTCATGATTTCATCAGGACGTTTTGGCACTTTACAAGCTTTTATAAAAAATGATACCAGAATTATTACTATAATAATAAGTTATGAAAACCTTTGAAATCTTCGCTGTTCGACTAATTTTCATATTAATATGAATATTAATATATAGACATTAGCTAGACGCGTATTCCACCCATTGTAAAATAAGAAGTATCTGAAAGAACTTCTCGTATAAAATGTAAAATTTATATTTTTTTAACTTGAAAATGTTTTATCATTTTGCATGGAGATAATAAATCGTTAGCTTTCCATAAGACAATCCCAACTCAGAATTTGTTTTAAAAAGATGCCAATTAATTAAGGAACAGATTTTGCCGCGTGTAAAAACAGATATCAAATTAATGATAAATTTATGTACTATATAGTTATTAATAAAAAAATGCGTTTCATAATAACAAAAAACTTTTTTCTCATCAATGTTGCAACTTGAATTTGAATTAAAAAAAAAAAAATAATCGATTATATTGGTATATTTTACAAACGGATTCCGAATTAATAAAAAAAACGTTAATATCTTCAAAGTGGATACAGAGTTGGTAGCAAAGCTAGTTATACGAACCTGAGCAAGTATAAGACTCTTCACTTTCTTTAGATTTAAGTAGATGGTGCATACATAACGAGTAAAAATTATTTATTATTAATTATAATAAATCTATCACAGTATAACCCATCTTTAGTAAGTACGTCAGTGCACACAATGAAAAATAAATGAATAAATGAAATAAAAGAAGCATTCACACAAACAATGCCACATTGTCACTACCGATCATGCTTTCACACATGAAGGAGATTATTTTTTTAGTCAATTGTTACCTTAAAACACTTGTACTAACATACTTAGAAGTCTTAATACACTTGTCTTAAGAGACATATTAGATAGGTAAGTTGGTAGGTTGGTATATTGGATGTTTTAGTCAGAAAGTACCAATGACTATACTGCTATGGATAGCTGAACTCAAGGCCCATCTTTCGGATCCCTCATGCCACCCCCATTTTGGCAAAAATATTAGGTTATATAGTCATAATATCTCAGTAACTAAAAAAAATACAGCGACGGGGATGCGCACAATTGATTCTCCGTCAAATTTGACGTTGATATAAGTAACAAAAATATTCGAAATTATCGATTTTTGAAATCCCACGGTTTCACTAGTTGAAATTGGGAACAAGTGTCACTTGACAACTAACTAGATTAGAATTGTTGGGCTATAGCAGGTGTCCGTCTGCATTTATCCGGGCTTGGGACCGGCATGATGATGTCATGGCTGCATTACCACCCACTCGCCCTTAGTACATGATTACTCATTAATACATTTTTTTAATGCTTTATCCTCCAGTTGCCGTGTAAATACTTGACGTCTTCTTCAGAGATTTTGCATGTTGTTTTGAAGAATTTTGATGGCTTCTCTGCCAGCATTGCAATAACACTTACGGTTGTTGCTGCTGCTGAAGCCAAGGCCTACTCCCGACTCTTCTTTATCTTACTCCCTTTCCCTCTCACAAATACAACTCCAAAACTCCCGTAACTCACCTGTCTGCACCATTCCACCAACCATTTCCATTCTTCCTTACCCTCTCCTCTTTTTTCGCCTACCATTTCCCCCTCTGTCTCCTCTTTCAGAGACTGAGACTGCCCAACCAATTCCTCCTCTGCCTCCTCGACTCCCTGAGAACCTAACTCAATCATCAGCTTTCTCGTAAAGCTCATCCCCGACGCTCTCATTCCCGTTATCACTTTCGCCGGACATTCTGACATAGCTTCTCAGGCATACCAAGCCTGCACGTGGCTCCGTCTCCCTCCTCGTTCCCTCAATAATAACACTTTCGCGATTACCTAGAAACCTTCGCATCCTCAAATGGAACTGCCTGTCCTTTAGCGCAACGCAGATCCCAACTTCTTTCCATTTCTAACGATTATACCATAATTCTATTGGTGCGAAACTTGGCTCAACCCCCCGGGCTATGCCACTTTCAAAGGTTTTCTCGTTTTTCGTAACCTGTAGGCAGAGAGCTAGACGGGGAGACACAGCCATGTATATTCGCTATTCTATCTCCTTCAAACTCATCGAAATCTACAACTCTGTAGAATTCAACGCGATCTCCATCCTTATCTCTCAAGGCGAACACTTTGTAGTTTCGTCCTATAGACCCCCCACTGCCACGCACGGAAACACGTTTGAATAGGTATGAACGGTGCTAAACATTGCATTGTGAATTATTATGCCTGTCCACTGAGAAAAAGTAGCAAAAGAATACATATAAGTCGTTGATAATAGTGCGCTGAAATTTCAACTTCTTGCTGTGACGTCACGATTTCCAAATTTTAGAGTCGCGCGCGCGATATGCGACATGGCGGCCGCAGCGGATTGTCTACAGTTTAACTCCCATACCGCGCAAATTCCTATGTTAAAAAAAAAGATGAGTTTGAAAGTGAAGGCTATATATTCGTGAAGTTATTGTCAGAGTGTGAACAGGTGATCAAATTACTCATTTTGAGGTTCGAAAAAGAAAGTGCGCGCAAAGCGCGCATCGTTTGTATTTTTTAAATTTGAATACATGTTTTTTCTTTAACGATAACTTTTATAATATTTACTACAATATTTAATACAATTTGAGGTTTCCACTTTTCCAAGATATTTTCTACAAACTGGTCCATAATACTCTATAGCCGTCAGAATCTGTACTGATTCATTAATGTCTCCTGCAATCTGTAGTAACTCGACAATGTCTAGACGGGAATGCTAAACGCGCCGTCGATAGAACGGAAAAAACGGGTTCTACCGCTAGCCCGATGAAATTCCGTCTGAGCGCCCCCGAAAATATTGCGGTGAAAAAATGAAAACATCGTGCACACCCTCGGAAAATACCTTTATAAACGCATTGAAAATATCATTGTTTGCTATTAATTACAAAACTACTAAAATCTGTTTTAACGCTACTTTTGATTGTTAGTATTGATATTACCTCTTCAAAAGTTTTTCCGTTCATTTGATCTCATTCATCTCCACAATCTTCTCGACTCTATCTCCGGATGTAAATCTATCTTCCTGGCAGGCGACCTCAACTGCCACAACGTCGCCTGGGGAAACAACTACACCTGTGACCTGGGCGACAAGCTCTTCTCCGGTTTCAGCGACAACATTCTTCTGAATGTCAACGGAGATAGACCCACCTACATCAACAGACGGAACGCCGAAAATCTCTCCTGTATTGACTTAGCCTTTGTCTCTCCCCACCTCTATTCTATCTGCTCATGGTCTGTCTTAGAGGACAATTTTTTAAGCAACCACTATCTCATTTCCATGTCTCTGGGCATCCCAAACCCCTCTATTTCTTTCCGCTCTCACCGCCCCAACTACCATCGCGTTCCCTCATAAAATAATTAGATTACCTTGAGGCATTCCTTTGCGGACTTCTCCTGCGACAACCTCCCAAACAACGCCACCTCCTCCGCAAAATACGATGCCCTATCCTCAGCAATTGTACACTCTATTCAAGAAGTTACCCCGTTTTCCTCGCTCCTCCTCCTCTTCCAACCTCTTGAACCTGCGTGGTGAAAAAGTGAAAAAAGGATTGCTCCTCAACCGAGCCGCAAACTCGCGCTAAGGAACTTTCGACGAGATCCCACCCTCTCCACGGAACTCACATCCGCCGATAACCACGCTAAGTACACTTTCTAGAATGCCAAAAAGCAATCCTTCCGTGACACCTGTTTTCCTCTCACTCCATTCTCTAACACTTCTACGAAATTGTCGTCAGATTTGAGCACTGTCATCACGGTCTCTCTGATGCCTGCGACAACATCGCGAAAATCGAGAAATAGAAGGCATTGATTCCCTTCAGCTTACCATAGAATACGTCGAAGTGCACAACCTTCAAAACTTCTCCATCTTCACTGGCTCGCTAAGCACACTTCAAGCTCTTTCTAGTCTGAACGACTTTAGTTCCTCTTCGACACCTTCCATTTTCAAAATTAAGAAAATTGGAATGTATATCCTCTCATAACCACTCCATCCACCTAACCTGAATTCTCAGTCATTTCGGCATCCCTGGGGACGAGAGCCGACCTCCTCGCCCAGTAGACCTCCAGCAACGGCATCCTCCTTTACTTCCTCCTTTCCATTCTCCGATTTTTACCTTCTAAGCCTCTCTATCTCCCGCTCTGAATTCAACAACTACCTCAACAACTATCGCCTTAACACCGGTTGCCAGTATTTCTCCACCTTCCGTCTCACTTCAGAGCTGCTATCACTATTTTCTGTAGGATGCGCAGCAATCATTATAATTTCGCCTCTAGTCTTTTTCACAAAAAAAAAACCTCGTCAAATCCCTGCAGCGACGTCGCGGGCGAAAACCTCAATCACGTCTCCTGGGCTTGTCCTCGTTTTGACGCCCAGCGCTCCGTTCTTTTTTGTTTTTTCGCCAATCTGGCATTTTTCCCTCCCTTCACCATTCCCGCCTTTCTATACTCCCCCGCAACGATATTATGAATATCTTCCTACATTTCCTATAAAACTGTGATCTTTTTATCTGATCTACAGTCTACCCTATCTCCTCGTATCTCTATCTCGCTCTCTTCCTGTCAACCCTTCTCTTTCTTCTCTCATCTAACTTTCTGACCTTACTTCTTCCTGGGTCTCTCCCCCAGGTCCGAGATTCCTTTCTTGGACCTGGGGGAGGGACCCAGGAAAAATGTCATTTTTCCCTCTTTTTTCTTTATGTTACAGGTCGAGAGCGTTCCACTCTGGCGGTATTTCAGAACTAAACTCTTTTTAAATCACTACATTTTGCTTACTACCCACGCGGTGTTTTCCAACCATTTGTTGATGACCGTAAAGACAGCTGGTGTCACTAAACACAAATATAGAATAAAATTGAATAGATCTCGCATAATGTGTTTTAGCCTGGTTGTAAGCTCAAATTTATAATAGTCAGTGCTAAGTGCTCAGTATTTAAACTTTCGATATGGTTGTCATTTTATTGTATATCTATATATCGTTGGCTGGGAGAGAGAAAGGCCTCGGCTTCGCGTGAAAAAGGGTTCTTTCTCAACTTCGCGCGTAAGCAAGTCCTATCTCGGACACTAAAAAAATTTAATTTTGTCTTTAAATCGAATACTGCACAATGAAAGTATATAATTTATGTATAATAGTAAGATAGAGAAATAATTTCGCTAGCATAACCAGCCCAGCGTGAAAGGAGACCGATTATTTAAAACTCTACAACGGTTCTCAACCTAAACGTAAGTAAAAACGCGGATGGTCCGAGATAGGACTTTCTTACGCGCGAAGCCGAAATAGGACCTATTTCCACGCGAAGACGAGATAGGACTTTCTCTCTCCCAGCCGACGATATGAGCAATTCTACAGAAATATTCAAACAACTGGGTACAATAAATAAATAAAAAGTTTTTGTGGAGTACACTTACCAGACCAGATTTTATGGTTTTCTGCCTGGACTATATTCCGAAAATAAAAAAATTGTGAACGTGGTGAATCTGATGGCAAGTTTTTTTTCGAACAGTAAATTTATGTTTAAAAAATGCTTTAAAAATATAAAAATCACCCCCATTCAAACTTAAATAGTTTTGACAGGAAGAGTCGCACATACATTATAAAAAAATAATAATGGAACTATAGAGAATACGAGCGTTCATTTACTTTTTACCAGATGAAAATATATTGATTTCTTAAAAGTTAAATGAGTTCAAAAATGAGTGTAATTTTTATACCCAGTTGTTTGATGATTTTTGTAGATTGCTCATAAACATTAAAAGTTTGTACTCTGAACACTAAGCACTGACTATAAATTTACTATTATATAAATTGTAACGTTTTCCTTTCAGTGTCCCTGGACAACCGCCACAACTCATTTATAGGGCAGGATCCCGAGTGTGTTGATTCGTCTGCCGCGGAGCCGGTGGAAGGCCTGTGCTGAGAGGAAAGGAGAAGATATTCCGCAATAGCACTCTCGCTACAGTTAATCTCAAATAATCTACACTTTATTTATCTAATAACACACTGCAAACTCGACAATTAAACGGAAAACTCTGGTCGCGTGCAATAACACGAACGCGGCCTCACAATTAGAGTCATAGCTCTGCTCTCTATATAATAAGAAGCGGGTACCTGCGAGGCGGCAGATTTCTCGGCAGCGCTACAGGCAGCTCAGGGGGATTATTCTGTACCTTTTAACGCGCGATATATAAGATTTAACGCTCAATTTTATATATCTACATGTATCCCTTCTTAAAAAAGTGATGACCGGAAGAAGTGAAGCCTCCATAGATTTGATCTGTGATTGGCTCTTGGATAAAAGACGCGAGAATTTAAAATTAAATATGCATTTTTATTTGATAATTAGGTATTATTTGTTGGAATATTTATTGGAATGAAAATGATTAAAGTGAAAAGTATTAAATAAATAATAATCAAATTAATATGGGTTGCAGCTTAAAAAATAAATAACATGTTTTAATTATTTGTTAAAGTGATGGCCAGAAGTAGAAAAGTATTTCAAAACACAATACGATTAGTTATCGAATTGCACGGTAAAATTCAAAACAGTAAGCAATGTTTTAATCTTAGAAGAATTAATTATGTTAATATTAGAATAAATCGACGCTCCCTACGAAAACTAGCACCTTTTTTGGCCTCCTCATGAAGACTAGCACATTTCAGAAAACTGCAACGAAAACTAGCATAACCCACGACTTTGCGCCGAATAATAGTAAAATTCGTAAGATTGCGAGGAAAAGTAGCACGATTCGCGAGTTTGCGACGAAAAGTAAGACGATTCGCAAGCTTGCCGCGAAAACTAGCACTTCGCGTCACCGTGTTAATTTACATAAGAGGCAGTGGAATGTGCTAGTCTTCGCCGCAATCAAGCGGATCGGGCTAGTCTTCAACGCAAATCAATGGGGGGTGCACGGGGAAAAAAATAACATTGGATCAACTGCGCTCTCCCGTAACTCTAACTTGAGCTGTTCAGTAAGCGAGATTCAGTTGAATCAACGATAGCAACTCAGGTTAAAGTTACTGTGTCATCAGTAAAAGCTTTGTTTACGTCTCGAGATCGCGGTCGTGGGACGGTATTTACTGAACTCTTAAGTAGATTTAACCTGACTCCGCAGTTGTGTCTACGCGAGTAACCGCCCAGTAAAAACAACTCACCTAACCTCAGTTACGGCAACGTTATTTTTTCCCCGTGTGCTAGTCTTCGCGGCCAACGCTCAAATGGACTAGTCTTCGTGGCAATCTGAATCGTGCTAGCTTTCGTAGGGAGTCGAAATTATGTCAATAATATACAAAATTTTGTATTCGTTAAGAGTAAATGTACTACATACAGTTTTATATCAATTACAGAGGCCCACAAAAAAAGTATATTACTCTGGGGTTGAGATAACGTTATTCCTATGTATTTTGACCCACTGAATACGAATCTGCAATAAAAAAGGGGGGTTGCCCAGTGAATTTCGAAGATAACCTCAAAAAATCGTAAAAAAATACGTTTTCTAGAGGTAAAGGCTTAACAAAAAAGAATATGATTTGTCTCAGGTTGAGACGAATTTAATATGTCTTAACCTGATGCTTAGACTTGAAGAAAAACTGAAGACAATAGCAGGCTGAAGGCGAATCTGAAGATCTCATGGTTATACCTCTGAGAGCGGGAAAATTTGGTAATATTCGCATAGTTGTCGTCTGTAAGTCCAGTATGGTGATCGGAAGATTACTGTAACAGAATTTCGTGACGAAAAACCTGCATGAGGCCTTAAATGAAGGTGGTCTTATGAACAAGAACTAAATTGGTTTACGCTTGCATATGCGTTTGTCATCGAATGACCTATGTAAAGGATTTCTATGTCGTTTTTTGCCTCTGGCTTGTGTTTCTCTTTTCAGCATCCAGCAATAGTCTGCCATCATATTTACGCTCTAGTTTCCTTGTCATCTACGTTCGAATTCCTTCAGATCCTGAAGAAATCTTTCACCTTGCTCTTCACTGAAATCCCCAAGATTCCGCGGAAATTCATCAAGGTGCAAATCAAGAAAGTGGCCCTATTAAAAAAATTACGTGAGTAGTCACGTGAGTACTCATGTGAGTACTCACGTGAGAACGCGCGTGAGTTCTCACGTGAGGTTTTCGACGATATTCTCACGTGAGTAATCACGTGAGTAATCACGTAAGTACTAATGTGATAAGTGAAAAAAATGGTTTAAAAAAAATTAATAATCAATGTTTTTTTTTTACTGAACTATTACATAAATATTTGATCTTTAATTTTTGCGTATAATTTCGAATCCTTAAATAGTATAGGGAGATATCAAAAATGAGGCAAGCCTCGTAATTACAACTCTTTTAAAAAAGTCGCGTTATTGACTAAGTCTTACCGCTTTATGTATCCCGCCGGCGTTCATTTGCCTATGGAAATCGAGAAAGGGGTTGTCGCCTGGCGGACACCGGCGGAACTGATTACTGATAGGGCCCGTCTGAGCTCCACGCCTAGTAACTCTTTTAACCGCCAGGCGGCAACCCATTTCTCGTTTTCCATAGGCAAATGAACGCCGGCGAGGATACATAAAGCGATAAGACTTAGTCAATAACCTGACTCTTTTAAAAGAGTTGTAATTACGAAGCTTGCCTCGTTTTTTATATCTCCCTATACTATTTAAAGATTCAAAGTTATACGCAAAAATTAAAGTTCAAATATTTATGTAACAGTTCAGTAAAAAAACATTGATTATTAATTTTTTTTTAAACCATTTTTTTCACTTATCACGTGAGTACTCACGTGAGTACTCACGTGAATACTCACGTGTTTTTTTTTAATAGGGGGAGCTTCAAATTCATTAAGCAACCTAAGTTTTTAAAGTTTTCTACCATATTTTCTACGATGCTCTTATAGTTATCATCTTTGTTATTCCCCAAAAATTTTGTCGCGACACCTTTGAAACTCAACCAGGCTGCCTTCTCTGTATCATTCATACTTTTGACAAACTCTTCGTCTCTAAACATTTTGCGAATTTGAGGTCCGTCGAAAATACCTTCCTTCAATTTAGCTGCAGTTACAGTTGTAAAGACGCTTTCCAAGTACATCGACCTTCTTTATCGAGAGCTTTAACAAATTGTTTCATCAATCCAAGTTTGCATGCAGAGGAGGTAGAAAAAACCAAACCAATTAAACCAATTTAGTTCTTGTTCATAAGATCAGCTTCATTTAAGGCCTCATGCAGGTTTTTCATCACTAAATTCTGTTACAGTAATCTTCTGATCACCATACTGGACTTACAGACGACAACTATGCGAATATTACCAAATTTTCCCGCTCTCAGAGGTATAACCATGCCATCTTCAGATTCGCCTTCAGCCTGCTATTGTCTTCAGTTTTTCTTCAAGTCTAAATATCAGGTTAAGACATATTAAATTCTCTTTTTTTAAGCCTTCACGATATCGTTTCAACCTTTTTTTACCTTTTTATTAACAAATTTTCCCGCTCTCAGAGGTATAACCATGAGATCTTCAGATTCGCCTTCAGCCTGCTATTGTCTTCAGTTTTTCTTCAAGTCTAAACATCAGGTTAAGACATATTAAATTCGTCTCAACCTGAGAACAAATCATATTCTTTTACCTCTAGAAAACGTGTTTTTTTACGATTTTTTGAGGTTATCTTCGAAATTCGCAGAGCAACCCCCCTTTTTATTGCAGATTCGTATTCAGTGGGTCAAAATACATAGGAATAACGTTGTCTCAACCTCAGAGCAATATACTTTTTTTGTGGGCCTGTGTTATTAAAGATGCATCAAAATTAAAAGAAAAAGATTTCCGAATTATAAGTTATAAGGAATAAATTAAAAGTACATATAGCGCGCGCAGCGCGCATGGATTTACTGAATAAGCGGGCCACCTTAGCCGATTATAGGGCTACTCAGCTTATCCTAGAGAGACACTGCTGGGGTTGGTGCCGTCGTCCATTGCTCCGCGGACCTTGCTGCTTCTCGCCCCAATGGGGCGCCTCCAGAGGATAATGACTGCGCGAGTCAGCCACGTAGGCGCTGGGCAACTCCGAGGGGGCTGCTATGGTGGTTGCTGGCAGTGCGCAGTTCCCGTGGTGGGCGATGAACCTGGCGGCTGGTGGTGAGAGGCAGCCGGATGACGAATCTGCCCATAGGTGACTGGGCTGCCGCGTCTCGCGCTACTCTTCGGAGTCTCTCTGCCTCCCTCTCTCTCTCTCTCAACCAAGTTGCAAAAGTTAATAAGTCCCTATACAGTCTGCGGTTTATCACCGCGTGTACTACCGAGACACTTCGCAAAAGATTAGTTGAGGTTTAGTCCGACCCCACTTAGATTACTGTTCGGTAGTATTAATAGATGCGACTAATGAACTGAAACTTAAACTTGAGCGATTGAGCAATGCATGCGTGAGATACATTCTCGGGGTTCGAAGGGATGTTCATATCACCCCCTACAGGAGAAGTTTGGGCTGGCTCCACCCGGATTCTCGCAGGCTATATTTCGCGGCCCTTCTGTTATATAAAATTAGACGACTGCGAGAACCCAGTTATCTGGCTGCCTTTTTTATTGAGCACAAGCCCAGGCCAACCAGCAGGGGTGTGCAACCAGAACTAGTGCCTAGGTTTGTCAATTATAAAACGGGTGCTAGGTCGTTCCAAATTCAAGGTACTCACTTCTGGAATTCGCCCCCCCCCCCCTCACTGCGCCACTTACCATCTTACTGCTTTTTCAAGAGGGCGGTGCGCCAATATTTATATGATCGCGATGCCTAGCCTCTTTAGCTGGGTTTTAGGAGCTGCTAATACGAGGACCTTTTAAAATAGTTGACACGATAGTTTATTTCATCCTTATTTTATTTATTTACTCATTCTCATTTTCAAAATTTAATTCTGAATTTAATTTATTTCCACTTCATTTTAATAGTATTTTTTTACTAAGCGGCTGTGATATGATTTTACCTACTGTGATTACAAATGTGATATTTTTCTATTCTATTTTCTACATGCTTTCTAGTTGCGATAAGGCTTTTTTTTACTGTAATTACACATGCGATTTTATTATACTTATCCTAGTTATTTCCTATTTGTATTTTCTAGTCGTATCCCTAGCTGTGATATTTTATTGTATATAAACATTTAAGTTAACTGTGCGTATTACGATTACAATCATGATATTATATTTTCTATTGCGTCTCTATCTGTGATAATCCTGTATTTCTTGAAATCGCTAATATGATGCGTAAATCGTTTTATATATTTTTATTGTTATTTTTATCTTTTTTTTTGTTTCTATGTATCTTCTATTTTGAAGTCGTAATTCTAGCTGTGATACTTATTGTATAGGTATAAAGGTCCTCGCTACTCAGCGTTTTCGTAAGCTTAAGAATATTTTATGTTTGTATTTATTTCTTTATATGTATATTTTATGTTTGTATGATGTAAAATCAGGAGTATTTTATTTTGTTTTCACACAAGTATTACTACAGTATTATTGTTTATTTATGCACTTTGAGTAATGCTACGACAAAGTAGTTTGTATTCAATTTTGCCGCGAAGGCGAATAAATTAATCTCTCTCTCTCTCTCTCTCTCTCTCTCTCTCTCTCTCTCTCTCTCTCTCTCTCTCTCTCTCTCTCTCTCTCTCTCTCTCTCTCTCTCTCTCTCTCTCTCTCTCTCTCTCTCTCTCTCTCTCTCTCTCTCTCTCTCTCTCTCTCTCTCTCTCTCTCTCTCTCTCTCTCTCTCTCTCTCTCGTGCTAGAAACTTATGGCGAACGAAGATCTAGCATGTATGGCTATAGGTATGATAATCCTCGAATTGTTGGGCCCTTATTAGCTAGCCAGAAAATAAAAAATCTATTACATTTTGTATAATTTGAATACCTCATGCTCACGTCTTATTTTATATCTAATCATATCAATATAAATAGCAAATAAATGCTGTAAATAACATGATTTTTTTTTTGGAATTGTTATATTAGAAAATATTCTAATAATTTTCTGCAAATATTTCAACATTATGAATGGTTTAACGTTACTATAATAGCTCGTTTAGTGCCGTAGTCCGGGCTTGCACCACGTGCGACATTTTGCACCCTTGCTCACAAGCGCACGCCTTTATCTTTTAGCCATATATGTTGCCAGGGCTTTTCTCACTGATAAACGCAACTTGTTGCAGTCGTAAGTGAGAAAACCGCAAGAAGCGTAAGTTCGTGTTTTGCTTTCTCGACACAATGACACTACGATAAACTGCTTTATCTGCAGTGGCCGTAGACGTGTATCTTTTGTTGCGAAAACCCCAGTTCTTGCACGCCTTGAAAGAAGGGTGAGAGAGAACGAGACTATGGCTATTTCATTATATGTTCTGAGCGAGAACATTAAGTGATATTTATAACGTTTTGGCTTCTTAACTCTAGTGACATGGAATGAATACCGAGCATAATAAATATTGATATATTTTGCACAGAAAAAGGAGTCAACATTCTTTTAACATTAAAAAATCTTCTAAATCATTATTAAAGATTTAACTTAACTTTAGGCGAGACAAAAATGCTGACGGAACAATGTATATACCTAGAACTTGAAATTGTGATAAGTAAATATTATAAATCAATAACTTTTTTAATAAAACTAGCAAGAATTATTGCCCGCGCTTAGCACGTTTTATTTCTTCTTATCAGATATTTTAAACATTAAATTTAGAATTATAACCATTTTTTTACCTATTGGAAAATATAAACTTCTTATATTTTGATTCAATACTATTAATTAATCCTTAATTAATTTAATTAAGGATCGATATTAAATTTTGAGATTAGAAACCTTAACTGGAATATTATTTATTATGATTTTTTTAACAAAACATGCCTGAATGTCTTCTTAATACTCTCTTATTTCTAAATTCAAAGTTTAAATATTTCAACATTCCGCCGACTTTTAACCAATAACGTATCACCTCAAGCCATGGAACATTAGCCAATCAGGTATTACAGATTATAAGAATCATCCAATCAGAATCGTTTTATCTTGATTTCACTTCCGGTCATCACTTTTTTAGGAGGAAAAAAGGAAAATAATCTAAATAATATTTTACGTATTTTATGAAAGTTTATTTATTCAAAATCATATTATAATTATTCTTTAAAACCGTGGTATTTTTCCTAATATATATGTCTTCTGTACAATAACAACAGTACACACTAACGAATTTTGAACCTGATTAAAATAAATAACATTATAACAAGAGCATAGGAAAAAAATTGTTTATTAAAAAATATAGTCAAACATCTTCATTTTTAATATATATAAAATACTTCTGTATTTAACTATTTTAAAAAGAAGGAATGAGTGATATGTTGTTTATACTATCTTTAATATAATTTACTTTTAAATTACTTATTTTTATATATGTGAGCACGCGCTCATGTACACATCCTGAATAAAAGTCATAATAACTTTATTATGATACAAACTATAATATATGATGAGATTAGCTGCCTATCTTATTCACGGCATTACTAAAGTCATTTAAAGCCGAAGAAAGTGGTTTTTTGTTAGAACTCTTTTGCGGACTTTGATCATGTTTAGATTCACACGTTTCTTTGTCATTTCCACTTTGGTGTTCGCTACGTTTGTTTTTTCTATCTTCAGACTTAATTATTTCATCATCCTGTTGTTCGGCTGCAGAATTATTTTGTTGTTTATGAGTTTTTTCGGTCTCTTCTCTTTGTTGGCAATCATGATTACCATCTTGTTTATCATGATCAATTTTTTGCTCACTAGAGTTACTATTCTCTTTAGTGCAATCGTCCTTCTGCTCACGAATTTCTTTTTTTTTCTTATACATTTTTGCCTCCTCTTTATCCTGTTCAGTTATTTCTTCTTTAGTAAACGCAGTCTTTTTCTTTGCTTGACGATTTTGTCCAGTTTTCTGATTGTTCCCTTTATTTTTACGTTTATTTGTGTCGCTTTTCGGCTTCTTATTTTCATTTTCATTTTCTTTTTGGTTACTATTACTTTTTTGGTTAATTGTACAGGGCTCTTTTTCTACTGCTAAATTTTCTTCCCAAACGTTACAAAATAATATGCCTCCAGTGACGGGACCATTCAATGTTGGCATTAATGTAGCATACGACCAGAGATTAATTTTCGGATCATAAATTTCAACTGAGTTTAGAGATAGCCCTTGAGCATTACATCCCCCAATAGCCCAAAGCTTTTCCATAACACAGACTACAAGGTGGCCACTTCTTGCTGTATTCAAAGGTGTAATGCTTTGCCACCTGCGAATTTTAAAAATATATAAATTTCAATATTTGGTTAAAAAAATCCTTCGTAATTGTAGTGCATTGATAACTACTTTTTTGATTCTAGATCATAAAATTCAGCTGAATTTAATGTGTCTCGAGGAGATTCACTGCTCCGTCCTCCACAAACATAAATTTTACGATTTAATATTGCCGCTCCAAAAAGACAACGGGTTTGTATCATCTTTGGCTCGACGTTGTTCCACGAATCAGTTTCCAAATTATATCGTTCCATCTATAAATAAATATATTGGAAGTCTTATTACTAATTATATTAAAAATCGACGCCAGTAGTTAACAAAAATGCTTTCTTTATAACAAATTGTTCTGTTTTTTTCTGATACCGTAAAAATAGATGTACCATATAAACTATTTACAGAATATTATGCAATCACAAAATTATAGATATTAATGTAAACAAAATTATAATTATGGATTATTCATAAACATATCAAGCTGCCGGTAGAATCTTATATCAATAGTGAATAAAACTAGTTGGTTTCCATATAATACCCATTTGAATACTGATCTCATATTTTTGGGTTAGAGAACTTTCGTCTGGTCGTACGGAAAAAAGGCACATGTCACTTCAAAAAGTTTTCGAGATATTTTATGTTTTATACTACATTAGGCCAAATTACTACTGTAATTTCTGAGATAGGTTTATTTAGCGTAAATTATTCATGGACTATAAAAAAGATTAAAATATTATGAGATTTAGGAAAAAGGGCACATGTCTACGTGACTTGTGCCCTTATTCCAAAACTATTGTAATTTTGATTTATTCAGGCTTTTTGAAATAACAAAAATTCTACAAAAACGTGAATTTTTTGTAGATTGAATTTGGAAACATCGCTTCAAGAGATTACTGGTATACTCTATATTGAAGTAATAATATTTTCACTACTTTGCGAAATACTGTTAAGTTATGCAACAATAAAATATGTAATAGTACTTTTCGTCACTAGGGTGTAGTTAGAACTTTATGTACCGAGTATCGCGGTGTTTTTTTATAGTATGAGTGAAGCACGTCTTCACTGAAAAATCTCAGGTGAGATCTCGGGTGAGATCTTATGTCAAAATCTCACCTGAAATTCTGCTCTAGATGTTGCGGAAAACTTACCTAAATTAAAAAGCAGCTTTATCAGTACTGGAACTTGCCTATTAGGATGTTTTATCCCCCAGATGAACTCTAAAATACACGTTTAGAAGCACTTTACACAATTCTTCAATTTTTACAGAGTTCATATGGGGGGTAAAACATCCTAATAGGCAATTTTCAATACTGATAAAGCTGCTTTTTAATTTAGATAAGTTTTCCGCAGCATCTGTAACAAAATCTCAGGTGAGATTTTGACATGAGATATCAGCTGAGAAATCACCTGAGATCTCACCTGAGATTTTTTAGTAGGGCACATCGTTATCAGTGTGTGAAGTTCAGCTTTAAAAAGAATTACATGTAGACTTGTGCTCTTTATCCGTTAATACAAAATTATTAGTTAACAAAGTGGACTTGTGCCCTTTTTTAAAAGTAACTTCCCTTTCTAAAAAAAATTAGATTTTCAAGAAAATTTTGTTACAAACTTATGCCTCAGTTCTCAAAAAACACAAAAATGGCGTTAGCTCATTTTGTCAAAAAAATTAACGTGCCCTTTTTCCGTACGACCACAGACATTGGTCGAATTAACTACACATGATGAAGCATAGTCAAAACGGTCTTTTAAATTTTGGCTTGCTGTAATAGTACATTTCGACACGGGTGGGGAAGTCGATTATTTAGCTGGTGTGACTTTTTGCACGAGCGAAGCGAGTGCGAAAAAAGTCACACCACCTAAATAATCGACTTACGCACTAGTTTCGAACGGTATTTTATACCACGAGCGCCGAAAAATCATATCAAAGTTGTGATTTTGAGGTTAGAGTGGTATAAAATCAGTATCTCATCTGGTACATTCTCAATTTTTTTCTTGATAGAAGATGTACTATAGTTTGATGTCTATTTATTAGTTTTTTCTAAGCATGTATGCACAAACCTACAAAAAATTTTCAGAATTATTTAGAACTGACTTAGTAAAAATTATTATATTTGATAGTAAATGGGGGACTGAATTAAATATTTTCATAAAAAACTGTTACTATTTTGGTAATTTTTATTATAAATTATGGTAATTTTTATGAGAATATGAGTCTGTCTCCTAATTATAATCAAATACTGTAATTTTGACTGCAAAATTTGTGTCCGTGAACTTATATTTAAGTGTTAACTTTGTAAATTAATAAGTACACCCCACGGCAATTATTATGCTTACAATCGCTTTACTCTCTATTATAGGTATTTTTAATTCATTTAATTTATCTAGCTGTCAAATCAATCCGGTATTATTAATAGTGTGTAAAGGTTAACAAAACGGAAAATTAAATTTGTTAGATTGAGATAGTGCCGGAAAGGAGTAAAGAAAAGATTGTAATACTTTGTAAAAAGCGTATGGTGGATGCGGTTAAATACACATCAAATAATGTGCGCACATATATTTTATTACTAATTATTTGAAAGAAATTTGCAGAACGTTATTGCAGATACTATTTACCCACCGTATTAACGACTGTCGATCCATTCCAACCACCAATAGCGTAAAGGAATTCATCGAAAAAAACAACAACCAAATTGCTTCGACATTCATTCATAGAATGTACCATTTTCCATTGGTCAATTTCAGGATTATATTTTTCGACGGTATTTAAAGCATGTTCGAATGTTCCACCACAAACATATAAGCTATCCTTTGTTGCAGTTACTCCAGGAAATCTAAAATAGTAATGAGCAAGTTATGAAAGCTTATTGATATAATTATATTTTATAATAACTTTCCTAATGAAAAAACGATGCTAATGCATTACCACTCAACTTTCCAAAAATTAATTTATAATTCGTTCATATGTTAATTTTCAATATGACAACATTTTGACATTGCAATTTTGATAAAAAAATTTATTCGTAAAATAATCTTGCTCAAAAACTTGTGGAAAAAAGATAACTGTTTGAAAAGACTTTAATACTTAGAATTTAGTTTTCATCTGTTTATCATACAGAAAATTTTTATAAAAATATATTGAGTTGTTCCCTAACTTCTATTCTAACAACATATTACACTAGATATTTTGATTTTTCAGAAAAAACAATGTAAAAATTCAAACATCTTTCAATAAGATTTAACATTATTATAAAATAATAACCTTGTTATCTTGATAAACATACAAAAATTGAAACAAAAAAAAAGCACAAACTGGCTATATTTTGTATTCTTAGTACAAGATCGGCAACAAAAAGAAATCTAAATACGGAATACACCATCAGATATCTGCACAAACGCATACGCAGCCACGAGAGGGTGTACACGAATAATCGAATAAAAATTATTCGACTGAGTAAATTTCACAGTTTCGAGGCTATAAAAATACTTGTAATTATATACAAAATCAAAAGTGCACTCCTCCAACTTTCATAACGTTCTACAACTCTATAAACGCTTCAAATGAAATTATTAATTTATTTGATGCCCTGGTGGAAAGTACGTCGTTTCGCCATTGTTTTCGATAGCGAAAGAAGGACATTTAAGGTAGTTCTCCTCGGACTCCCTAGTCAAAGCAGTGCTAAATGTAGAAGTTACCTAAAATTTAAAAAAACCATAGTTGTAATGTGATTTATTTATTTAAAATGATAGAGATAGTCCATGTATTATAAATAAACCGTATTTAACATGACTAAAATAACTTTTTTCACAAAATGACGATTTTCTAGAAACTAGATATCGTCACTACAAACAATTGTTGATAAATCACTGGAATCTTTTTTGTTTCTCAACCGATTTTAGTTTTCAAGGTCTCAATTTACTCCTTAAGAAATTTCATGGGGACTTGCCGAAGGAAAAATTAAAAATTATTCAAAACTCAGAAAGTTATAGATAATTGTTCATAAATTCATGTACGTCGTTAAAACAAAATATTCTTTTAATTGGTCATAACTTTCTGAGTTATGAATAATTTTTAATTTTTCCTTCGACAAGTCCCCATGAAATTTCTTAAGGAGCAAAATGAGATCTTGAAAACTAAAATTGGTTGAGAAACAAAAAAGATCCCAATGATTTATCAACAATTATTTGTAGTGACAATATCTAGTTTCTAAAATATCGCCATTTTGTGAAAAAAGTTATTTTAGTCATGTTATAAATACACTTTATTTATCATACATTGACTATCTCTATCGTTTTAAATAAATAAATCACATTACACTATGGTTTTCTTAAATTTTAGGTAATTTCTACATTTAGCACTGCTTTGACTAGGGAGTCCAAGGAGAACCACCTTAACCATTACTAGGGCTTTCGCCACTGACAGCAGCTTTCGCTACGTATGCTTCTGAGTTGGTAACTAGGCAACTGTAGATTTTAATAATAGATTGTTTTAGAGGTTTTGTCAACATATTCAAAGTCATTAACCTATATGTACAATAAAAACAATCACTTCTGATCATCAATCAACAAGCGATTTATATTGCTTTAATTTGTGAAATGGATAAAAGATTGTTCATTAATAATGAATTGCCCTCATCCGATGAATCTGAAGATGAGGAAGAAGTGTGTAGAAAATTCAACAAAGAAGCAAGTATTATAATTCAAACAGAAATGTTGCCACTGCTGAACAGAATCGGGCACACAATCTGCTATTGAATATGAAAACCGCATGTTTAATAATTGTAAATTTAACAATTGCACGTTCAATAACTGCTAGTTTATGTTTTCAAAATCTCCTAATAATTAATAAAAATATTTTACATGTTCTTTAATTGAATTCATTTATTAAAATTATGCACGTGCTGTTTTCGATGCCCCCCCCCCCCCCCCGAGTAGCAGCACTCGCGGTGCTCGTACCGCAAATGCCGGGGCGGGCATCAAACTCAACGCGCTCGAGCTTCGATGAAATGAATACTCCTAAGAGTCGGAGCAGAAAAAGTGAGAATTAGTCGTGTTACATGCGAGAAGCTGAATGGATGCTATTACGGTGTTATCATTGTTGGTTGGAAAAATATATATCGGCAAGACTAATTATGTAATAGTACATTATGATATGAGTGGGGAATGTGATTATTTACCGCATCAGACAAAAGGTCGAATGCGGTAAAAATCACCTTACGCACCAGTGTCATACAGTACTTTATACCACGTGAGCCGAATAATCATATTGAAATTATGATTTTGAGTGGTATAAATGTCCTTTCCCAGGGCATCAAGAAAAATAGTATACGATACACAAGACGAAAGATCAAGGCCCACCACTGCGTGATATGACGCCCTCCGCTTCGCCTCGGGCGCCAACTTCAC
The DNA here is from genome assembly GCA_036365515.1 of Torymus aiolomorphi. Classification (NCBI taxonomy): domain Eukaryota; kingdom Metazoa; phylum Arthropoda; class Insecta; order Hymenoptera; family Torymidae; genus Torymus; species Torymus aiolomorphi. The sequence goes on along the minus strand of CM070875.1, from coordinate 48,081,744 downwards.
GCAGTGCTCGAACTGCAACTTTTGTCATTTGTACCGTAATGTACTATTTGCGTAATTTTTGAACAAAAATTTGAGAGAATACTACCGTAAAGTAAATATTTTGTTCTAAGTTTACACGAAAACAAATTTATATTCTGATTTGATACCTTTAGAAAGTACAATTTTTTTTTTATTTCTTTTGATTTGATAATAGAAACTTATAATTAATAAAACCTTTATTATAATGTATTATCCTTTTAATATGTGGTTCAAAGAAACATAGGATTAGAGAAAATCTAATTACAGTAAAAATGAAACTAAAACTTAGATTTTGATTTTTCAAATCGGGAAACATATTGGTAAAATGAAAAATTTGTTTTTTCTCTTCTCCATACTATAATGGCCACTTTATTGACTCGAAAAGCGGGACAAAAGTAACATTTGATTCTCCCTCATACTGGTTAGATCTAGAAAGCTAGAGAAACTGATAAACAAACGCCTTACCATTCAGAAAATTAAAAATAGAATATTTGCGCCTCATTAGCAGATGCACGACTATCCCAATTCGTTTCGATCAGAAAGTACAATTACTAGAGAATATAAATATAGAAAAAAAGTTATAGAATTGATTTCATATTACAATACGATAACCGAAATATAGAAGTTCGAAATAATAAAAGTAGAAAGTATATCTCAGAATCTAGAAACCAATAAAAATCAACAAACGAAACCAAGAAAACATATAGTACGTAAGATACATTTATAGAAAATACATAAGACGAGCGCCACAAATATAAAAGAAACTATGGTTTTTTTCTATATTTTTTAGTAAGATTTTCTATTCGCGTGGCATTTGTCTTATGTATTTTCTATAAATGTGTCTTTCGTACTGTATGTTTTCTTGGTTTCATATGTTGATTTTTATTGGTTTCTAGATTCTGAGATATACTTTCTACTTTTATTATTTCTAACTTCTATATTTCAGTTATCGTATTCTAATATTAAATCAATTCTATAAATGTTTTTCTATATTTATATTCTCTAGTAATTGTACTTTCTGATCGAAACGCATTGGGATAGTCGTGCATCTGCTATAATGAGGCGCAAATATTCTATTTTTAATTTTCTGAATGGTAAGGCGTCTGTCTATCATTTTCTCTATCTTTCTAGACCCATCCCTCATACTTTATTCATAACAGAGAATAAAGTTACTGGTCACCACCAGTACCACCAGGACTGCGGCATATTTAAAAACGTTGTCTCATGTAGCCCCACGTTTCCAAGTCAACAAAGTGGCCAGTTGAGTCGAGAATATAGTTCTATATATGCAACATGAGAGTAAAGTCGATTATTCTTTCGGGTGATTATTATATTAAACTCACCCGCGGGAATAATCTGCGATTTTGCTCTCTTTTTGTTACATATGTTAACAGAGGTCCTATAAAGTACATTTAGTAAATAATTAATTATGAATTAATTAATCAAAAAATGTGATACCGGTGTAGTATACATCACCTCGGAATGAACAATCATGATATATTTTAAAAATGTCAATTAGTACAAATTATTGTAACTTGAATCATAAGCTCTAAAACACTGAAACAGTGTGAAATACTACTTCAATTCCTTTGTCAACATTTTTTCTAGATGTATTTACAATTTTTTCACATTTACATTACAACCTTTTACATTTAATATTTTTTCTAGGTTTATCTGAAACATTAATAAAATTAATAAATACCGTCGTTTACAATTCATTGGCGATGCTTTTGTCCATGTATTATTTTGCGGTTCGTAGATCTGTACAGTAGGTGTTGTATCCTCAGTAACACTACCTTCTATTACAAACAACTTACCCTCGTGCACGGTACCCACAAACCAATCAACGGGTTCTTCAGATAAAGCTACTGTATGCCATTTTTCTGCAAAGAAAAATTAAATTCTTATCTGTATAATTATCTTTGAAATCAATATTAATATTAGATAAAGTAAAAATAAATAAAATTAATATGTTCTATAAATTTGAAAATACTTTTATTGAGGGAATGTTGGACACTGGTGCGATTGCTAAAATACTATACTGACATCTGCATAGAAATAAATCATTACAAAAGAGCACGAATTAGACGAGCATGTATATATTACACAATCGGAAAACGCCTCCCAAAGCATTGTAGTATTTTTCTACTCAAATATGCCGGGAAACAGCATCTCAGAAAAGCTTAGCTACCGCACCATTTAATTTACATTAATATACAGTTCATAGTAGCATTATTGTGATTCCATGGACAGAACTATTTTACAAACATTCTTTTTGATTGTAAGGTAAAGTATCCAGTACTCGGACAAAGAGAAAATTGGCAGTAGCACTCGGACAACAGTAAAAAACCACTATTATTGTTTAAATTTGATAAGGGGGCTGATTCATTTGTGCAGATTATAAATAATATTAATTACGTAGACAAATGAATACTGACAATGAGTTATTTAGATCTTAGAATTATTACAAAATCAATTAGAAATTGATTGAGCTTATGCTTCAGAAGAAGGTATACGCAACTTTTTGTCCGCATTCACCTACCGTTCAATTGACATAGCCCAGTAGTCGGACACATTTAAAAACATATGTCCGAGTACTGCGTCAAAACGATGTCCGAGTATTGCATCCAACTCGACATAGGGCGTCCGACTATTGCGGCATTGTTTGCAACTTATTTTTTTAATATAAAAAAAACATCTTAGAGTCTTTTGCCTTGCATAAATTAGCATGAGCGCCAAAAAGTGCGAGTACTAAGTACTTTACCTTGTGTGCAATCACTTATTTATATACCAAATGTGCTCCTTTAAGGCCTTCCTTTTCAAATAAATAACTCTAAAGTATTTGTTGACGTAGCTGCGTTCATATGGTCAGGTCGCGAATCCTCAAACTTTGAGGTACGTTTTTGGATGTGGAAATTTGAAGAAAGCCGCATTAATAGACAATAACGCTTCGAGCAATTCGATTTATGTACATTTTTGGTTTTAGAAGAAAATGTTGAAAAATAGAACTAGAGAAAAATAGTGTATACTTGTGCCCTTTCCAGAATGAGAAAGTATAAATTGTTTTCAAAGTTGTAATAATTATACTATTTTAATTTATAGAAAAAAGGTGTATTTTATTTTATTTATGAGAAATTGTCTCTAAAATTATACAACATGTACATAAAATGAACATAAATATATTGATTCGCAAAGGAAAATTATTTTGTGTTTAATCGTACTTATGTCAATGTTCTGATATACTTATCGCGCGTCACTCATACATACACTCACAAAATTATCTACAATATACCATATTTTACCGTCTTATGCTAGATGCATTGCGTTTATTTTTTTTTTTTTAGGATCGCGTTTCTTACGCCTTATATGATATATCGGAAACGACACGCTTCCCGTCTTCACTAAAATGTTAGTGTGTCCCGATTCTTAACACTCCGAGAGTCTCACACACGACACCTTTCGCACTTATCAATAATACATATAATACCGGCGTCCTATTACAATATGACGCCGATTAGCAGAAAGTCGAGCGGTGACGGCCGTGGCTTGATGGTAGCGTCTTTGACTCGCGAGTCGGCGGCTCTGGTTCGATCCCAGGGTCCGTCACTTTTTATTATTAAAAAGTTGCAATAGCTCACTCGTAAAATTTTGTCGCCCAACTGAGGAGTCGGTAGCTAAACTACACCGGAACCCACCCACAAGAGATAAAGAAGAGTCTTATGGATAATTAATTTCGCTGTACTTTGTGTCAATTCCACGAGGTTCAAGCAGCACATATGGAGCCGATAAAGAAGATTTCATCGACGAGGATGTCGATTTTCTGAGCCCTGGCAGTGTTACGTGTGCATACACGTATACGAATATGAAAGAACGAAATAAGCAAGGCGTCCGATTACAATATGACGCCGATTAGCATAGAAAGCTGAGCGGTGACGGCCGTGGCTTGATGGTTGCGTTTCTGATTCGCGAGTCGGCGGCTCTGGTTCGATCCCAGGGTCCGTCACTTTTTATTATTAAAAGTTGTGAGAGCTCACTTGTAACACATTTAAAGTAGTAAATTATTAAACAGTGAAAAATACGGCATACGCCTAGAATACCTGACGGCGCCGGAGGTGCGCTTGTTATGCGCCTCGTTAGGGGCCTCGGGAGATGCCTTTTCAGGACCTTGTGAATTTTTACGGCAACGGACAAGGCTCTTATATTAGCCCTAAGTTAATTTCTGTTCGGGTTGCCCTCTGACAAATTGAGCGGGAGGTGTGGATAAATAGACTTTCGGTGTCTAACCTTACGGAATGTAACCTAGATATCCAAACTGAATTATTCCAATATACCGACCATCCCGAGGCGGGTTTTGAATAATTAGGATGTAACCAACATTCCCACGAGGTTTACCTACAGGTTTTCCCCGTCCCACAGGCATAATCCAAGGCGAATGCGGGATGGATGATAGGTAAAGAAAAAAGTTTATAGGTAGAGGTACACAGGAAAATGTATAGGTTGTGATAACGCGAAAAAAGGAAAATAATGGTGTAGAAAGTATAGATAGATAGATAGATTGATATAAGATTTATTCATCTTTGCGGCAAAATTACATGATATAAAACAGATATACAGGTATAAAATTTCTCCGATCGTATCGCAATATCGAGTTCACATAAATAGACATAAATAACATTTAGTACGTGCAAGAGGTATCATAGGTGAATCAGTCATCAATATAAAATATAAACTATAAATACAATACTTTATACACTTTTAGTGCCTAATAGGCCGAGTCATAATATTTATTGACTCATTCTCCTGGCATTTTTAAATGCACTGTAGGATGATAGATAACACAGGGCGGGGGGGAGGGTGTTCCACAAGCGAGCACCTTGAACTTGGAAAGTTCTAGCACCAGTTTCAGTGTTCACTCCTGGAATTTTGCTAGAATAGAAGGTACGACTTTACCCATAGAAGTACTGACTTTCCAAATCCCAGTCGATACAATTTAAACAGTAATTTTGTCGGTGATATGGTGTCGAAGGCCTTACTAAAGTCGAACAACAGAAGTAAGGTTACCTTCTTTTTATCTATTGCCAAGCGAATATCGTCCGTCAGTTTGGTTAAGGCAGTCTGTGTGCTGTGTGGTGTCGTCTGAATCCGGCCTGGAGGGCGTCGAGGAGCTTGTTTTTACTAAGATATTCCGTGATTTGGACGTGAGCAATCTTCTCGAGAAATTTGGAAAGGAAGCAGAGAAGCGCAATGGGACGAAAATCCGCGACTGTTGAGGGTGCTACTATCTTTTTTAATGCAATTATTTGAGCTTCCTTCCAAGAATTCGGGAAAATACAATTGAGGGGCTATTCGGAATAAGGGGCTAACTCAAAAACGTACATTTTGAGATAATCAATAAAAACAATAAAATTTTTTATTGGCTTAACCAATATGAATAAAACTTTTATCAAATGAAAGCTAACAATGAATGAAACATTTTATGATAAAATTTTGATATATTATATAACCATAAAAAAAATTATAAGAATTAAAAAAAAATGAGTTAGACCTTTTTTCCGAATATTATCCAAATTTAATAAAGTAAGTCAAGGATTAGTCAGTCAAAAATGCAAATATAATTTTATTTCACAAATTAAATGTCAAAACAAAAATAATAACATTAATATAAACATTTTTCTAAAATCTTTTCTAAAAATTTTTGGCGTGTAATATTTTGCATGGTGATAGGTAATGATCTGTAGGTCTCATTTAACCGATGGGCGGAAAAAGGGTCTAAGTCGACTTAGCCCCTTATTCCACGCGTCCCCTCAATTATGTATATAATTTATTTATTTTTATACATTACAAATTTTATTTTTATCAATGTAACTATTAGTACATTATGCAACAGAGGTGAAGATAAATTCGTTCTCCTACATCGATAGTAAAACGATGAAAATCTACTGCGTTATTACTTACTACGTATTTAATGCATTTGGAACACCTCCACGAAAATATTTATCGCTATTTCAGATTCAGCATTTTTAACTTTATAATTATTTATTATTATTAAATCTTATATTTTCCATTTCGGTATTAAAAATTTGTTCTTACATCAATTAGGCATTTTTATTTTCTGCTTTTTAAGTCGTAAGTATTATATTATTATAAAAAACTACTGATCGTCACTATTTAAAGTTTTGTTTCTGTAGGCATTTGTAGTCATTAGCATTTCCAGTTTTCTGTATTACATTTTTCTCTATTTATATCTTGTCAAAATAAAAGTAATTTCTTTCAATTCCCATTATTTCGTGTACAATATATTTATAGATTTTGAAAGAACAGGTACAATAGATTTTAAGTCTCTAGTATAAGAACACCAAGTTTGTTATTTAAAAAAAATAATGCGTATTTTATTGCGCTCCGTCATACATTATGATATTTTTGTATAAATAGATTTTAATAAACCTTTTTCCTTATAACTTCTTGTCTTTTTATTATTTCTTAGTGGCTTATGTTACGTTCTTTTTTATTAAAATGCACGGAGAAAAATGTTATAATAAATTTTATTATAAAATGTGAGAAAAATTACTATATTTTATAGGAACGCTGTGACATATCGAAATTATAATAATTTTTGCTACACAACATAGTAATTTTTATGGCTGACTAAATTTCAAAAAATTAATTTTTTTTTCATTTTTTGAACTATTTTTGCATTTTAATAGAATACTTAATGTGAAAATAAATTTAAAATTAGAAATAAAATTTTTTTTTTGACGACGGTTGGGATCGATCCTGGGACCCTCAGCATGGTAATCGGACGCGCTAACCACTTACCCAAGTAGGATTCTTGAGTACAAAATTTTGGAACTGACATACGTCAAACCCCTGATTACAAAATCTCTTAAATGATAATATATTGAATAACTACAATTACATAAAAAATACTCATCATCAATGTACATAATAAAAAATAAAATAATTGAATCGAAATTTTCAAAGTTTTGTTTACTTAAAAGCAAGGCCAAGTGAAATTGCAATGGAGTACATAACCACAATTAGACCATGTGCACGACTTGACGTACGCTGAAAGTACTATAGTTGTGGCAATTTTTACTATATTGGATAACAAAATTTCTTATGACGGGTGGCTAAAATTAAAAGAATATATTTCAAATTTTACTATATCGCAGTTTTTGCTATGTTGTATAGCAATTTTTCTTTTATGTCATAATACTTTTTAACCAACACTGTAATAAAAATTACTGAAAATGTTGTAATTATTCATATAGTTATAACAAAAATGCAGCATACAGTGGAAATGTCACACTTTTCCTATACTATATAGTAATTTTTATTATACTTATAATAAAATTTATTATAACATTTTTCTCCGTGTGTGATTAATTATTGATAAAAATGAAATTTGTAATGTACAAAAATAAATTAACTATATACATATTTGTATTAGTATAAGGGATATAATGCGCGAAGCGCTCGTCGCGCAGCTTAGTGCGCGCAGCTATTATATGCCAAATTTCGATGCGGTCACTAGAATACACGGTGACCATGGTCCGCATCGAGAAGTGTGTTATTTAACACTGCGCACGCCACTGCTGGAACAGTCTATGGCGCTGCCGGCAAGCTGCTGTGCGCTATAACTAATAAGGGTAGGCGCGTTTAAGGGCGCTCTTGCATGAAAATTTGTAAACTGGGATATAACATTTTCAATAGTTCAAGATGTACCGAATCTTGTGGTATGTTTATTTTACCCTATAACCGTGGAAATTTTTGAGAAATTAACGTTTGAAATTATCATTTTTTACATGTACTCTTATGGGACGGCGGGAAAAAATAGGTTAAATCGAGTATTTCTGAAAAGGGATCAAATTTTTGACCAGTAAAAAACATATGGCTTTAAAGATTGAGGCTTCCCCTTTCAAACTACACTTTGTAAATTTTACGTAGCCGTGGGAAATTTCGAGATATTTTCTTTAATTGATGATTATAAACACAAACAGCAGACGACCTGCACGAGAACGAGAGAGACAGAACGACGTGTATGGTATAGTTTGTGCTCTCGCTGAGCGCACAAACTGTATAGTCGTGCAAGAGCGTCCTTAACAGGCAGGCGTGCGAACCGCCAACATATGGGCCAATAAATGAAGGTCTGAAATCGACTTTCTCTGGTGAATGGCTGTATTTTGGATATTTGGTAAAACACATCGTTTAAAAACGATGGTCAAAAATGCAGCTTCCAAAAACGCCGGCGTCACCCCTAATTTGGCGAAAAACCACCCCCGAAAACGGTTTTTCGCTTATAACTCGCGAACGATAAGAGATATCGAAAAAAGTCCCAAACAAAAGTTGTAGAGCATGAAATTTTACATAAGGATCACCTATCACTTTTTTGCATTTGATAAAATTAAGCTTGAGAAAAGCACGCAGAAGTAACAAACAGTAAGCGGCCGGAGGGAAAGGGAGGCAGGGCTTGCGGCCGCGCGGCTGCGGCAGCGACGGCGCGCCTCGGCGGCAATATTGACATATGAGCGCGCGCGTGGACTGCCTGTCTCTGCGCCGTTCGAGTCGTTTTTCACTTTTTAGCGATTCTAGCTTCGGCGCCGGACAATTTTTCGCTTCTGTCTCCCCCTGTATACCTGCTGACGCAATTGCATAAAGTAACCATCGCTTTTTATAGATTTTGATTCGTAAAATCTAAATTTCGAGATTACAATTTAACAAAATTGCAAGAACTTTAATTTAAATGCATTTGTTTGAACAAAACCGCTATTTAAACAAATAAAAAAAATCTTTTGCGATCAGAATAATTTTTTCTTGAAAATTTCGGCAATTTTAAGATTAAAATGTTTCATTCAACATCTACGAGAAACCAATATTCGAAGAGTTATAAATTTTCAAAATATTAATTCGAAGTAAAAATTGTTACAGTTACTCATCGTTTACCATCTAAAAAGAGATGTGCATAGTTAATATTACTTTGTATTATAAGTAATTCACATTAATATAGGTATACGAGTAAATCTCAGGAACTCTTAACTTTTTTGGGATCTCCAAAGTTTAAACAGACAAATGAATCAACGCTCAAAATGTTTGCCTTGCAATAAAAAAAAATAAAGAAATCTATTATAAATAATGGTAACGAATCAGCTGCGTTCATAAATGAAAAAATTGTTGTTAATATGCTTTTCCTATCGATATATGTATCTATATAGGAACAGGAACACACTTACGATCGTTGCACAATTTGTTTAGCTTTTTTGTGTGTCAAAATCTTGAACTTGAGTCCTGGTAGGTCGATGTGCTATAAAAATTAGCCGAAATACAAGATTTTTTCACCATACCGTCTGACTGAAAGTATCACTTTCGCAGTTCGCTCCCGTGGGGTTGCTCTTCAATAATATACTATAAAATGTTTATCACCGCGTAATAGTAATACAGGTATGTTTTTAGGACGAATAATACAATTTAGGACAAAATTTTGATTTGATGTGACATATATTCATAGACTTATACTCATAGACTGCGCGCTCCCGTGTAAAGCGCTGAAGCCGGGCAAGAGAGAGAGGGCAATAGCTGGGGTCATGCTTTCTCTTTCTAATGGACGCTTGGTGGGGCGGAGAGTGTTCCCCTTAACGCCCTCTCCTCCTCTGCCGTCACCACTTCCCCTCTACCCCCACCACTGTAGGTGTGCGAGAGAGATAGCATGACCCCGCGCCGCCATCTTGAGCTTCATGCCGCCCGTAAGAGCGCGCAGTCTATGAGTATAGGTCTATGCATATACTGTGGTAAAACGATTATGTTTCATCACAACGCATATCGCTAAGGGTAATTTTATACTATGCCACAGCGATAAGTTTTGTTTGTTTGTACACTTTGTATGTGGAAACGTTGTGCAATAAAAAATTCTTCGCTATGGGGCAATACAAAATTACCCTTAGCGATATGCATTGCCATGCAACATAATCGTTTCACCACAATATATTCTCTAAAGTTGAATTAGTGAAAATTGCTCCTCCTATTAAATTACTAGAAAAAACTACTAATTTATTAGTGAATTTCACTATTTCATTAGTAGTTTTTTTAAAGACTACTAATGAAATGCGAATATTCACTAATAAATTACTACTTTTTTCTACTAATTTAATGGGTGGAGCAATTTTCACTAATTCAACTTTAGAGAATATACTGTGGTAAAACGATTATGTTGCATCGCAACGCATATCGCTAAGGGTAATTTTGTATTGCCCCATAGCGAAGAATTTTTTATTGCATAACGTTTCGATATACAAAGTGTACAAACAAACAAAACTTATCGCTATGGCGTAATATAAAATTACCTTTAGCGATATGCGTTGCGATGCGACATAATCGTTTTACCACAGTATATGTCACATCAAATCAAAATTTTGTTCAAAATGGTACTATTCATCCTAAAAACATACCTGTATTACGCGGTGATATATACTTTATCGTATATCATTCAGGAACAACCCCCCCGGCTCAAACCGTGAATGCGGTACTTTCGGTAAGGATATGGTAGAATAGTTAAATAGAATAGTATATGCGCTATTTCCAAAATTATTTCCCTCTTACGTCTCGAAAAAAATTATAATTTTTTTTAAGGCACCCTCATCAGACAAAGTTTTTCTTGTTCTTCAAGCTTTTCTGAATGTGAAAAAGTAGATAAGCTATACCGATTCTTGACCATTTCAGGTCGCGTGACCTGTTGGTCTAGAATCGGTATAGGGTTTGGGTCACCTGCACGATGACCCAATAACCCAAACAAGACCTATTGGTCCAGAATCGGTAGGCCGGTTCTCGATCAGGTCTTGCCCCGTTCTAGGCCAGCCGCAATGAGGGTCCTGAGGGGGCGGGGAGCGGGCCGCCGGCAGCGAACGGACAGCGGCAAGAAGTCGGCCGGCGGGCAGCGGGCGGCCTGCTGCTTGTCAGCCTGCATCACTCGGCCAGCGGTTCTTATCTACTAGTAAATATTTAGAACTTTTTATAACCCTTTTGCTCGGGCAAAGAACAGGTGTTTGTAGAAAATTTTCCCGAACATTTTTGTCACTGCGACTTTTTTTGTATCAGTTGTTGCTGCTCAGGAGCAACGGTCCAGCTGCTTTGACCCATTGTTATGGAATGAAAACTTCTAACGACCGCAACACGCTTATATAACCGATGCCTTGACTAACTGTTTGCGAGAGCCATCTAGCGGTCAGAATTTGAAGGAGGATAAAAGCCCCACCTTGTTCCTATCCTGTGAGGTTCTACCTGTCTATCAACCTCTCCATTATCCTTCAAATATTTTTTTATTCGTTATTTGTTTATTCTCTTCAATGTTGAATCGTTTTACAGAGCACAATCAGTTTTATACACTCCATTATGGTTAGTACCATTGCGAATATTTAAAAGTTTTCACGAAAAAAACGCCGAAGGGTGGATTCGAACCTACGATCTTCAGATTACTGAGCAACCACCTTACCACTCGGCTATCGAGACATATGTATACTCACAGCTTAATTTGTATTCTTATAGCGCGACGCCTTCACGGTGGTGCCGTCGGTAAGGTAGAACACTGTAGATAAATTAACATACTTTACTGATAAACATTAATATTTTAATATCAAAAGTTTTCATGAAAAAAAACGCCGAAGGGTGGATTCGAACCTACGATCTTCAGATTACTGAGCAGCAACTTTACCACTCGACTATCGACACATATGTATACTCATAGCTGAATTTGTATCTAATAGCACGCGCAAGGCCTCAATGTTCACGGTGGTAAGGTAGAATACTGTATTAATATACTTTACCAATAAACATTAATATTTATTATAAAAAAATTTTATGAAAAAAAATCGCCGGAGGTTGGATTTGAACTGACGATCTTTAGATTAATGAGCAGCCACCTTACCACTAGGCTATCGAGTCATATATATACTCATAGCTGAATTACGAGGACACTGCGCGCGCAAACTATTTTGCTCAATTTTGAGGTTATGAAAATTTTGTATATAGCATATGGTTCTATGTAAAACAGTGATAGCCCCCCCCCCTATTGGAATACACCCCCAAAATTTCATCCGTTTTTCGATCCGAGCGCTCCTTCTCGAGATATAAGCAAAAAACCAAAATTTCTACCCCCACCACCGATTTTTGGAAATTCTGTCAACGTTGTCGGATAGTATATTAAAAGTATGTCCCCCCTATTGTTGCACCCCCAAAATTTCGTCCGTTTTTCGATCCGAGCGCTCCTTCTCGAGTTATAAGCAAAAAACCAAAATTTCTATCCCCACCACCGATTTTTGGAAATTCCGTCAACGTTGTCGGATAGTATATTAAAAGTATGTCCCCTCTATTGTTGCACCCCCAAAATTTCGTCCGTTTTTCAATCCAAGCGCTCCTTTTAGAGATATAAGCGAAAAACCAAAATTTCTACCCCCACCACCGGTTTCCGAAAATACTTTCAATGGACAAATATGAGATCATGCGCACGTACCCCTCAGAGGTAGATAAAACGCCCCGGCCTTGTCAGGATGGGTACGGCAGGCCTTGAACAGATTGCCTTAAAATTTTTATGCTTGTTCAATACTTATCTAAACCTAGGCATATGCCCTATTTTTCGAAGTATCATCCAAATTTAACAATCCTATATACAGAAAGTGTAAATATTCATGGGAAAATTATAAAAAAAAAATGGGCTGGCACCCGCCTGGCAACATGTTATGAACAGGCCGCATGACTCAACTGATGTGGTTAGGGGCAAAAATTTAAAATATTTAACTCATAAAATAGAAAATAGTTTGAGACCTTTGTATTATAAAAATAATACTGATATTCTTTTACGATTACTCCAACATTTTTGCATCACAGAAGTTTAAATTAATACTTTTTTAATATTTAGAAAAGAAATGTAATGTATTAAAATATATATAGTGTGCGCTTGATTTCAGCTAGTTTTCTCTTTTGAAAATAATACCTATGTTTGAATGCAAACTATTTGGGTCACATATGATTTATTTATAGTGTTTAAACCTTCCCAAAGTGAAATAAAAATTGCAGCAAATAGTTTATTTATTTGATTTCACAAACAATATTACTAACATATTACACAAGTAAAAAAAAGAAAAATACGTAGGTGATCCCTTTAATGGGATAGGATTTTTTAGCAAAAGTGAGACAAACAGCCGATAATAGGATAATTTGAGGTTATGCTAGTCAATATTAGATTTTAATAAATTTTCAACACTCTACAAATACTAAAAATAATGCTGTTTTTGCACGCAAATAATTATTTCAAAATTATAGTAAAAAAAAACATCATTGAACCACCTCTATTCAGAGTATAAAATGTATGTAGCGACTCAATTATATAATCCTATTATAAATAGTTTATACATGTAATAAGTCTTATAAAATAATAAATGCTCAAATTTATTGTAGAAAATGGCAATGCTATCCGTAAAATAATTAAATAAATACTACTCAATTATAGACACCCTACATACTTAAAATTTAGCAAGGCACTCAATTTTCGTATCTTGAATAATAGTTGAATGATTATAAACGAACTGAAAGTATAAACATTATTCAAAGAAAGATACATAGTTTTTCAGATGACTTTTATCGTTTTAAAATTGAAATGAATGAGGTGGTTGAAAAGAGAATTTTTACTTTTATGATTATATTTATTGGATAATCAATTTAATACTATCCCGGACACCCACCTTTTTTACAGATTAGGGCTTAACACGTATAACTCGGAAAACTCATGTACGCAAAACGTGGACTGCTACGCAGTTGAAAATCTGAGTTCGTGATCTGAGCTCGGCAGTCACTGCAGTTTTTCCGCGACTCTGAATCGTTATGTCATTCACCTTAAATAATCGGTAATTCCAGGCTCTTCATTTATCAAAAGAGCATGGCAGGAAAGAAAAAAAAATGACAGGGTATTTATAACTTGAAAATGTTCGTTTACCAAAATAATTTTATTGAAAATTAACATTTGGCTTAGCCAATATCTCAATTTTTAGATTATCTAGTACAATATAACTTTGAAAGATTAATTTATGATACTAGCATTGCGAAGTTCACTAAGAATAAAACGGATTTCACCATAGTTAGTTCTTATTCCCATGTTTTGCTCAGCAATGAGAACTTGTAAGCGATCAACTAATTTGTTAGGATCATTCCAGACGTCGAGTTCGTATGCAGTTGTAACATCTACTCGCGAGATTTTGGGAGCAACTTCTTTCTCTTCATCATCACTAGTCCACTGTCTCTTTTTACTTTCACGTTGATATCTACAATTAATAAAGTTATAATTCTTACGAATTCTTCTAGGTAAATATTCATCGGTTGAGAAATCTGATGCATCTTTACTAGAATGATCAGCTTCATAATAATTATCGGTGTCGTTAGAAATTGGAAGATGCTTGTTTGCTCAACCCTTTCACTTTTCTCTCTTCCGTTAACATTATCTTCTCGAGATAATGGCGAGATACTTTTTACAGACGACTTTTCGAACATTGGAGCAATAAAATTATAAAATTTGTTACTCTTTAGTTTTCGAATCGACTCATTGACGCAATAGTGCTTTTTGTGAGCGCTCGAAACTTCAATAATCATATGATAATTATCCAAATCATCTGAATTGATAAGACTTTCATCCCGAAGTTTTTTGAATAGTAATTGCAGTAATCCTACGGACAAACGATAGTTTCGTTCCTTTATCTGGACAAAGTCGGCTTCAAATTTTATTGGAGAATTTCCGATCATAAGTAAATTTCCTCGCTTGTAAACACCATAAATATTATCGAGAAATTTCCTAGAATTTCTGTTTAATTTCGTTACATATTTCTTGACTAGTTTTGCAAATTTACCATTTTGGAGCTAGCTATTTTATTATGGTCAGGGCTCATATTAGATAGTTTGATTTCAGAAGTTTCCATATCATCAGCTGTATCCAGAGATTCAGCGCTTTTTGTCAAACCTAATAAAGACTGTGATTTTTGTACTACTGCATCCTGAAATTTGCTAATAACATCCAGTGTGTTTGCCATGTTTATGCTTCAATAGTTTAGCATCAACTGAATAAATATACCGCCAACATCCTTTTTATACTTTTATGCTATTATAGAGTAACATCTTCTATCTCATACAATCAAAACTTTTTAAACTTTATGTCGTAGAGTAACACCTTTTTTATGTCATAGAGTAACAACATTCTTATGTCATAGAGTAACTCCTTTTTTATGTTATAGAGTAACTCATTCTATGTCATAGAGTAACACCTTTTGTATGTCATAGAGTTACCCCTTTTTTATGTTATAGAGTAACACATTCTATGTCATACAGCAACACCTTTTTTATGTCATAGAGTAACACGTTTGATATTATTTAGCATCATCTGAATAAATATATCGCTAAACTCCTTTTATACTTTTATACTAAAACACCTTCTTGAACTTATCTGCTATTATAGAGTAACACCTTTTTTATATCATAGAGTGACACCTTCTTTATGTCATAGAGTGACACCTTCTTTATGTCATAGAGTGACACCTTTTTTATGTTATAGAGTTACACCTTTTTTATGTCATAGAGTAACACCTTTTTTATGTCATAGAGTAACACCTTTTTCATGTCATAGAGTAACACCTTTTTTATGTCATAGAGTAACACCTTTTTAATGTCATAGAGTGACATGTTTTTTGTGTCATAGAGTTACACCTTCTTTATGTCATAGAGTGAAACCTTCTTTATATCATAGAGCAATCTTTTTTTATGATATAGAGTAACAAGTTTTTTATATTATAGAGTAACACCTTTCTTATGTCATAGAGTATCACCTTTTTTATATTATAGAGTAATACCTTCTTTATGCCATAGTCACAACTATTTCATGTTATGGAATAACATTTTTTTATGTCATAGAGTGACATGTTTTTTATGTCATAGAGTAACACCTTTTTGAACTTTTATGCTATAGAGTAACACCTTTTTGAATTTTTATGCTACAGAGTAACACCTTTTTTATGTCATAGAGTTACACCTTTTTCATGTTATAGAGTAACAACTTTTTTATGTTCTAGAGTGACACCTTTTATGATCACATCTCTCTATCCATAAGCTTTTCGTATACTAGCTGACGATGGTGGTGGTGATGGCGTCTCCCTAACCTTGAGCTTTTCCTATACAATAAGTGCTGACGATGGCGGTGATGGTGATAGTGGTGATGGTGAGATCTCCGGTGAGGATACGACGGGGATGGAAGCCAATCCTCTAAGCGAACGCTTGTCTTAATAGGTGCTCTGCCCAACTTGGCTTCAAAGATGTTCCTGTATAGGATAGAAAGGTGTTACTCTATAACAAGAAAGTAAAAAAAAAAATGTGTTACTCTATATCATAAAAGTTCAAAAATGTGTTTCTCTATAACAAAAAGTCAAAAATGTGTTTCTCTATAACAAAAAGTCAAAATTATGTTACTCTATAGGATAAAAGTTCAAAAGGTCTTTCTTACCCTCTGATATAAAAAGTATAACTCTACGACATAAAAGTTCAAAAAAAGTTTTGCTCTATGACATAAAAGGAGTATAACATGAAAAATGTCACACTATAACATGAAAGGTTTAACTCTATGACATAAAAAAGGTGTTACACTATAACATAAGAAAGATATTACGCTATAACACAAAAAAGGTGTTACGCTATCACATAAAAAACAAAGATGTTATACTATACCACAAAAATCTGTTACTCCATAATGTGAAATAGTTTTGACTCTATGACATAAAAAGGTATTAGTCTATAGCATAAAAATATAAAAATATGACACTCTTTGTCTCAAGGTGCTACTCTATGACATAAAAGAGGTGTTACTCTATGACATAAAAGGTGTTACTCTATGACATAAAAGGTGTTACCCTATGACATAAAAAAGGTGTCACTCTATAACATAAAAAAGGTGTTGCTCTATAACACAAAAGTTGGAAAAGGCGCCACTCAATGACTTAAAAAGGCATCACTTCATAATATAAAAGTTCGAAAAGGTGTCACTCTATGACATGAAAAAGATGTCACTCTAATTCCTCGAGCATCATGCGGCCCGCGGCCAGTGGCGTTTTCCGAACAGCTGCGGCTCTCGGCCAGCGGCTGTATTTTTTTGTATTTTATGAGTGAACATATTACAAATTAAAGTTAATAGAGATATTGTAAGACAGGAGGGATGTAGGCCCCAACCATCGCCCACATCTGTGAGGTACTCCACTTAATACCTCTACATAAAATATCCCCTCAGTGGAGATGCGAAGCTTGTTTAGAGCGGTGGGGAACCTATCACAGCTCGTTGCAGTTCCAAAGACTCCGATAGATGGTGATGGGGAAAGTAGAGGGGGTATAAAATGAGGTCTCGAGCATGTGGAGCTGATTCTTCTACCACGTCGAGAGTGAAATGGATTAAAGCGTAGTAAAACTTCCCTTGGTTTAAGAAGAAGAAGAAGAATACGAATTCAAATTGGAAAAAATACCCACAAAAATATTCATCCAATAAGGTTTCAAAACAGCCAGGGAATAACTTCATCTTGAAGGAATTACTCTCTCTAATAGACAATAGTAAACCACTGTCTCTTCAAAGAGCCGTTTCCATGGAAGAGACTTACAGATAAGTATAGAGAAGAGAATCTATGGTTGGAGCATTACTATCATGGAACCGTGGTCATCAGGCGATTTTAACTAGACCCTCATCGGTACGATTATTCCTGAGACTCTTAAGATGCTAGGAGAAGGTGGGGCGATTTTTAGCTGCAAATTTTGAGATTATTGTTGAATTTGTAACAAATGTATTGGAAGTGGTAGAAACTGAAACAGTCGAGTATAAATAATTTAAAAAATAAAGTACCCCATATAACACCACTTAAAACTTTTTTGCAACATGGCCGTCTGGCTCCATTTGATTTACACGGAAAACCCATAACACCCCACTTCCAAACTGCATGGGGTATTCGCTTTCTTCAGATTAATACATTTCAATATCTTTGTAGTAATGTAAATAATGAAGTGTACTTATTTGTAGGCGGAGAATCGCTGAAACATTTAAGCGTGTTGCAGTTTTCTTCAAAATTCGATTAATATTTTTAATAGCAAAAATGCCCATATCGCCCCATCAAGGACCCATATAGTCCCACCTTCCCCTACTATAATTATTATGAGAAATCAAATACAACAATGAATGCAAAAGCGGTGGACTTTCCAACAAATTGTTAATTTAGAAGAGTGTGGTTATCCAGCTAAGGATTTACCAAGACAAGTAAGTGACTATAAGCACCAATCACAATGGAAAAATAAGGCTATATGTGTTCTACATAATGTTAAATTAATGAAGCCGTACTACTGTCATGGATTGGGAAGAAGTTTCAGAGACTGTTCGTTTTCAGTAGATATTGTAAGAGGGGATATTTTATGGAGAGGTATTAAGTGCAGAGGATTAAGTGGAGTACCTCACAGATGTGGGCGATGGTTGGGGCCTACATCCCTCCTGTTTTACAATATCTCTATTAACTTTAATTTGTAATATGTTCACTCATAAAATACAAAAACATACAGCCGCTGGCCGAGAGCCGCAGCTGCTCGGGAAACGCCGCTGGCCGCGGGCCGCATGATGCTCGAGGAATTAGAGTGACATCTTTTTCATGTCATAGAGTGACACCTTTTCGAACTTTTATATTATGAAGTGATGCCTTTTTAAGTCATTGAGTGGCGCCTTTTCCAACTTTTGTGTTATAGAGCAACACCTTTTTTATGTTATAGAGTGACACCTTTTTTATGTTATAGGGTAACACCTTTTATGTCATAGAGTAACCCCTCTTTTATGTCATAGAGTAGCACCTTTTATGTCATTGAGTATCACCTTGAGACAAAGAGTGTCATATTTTTATATTTTTATGCTATAGACTAACACCTTTTTATGTCATAGAGTCAAAACTATTTCACATTATGGAGTAACACATTTTTGTGGTATAGTATAACATCTTTGTTTTTATGTGATAGCGTAACACCTTTTTTGTGTTATAGCGTAATATCTTTCTTATGTTATAGTGTAACACCGTTTTTATGTCATAGAGTTAAACCTTTCATGTTATAGTGTGACATTTTTCATGTTATACTCCTTTTATGTCATAGAGCAAAACTTTTTTTGAACTTTTATGTCGTAGAGTTATATTTTTTATATCACAGAGTAAGAAAGACCTTTTGAACTTTTATCCTATAGAGTAACATAATTTTGACTTTTTGTTATAGAGAAACACATTTTTGAACTTTTATGATATAGAGTAACACATTTTTTTTTTACTTCTTGTTATAGAGTAACACCTTTCTATCCTATACAGGAACATCTTTGAAGCCAAGTTGGGCAGAGCACCTATTAAGACAAGCGTTCGCTTAGAGGATTGGCTTCCATTCCCGTCGTATCCTCACCGGAGATCTCACCATCACCACTACCACCATCACCGCCATCGTCAGCACTTATTGTATAGGAAAAGCTCAAGGTTAGGGAGACGCCATCACCACCACCATCGTCAGCTAGTATACGAAAAGCTTATGGATAGAGAGATGTGATCATAAAAGGTGCCACTCTAGAACATAAAAAAGTTGTTACTCTATAACATGAAAAAGGTGTAACTCTATGACATAAAGAAGGTGTTACTCTGTAGCATAAAAATTCAAAAAGGTGTTACTCTATAGCATAAAAGTTCAAAAAGGTGTTACTCTATGACATAAAAAACATGTCACTCTATGACATAAAAAAATGTTATTCCGTAACATGAAATAGTTGTGACTCTATGGCATAAAGAAGGTGTTACTCTATAATATAAAAAAGGTGATACTCTATGACATAAGAAAGGTGTTACTCTATAATATAAAAAACTTGTTACTCTATATCATAAAAAAAGATTGTTCTATGATATAAAGAAGGTTTCACTCTATGACATAAAGAAGGTGTAACTCTATGACACAAAAAACATGTCACTCTATGACATTAAAAAGGTGTTACTCTATGACATAAAAAAGGTGTTACTCTATGACATGAAAAAGGTGTTACTCTATGACATAAAAAAGGTGTTACTCTATGACATAAAAAAGGTGTAACTCTATAACATAAAAAAGGTGTCACTCTATGACATAAAGAAGGTGTCACTCTATGACATAAAGAAAGTGTCACTCTATGATATAAAAAAGGTGTTACTCTATAATAGCAGATAAGTTCAAGAAGGTGTTTTAGTATAAAAGTATAAAAGGAGTTTAGCGATATATTTATTCAGATGATGCTAAATAATATCAAACGTGTTACTCTATGACATAAAAAAGGTGTTGCTGTATGACATAGAATGTGTTACTCTATAATATAAAAAAGGGGTAACTCTATGACATACAAAAGGTGTTACTCTATGACATAGAATGAGTTACTCTATAACATAAAAAAGGAGTTACTCTATGACATGAGAAAGTTGTTACTCTATGACATAAAAAAGGTGTTACTCTACGACATAAAGTTTAAAAAGTTTTGATTGTATGAGATAGAAGATGTTACTCTAGAATAGCATAAAAGTATAAAAAGGATGTTGGCGGTATATTTATTCAGTTGATGCTAAACTATTGAAGCATAAACATGGCAAACACACTGGATGTTATTAGCAAATTTCAGGATGCAGTAGTACAAAAATCACAGTCTTTATTAGGTTTGACAAAAAGCGCTGAATCTCTAGATACAGCTGATGATATGGAAACTTCTGAAATCAAACTATCTAATATGAGCCCTGACCATAATAAAATAGCTAGCTCCAAAATGGTAAATTTGCAAAACTAGTCAAGAAATATGTAACGAAATTAAACAGAAATTCTAGGAAATTTCTCGATAATATTTATGGTGTTTACAAGCGAGGAAATTTACTTATGATCGGAAATTCTCCAATAAAATTTGAAGCCGACTTTGTCCAGATAAAGGAACGAAACTATCGTTTGTCCGTAGGATTACTGCAATTACTATTCAAAAAACTTCGGGATGAAAGTCTTATCAATTCAGATGATTTGGATAATTATCGTATGATTATTGAAGTTTCGAGCGCTCACAAAAAGCACTATTGCGTGAATGAGTCGATTAGAAAACTAAAGAGTAACAAATTTTATAATTTTATTGCTCCAATGTTCGAAAAGTCGTCTGTAAAAAGTATCTCGCCATTATCTCGAGAAGATAATGTTAACGGAAGAGAGAAAAGTGAAAGGGTTGAGCAAACAAGCATCTTCCAATTTCTAACGACACCGATAATTATTATGAAGCTGATCATTCTAGTAAAGATGCATCAGATTTCTCAACCGATGAATATTTACCTAGAAGAATTCGTAAGAATTATAACTTTATTAATTGTAGATATCAACGTGAAAGTAAAAAGAGACAGTGGACTACTGATGATGAAGAGGAAGAAGTTGCTCCCAAAATCTCGCGAGTAGATGTTACAACTGCATACGAACTCGACGTCTGGGATGATCCTAACAAATTAGTTGATCGCTTACAAGTTCTCGTTGCTCAGCAAAACATGGGAATAAGAACTAACTATGGTGAAATCCGTTTTATTCTTAGTGAACTTCGCAATGCTAGTATCATAAATTAATCTTTCAAAGTTATATTGTACTAGATAATCTAAAAATTGAGATATTGGCTAAGCCAAATGTTAATTTTCAATAAAATTATTTTGGTAAACGAACATTTTCAAGTTATAAATACCCTGTCATTTTTTTTTCTTTCCCGCCATGCTCTTTTGACAAATGAAGAGCCTGGAATTACCGATTATTTAAGGTGAATGACATGAGGATTCAGAGTCGCGGAAAAACTGCAGTGACTGCCGAGCTCAGATCACGAACTCAGATTTTCAACTGCGTAGCAGTCCACGTTTTGCGTACATGAGTTTTCCGAGTTATACGTGTTAAGCCCTAATCTGTAAAAAAGGTGGGTGTCCGGGATAGTATTAAATTGATTATCCAATAAATATAATCATAAAAGTAAAAATTCCCTTTTCAACCACCTCATTCATTTCAATTTTAAAACGATAAAAGTCATCTGAAAAACTATGTATCTTTCTTTGAATAATGTTTATACTTTCAGTTCGTTTATAAACATTCAACTATTATTTAAGATACGAAAATTGAGTGCCTTGCTAAATTTTAAGTATGTAGGGTGTCTATAATTGAGTAGTATTTATTTATTTATTTTACGGATAGCATTGCCATTTTCTACAATAAATTTGAGCATTTATTATTTTATAAGACTTATTACATGTATAAACTATTTATAATAGGATTATATAATTGAGTCGCTACATACATTTTATACTCTGAGTAGAGGTGGTTCAATGATGTTTTTTTTTACTATAATTTTGAAATAATTATTTGCGTGCAAAAACAGCATTATTTTTAGTATTTGTAGAGTGTTGAAAACTTATTAAAATCTAATATTGACTAGCATAACCTCAAATTATCCTATTATCGGCTGTTTGTCTCACTTTTGCTAAAAAATCCTATCCCATTAAAGGGATCACCTACGTATTTTTCTTTTTTTTACTTGTGTAATATGTTAGTAATATTGTTTGTGAAATCAAATAAATAAACTATTTGCTGCAATTTTTATTTCACTTTGGGAAGGTTTAAACACTATAAATAAATCATATGTGACCCAAATAGTTTGCATTTAAACATAGGTATTATTTTCAAAAGAGAAAACTAGCTGAAATCAAGCGCACACTATATATATTTTAATACATTACATTTCTTTTCTAAATATTAAAAAAGTATTAATTTAAACTTCTGTGATGCAAAAATGTTGGAGTAATCGTAAAAGAATATCAGTATTATTTTTATAATACAAAGGTCTCAAACTATTTTCTATTTTATGAGTTAAATATTTTAAATTTTCGCCCCTAACCACATCAGTTGAGTCATGCGGCCTGTTCATAACATGTTGCCAGGCAGGTGCCAGCCCATTTTTTTTATAATTTTCCCATGAATATTTACACTGCCTGTATATAGGATTGTTAAATTTGGATAATACTTCGAAAAATAGGGCATATACCTAGGTTTAGATAAGTATTGAACAAGCATCAAAATTTTACGGCAACCTGTTCAAGACCTGCCGTACGCATCCTGACAGGGCCGGGGCGTTTTATCTACCTCTGAGGGGTACATGCGCATGATCTCATATTTGTCCATTGAAAGAATTTTCGAAAACCGGTGGTGGGGGTAGAAATTTTGGTTTTTTGCTTGTAACTCGAGAAGAGGCGCTCGGATCGAAAAACGGACGAAATTTTGGGGGCGAAACAATAGGGGGGACATACTTTTAATATACTATCGAATGACGTTGACGGAATTTCCAAAAATCGATGGTGGGGGTAGAAATTTTGGTTTTTCGCTTATATCTCGAAAAGGAGCGCTCAGATCGAAAAACGGATGAAATTTTGGGGGCGCAACAATAGGGAGGACATACTTATAATATACTATCCGACAACGTTGACAGAATTTCCAAAAATCGGTGGTGGGGGTAGAAATTTTGGTTTTTTGCTTATATCTCGAGAAGGAGCGCTCGGATCGAAAAACGGATGAAATTTTGGGGGTGTATTCCAATGGGGGGGGGGGGGGGGCTATTACTTTTTTACATAGAATCATATGCTATATACAACATTTTCATAACCTCAAAATTGTGAAAAATATTTTGCGCGCGCAGTGTCCTCGTAATTCAGCTATGAGTATATATATGACTCGATAGCCTAGTGGTAAGGTGGCTGCTCAGTAATCTAAAGATCGTCAGTTCAAATCCAGCCTCCGGCGATTTTTTTTTTCTTAAAATTTTTTTATATTAAATATTAATGTTTATCGGTAAAGTATATTAATACAGTATTCTACCTTACCACCGTGAACATTGAGGCCTTGCGCGTGCTATTAGATACAAATTCAGCTTTGAGTATACATATGTGTCGATAGTCGAGTGGTAAAGTTGCTGCTCAGTAATCTGAAGATCGTAGGTTCGAATCCACCCTTCGGCGTTTTTTTTTCATGAAAACTTTTTATATTAAAATATTAATGTTTATCGGTAAAGTATGTTAATTTATCTACAGTGTTCTACCTTACCGACGGCACCACCGTGAAGGCGTCGCGCTATAAGAATACAAATTAAGCTGTGAGTATACATATCTCTCGATAGCCGAGTGGTAAGGTGGTTGCTCAGTAATCTGAAGATCGTAGGTTCGAATCCACCCTTCGGCGTTTTTTTCGTGAAAACTTTTAAATATTCGCAATGGTACTAACCATAATGGAGTGTATAAAACTGATTGTGTTCTGTAAAACGATTCCAACATGGAAGAGAATAAACAAATAACGAATAAAAAAATATTTGAAGGATAATGGAGAGGTTGATAGACAGGTAGAACCTCACAGGATAGGAACGAGGTGGGGCTCTCTTATCCTCCTTCAAATTCTGACCGCTAGATGGCTCTCGCAAACAGTTAGTCAAGGGCATCGGTTATATAAGCGTGTTGCGGTCGTTAGAAGCTTTCATTCCATAACAATGGGTCAAAGCAGCTCGACCGTTGCTCCTGAGCAGCAACAACTGATACAAAACGATACAAAAAAAGTCGCAGTGGCAAAAATGTTCGGGAAAATTTTCTACAAACACCTGTTCTTTGCCCGAGCAAAAGGGTTATAAAAAGTTCTAAGTATTTACTAGTAGATAAGAACCGCTGGCCGAGTGATGCAGGCTGACAAGCAGCAGGCCGCCCGCTGCCCGCCGGCCGACTTCTTGCCGCTGTCCGTTCGCTGCCGGCGGCCCGCTCCCCGCCCCCTCAGGACCCTCATTGCGGCTGGCCTAGAACGGGGCAAGACCTGATCGAGAATCGGTAGGCCGGTTCTGGCTTAACTCGTTGGTGTGCGGGTGAGCCAGATCCGGCCTACCGATTCTGGACCAATAGGTCTTGTTTGGGTTATTGGGTCGTCGTGCAGGTGACCCAAAACCCTATACCGATTCTAGACCAACAGGTCACGACCTGTTTTGGGGTCACGACCTGTTTTGGGTTATTGGCGTCTATGCAATTGCGGGTGGCCCAGAAACCCTATACCGATTCTAGACCAACAAGTCACGACCTGAAATGGTCCAGAATCGGTATAGCTTATCTACTTGAAAATAAATATATACAAGTTCGATTTAATGATATCATTTTTTGGCGACACTTTCAAGGCAATTTTGGTTTGAAAAGAATTGACGGAAATTTCAGCTTTCTTTCTAAACGACTTTGCGTCTATAAAAATTGAAAACAGATTGTATAAAATTATAAAGATACTTTTTACTAGTAAAATAAAACTCCGAAAAATGTGAGTCCTAAAAACATTATTTCCTTATATATTTTCCTTATATAGATTCCTATACGATTTTTAGGGGGGAGGTATTTTATCAGAATGGTAAAATGTTAGATGGGTATTTTCTCATCTTATGATAGAAGGGTAACTTTTCCTAAGGTTTAAAAATGTGTAATACATAAAAATTCGAAAAATTTGGCAAGAAAGCCATGATATTTTCATTAAATTATTTTTATATGATATGTAACATCAAGTTTCCGAATGCCATTTCTATCTAACGATTAAATTATAGAAAATGCAGTGATTTAGAAAAGTTATAAGGTCGGCAAATGAGCTCAAAATCGTATAGGAATGGACGATTCAGATTTTTCAGAATTTTATTTTTCTAATAAAAAGTATCTTTATAATTTTATGGAATCTGTTTTTTTGAGAAAATATCCATCTAACATTTTGCCATTCTGATAAAATTCCTCCTCCCTCACTCTTACTCGCACGTGCATAAACATGCAGTAAAAAAAAAAATATGTTTAAAAATGAGAAGCTCGCCGTTTTATTTGTTATTTGTGGTACCTAGAACAGAAAGAAAATGTTTAGTGAATGTGCCTCAACATTAACTTTTGAAATTTCTTTTAAGCTAAAAGTTACACGGAGAGAAATTTTGTAGTGAAAATTACAAATATTCGAGACAAAATTACCAGTTTCTATGGTAATGGATGGACAGACTGACAATTTCAAACTTTTTACCAAAGTGCCTTGGTAAAATTTTTTTTTAGTTAATTTAAATTTAAAAAATTAACTTTTTTTATCCATATTGATGGATATATAGTATTTTAATATAGAAATAGAAACAGAAACAAGGATGAAAAAACATTAAACTGAAAAAAAATTTTTACGGAAGCGGGATTCGATCCGACGATCTTTGGGTTGAGAGTCCGACGTTCTACCGACTGCGCCACGGAAGCTGTTACCAACAGTTATTTGAATCGCCGTTATTACTTACTCAAAATATGTGTATTGTTTTCATTTTAACGTCGCGCACGCCTCTAGTATCAATCTTCTGAAACACAATAATGCGCAGTGCGCATGCGCGAGTACACAAATACCAGGTTATTTGGTAAAATTTATCAGTTTTCTTAGTAAAAATTCTTAGGTTACCTTGTAAAAATGACTAGATCTCAATTTTTACCAGTGTGTCTGGTAATTTTTATTCCGATAATTTGGTATTTTTTTTAAGTAGTTATGGTAGTTTTTCCTGGGAAACTTATAAATTGTATTAGAAATCTGGGAATATCACGGCTTTTGACAGTCTATCCATGCGCTACCAAGGCACCTTGGTAATTTTTACTCTAAAATTTCTCTCCGTGTAGAAATTCCAGAGAAATGCTCATTTACTCATTGCCGTAGCAACGAGTTTATTACTGACTATTTTATATAAGTAACAAAACTAGCCCTCTGTTTTTTTATCTATATCTTGACAGAAAATAGAAGAAGTATGGACATACTATACATATACTATACACATAGGTATCTTGTATAACACACTTTCTATTTGTATTTTATATGATTGTGTTGGTAATAGTATATTATGCACCAAGGGAATAACGTGGGCTGTGTGCCCCCTGCGCGAGAGTTGTCGCGCGAGCGAAGCGAGGGCGACAAATTCGCAGGTTCGCACAACCCACTTTATTCACGAGTGCAATACGATTTTTTAACACAACTATCGTAAAATTCGTACTCGCTCCTCGCTGAAAAGGGCAAAAGTGCTGCATATTTATTCGCCTTCCCTCGCCTTCGGCTCGGGCACAAATAGTGCGTTGCGCTGGCAACAAGAGTGAGGGTAGGAAATGAACGTAGCACTTTTTTCCCGCTTCGGCGGGGATAAAGTACGAACTTTACGATGGGGTGTTTTAAAAAGAAATAAATAGAAGCTCTGTTAAAATATTAGTTATTGTAGTTGAACATTTATACTAATCAACATTAAAAGAATGTTTTAATGATCATTGAGAAAATTTTTCATTTAATCAAAAACAGTCCATTTGACCCAAAAGGATATTCTTCTTGAATAAGATAGGTATTAGAATTATTAATTCTATACTTGACTCTAGACAAAAATCTTTTTAAATCGAAATCCGTTTGTGTAAAGAGTAAATTTCTCCCTCCTCGAAGCACTATAGTAACATTTTCTCTTAAAAAGTTTTAATAAAAAAACGTTTTACTTATTGCCATTTATTGTTATGATGAATTTTTATAACAAAAAAATCCGAAAAAAGTTATTCGGAAATAGATCCAGAGGTGCAGTTATAGGTAATCAAACCATAGACTTTATTTATAGTATTTCAACATGATAACTAGCTGAAAATAAGAGCTTCTAACCTCCTGAGCATGGATTTTATTAAAACCTGATGATGTCATTTTTAAGCTACAAAATTACACTCTGAAATTGTATCCACATCCACAATCCAGACGTGAGAAACTTCCCTCGAGAGTTTCTGACCGATAATTGCTAAAATAGAAATATATCAATAAAAATAGCGTTTTACATATCTCTATAGTTTGTCATTGTTAAAATTTATTTTTTTTAAATAAGATTCAACCTGTAGGTTAAATGTAAATTAAAATGTAGATATATAATGTAAATACAAACAATAAATTGCATTGTAGTTAATATCGTAATTAATTACTTGTATTGCATACTCATATTTGTGCTGCAAAGCTGCAAAAGGACTCCGTCATAAATACTCGTAATATGATCTATTCTCCAAAGGAATATTTTTTTTATTATCTTATATTAATTACGAATATTAAGAAGAAAATCCTGCGCGAAGAAAAATAATTACTTTTCAGATAGTAGTAATTGAGTCTTCATAAAAAGAAAAATTATTTTTGAATCTACAGACAGAGATTTAGACTAAAAAGGTAATTTCTCTTGTCAAAGTATAATTTGGCTTTAAATAGGAAATTATTTTATTTAAATAATAATAATACATGTTTGTAAGGAACAATTGCATCTTGTAGAAAAAATGTTCATTATATCAAATAAAGACAATAAGAAAATTAGTATAACTTGTTTTTCTTGTCTCTCTATAAAGCATTTGACAGATAAAAAATTATGGTTCAGGAACGAATTGGCACTACTAATTTTTTTAATAGAAAACTAGTGGAGCTTCGCTGCTCACTCATGTTTATAAAATATTTTGTCTTTTAACAAATACTAATATTTAGAGAATATCTTTGCAAAACATATAGATATAGACAAGGCTATTAGTCTTCCTCTTGATAATTTAATCAATACGTATTATCAAATCTCAATAACTTTTTATCCCTAAAATTCCTTTAAAAATTTAGAAAATTAATAATCTTGTATTTCGGCTAATTTTTATAGCACATCGACCTACCAGGACTCAAGTTCAAGATTTTGACACACAAAAAAGCTAAACAAATTGTGCAACGATCGTAAGTGTGTTACTGTTCCTATATAGATAAATATATCGATAGGAAAAGCATATTAACAACAATTTTTTCATTTATGAACGCAGCTGATTCGTTACCATTATTTATAATAGATTTCTTTATTTTTTTTATTGCAAGGCAAACATTTTGAGCGTTGATTCATTTGTCTGCTTAAACTTTGGAGTTCCCAAAAAAGTTAAGAGTTCCTGAGATTTACTCGTATACCTATATTAATGTGAATTACTTATAATACAAAGTAATATTAACTATGCACATCTCTTTTTAGATGGTAAACGAGTAACTGTAACAATTTTTACTTGATGTTTAATTTTGTGACTATTATTAAAAATCTCTTGAATGCTAAGAATTAATATTTTGAAAATTTATAACTCTTTGAATATTGGTTTCTCGTAGATGTTGAATGAAACATTTTAATCTTAAAATTGCCGGAATTTTCAAGAAAAAATTATTCTGATCACAAAAGATTTTTTTTTATTTGTTTAAATAGCGTTTTTGTTCAAACAAATGCATTTAAAATCAAAGTTCTTGCAATTTTGTTAAATTGTAACCTCGAAATTTAAATTCTACGAATCAAAATCTATAAAAAGCGGTGGTTACTTTATGCAATTGCGTCAGCAGGTATACAGGGGGAGACAGAAGCGAAAAATTGTCCGGCGCCTGGGCCAGCTAGAATTGCTAAAAAGTGAAAAACGATTCGAGCGGCGCAGAGACACGCAGTCCAAGCGCGCGCTCATATGTCAATATTGCCGCCGAGGCGTGCCGCCGCTGCAGCCGCGCGGCCGCAGGCCCTACCTCCCTTCCCCTCCGGCCACTTGCTGTTTGTTACTTCTGCGTGCTTTTCTCAAGCTTAATTTTATCAAATGCAAAAAAGTGATAGGTGATCCTTATGTAAAATTTCATGCTCTGCAACTTTTGTTTGGGACTTTTTTCGATATCTCTTATCGTCCGCGAGTTATAAGCGAAAACCCGTTTTCGGGGGTGGTTTTTCGTCAAATTAGGGGTGACGCCAGCGTTTTTGGAAGCTGCATTTTTGACCATCGTTTTTAGACGTTATGTTTTACTAAATATCCAAAATGGAGCCATTCATCAGAGAAAGTTGATTTCAGACCTTCGTTTACTGGCCTAACACAGCAAGCGACGCTGCCTTATACTTTTCTCCGTGTGAGCGCATGAAACTCTATACGTTAGATGCCTGTTCAGCGTGTGTAAAGTACCCGGATCTTTTCACGAATGCGTAAAGTGAGTACTTTACGCACTGAGTGCATGAAGTCTTCACTTTACACGCTACTTCACGAACCGAGTGCGTATACTGAGAGAAAAAAAGGCTAAGTTAGCAGAAGTCAGGCATGCCGGCATAGCCAAAGTACGTTATGTTAATATCGTCGAAGAGTTCTGCAGTTGCTGCTTGAGAGTCACGCAGTTTTTCCCTGAGAGTCGGACAGAAAGAACATAAGCAAAAATCACGTGACCTTTGACGCTCGTGCGCTCAGGCTGTTTATACCGGAGCGCTTGGGCAATTTTAACCTTTGCTGTCCTACCCAACGACTTCAGCTATTTTGACTGGAGTATACAGGAGATACTTTACGCACGCTAAACAGGCATCTAAAGTCGAGTTTCACGCATTCGTTTATAAAATAGTACATTACGCAACTAGTGCGTAAAGTAGGCGTTTTACCCGTGCACGACACGCTTACTTTGGGCACCTGTTGCGTTTATTATTTTTTATAACCGAGCGCGTGAAACTCTACGTTAGATGCCTGTTTAGCATGAGTATCGTATACTATTTTTCCTATCGAGTTATACAATGTTCGAGCGCACACGTACCTGCGCGCGCAAACCACCACTCTTCCACACGCTCCTTTTAGCGAAAGTGGTAATTTGCGCACGCAAATGCGTGTGCAAACTCGAACTTTGCACACGATGGTAGGAATAGTACATTTCGACACGGGTGGGAAAGTCGATTATTTAGCTGGTGTGACTTTTTGCACGACCGAAGCGAGTGCAAAAAAGCCACACCACCTAAATAATCGACTTACGCACTAGTTTCGAACGGTATTTTATACCACGAGCGCCGAAAAATCATATCAAAGTTGTGATTTTGAGGTTAGAGTGGTATAAAAATAGTTTATAGCACGGTGTGACCTAAGTCCGCACTTAGGTCACGCCTATCCGTGACTTAAGTAGTCGATTATTGCACCGTGTTTATCGCACTCGCTGCGCTCGCGCGCTAACCTCACGCCGTGCACTAATGGGCCAGTTAAGTCACACGTATCGTAATGTACTATTATACCACTCTAACCTCAAAATCATAACTTTCATATGATTTTTCAGCTCTCGTGGTATAAAATACGGTTCGAAACTGGTGCGTAAGAAGATTTTTAGCTCATGTGACTTTTCTCACTCGCTTCGCTCGTGCGAAAAACGTCACATGAGCTAAATAATCACCTTCACACTATAATAAGCATCACGGGTGCAAGGTGATACGCCGCTATTATCAGAATTGTTGTATTGTGAGAATCAACTATTTTGCACCCTGATTGCACAATGTACTATTTTACGGATTTTTATAACATAATGGATATTTTTATGTTATATTAAAATGAATTACGGGCACTGGGCTACATTATTAGACATCAAAAATTGACTCTGAAAGACACATCAAAGTCGTTATCACTGTTTAAAGAAAAGGATGTTGTGTCAATATTCCCTTATAAAATTTGAGCGTCTCCGAGATAATCTATTTCCCGAGATCTATTCCCGAATCTATTCTCTCGAATGACATCGAATCTCGAAAGGAGCAAAAAAAGTTGTTGGGTGGCAAGCTACGCGCGCCGTCGTTCAGCTGTTTTTCGATTTCTTTCGAGCTTCGAGATTACCTCGCAAAAATTCGAGATACCTCGCAAAAATACTCGAAAACCGAACGAATCTCGATCGCTCAATTTATATTAAGGATAACTAGCGATAATTAGCGCGCTACGCCCGCCACCCTTTGTCTTTTGTTTTACCTTTTTCGAGGTCCGAGATCAAGATTCGATTATTTGCTCCGCGAATCAATCGATACATTCTCGAATGCTACAATTATATATGGAAAAACTTTATCCAGAATCACTTAAAGAAATTTGTGAGCATTGCTTGAATATAAACACTAATCTTAAAGATGCACATTTGTGAATAAATGTTTAAAAGTAATCTTATTAATAAAAAAAAAAAACATTTTAGGAAGAGTGTCGGTATCCAACATTCCTTAAAATACTATTGAATTACCTTTAAATGTGTTATAAATTTCAATTTTTTTTGCGTTTCGTCTATTTATTACTAGAACGTGCTCTTGTTTATTGTCAGAAGAGATAATTGCATTTTCTCTTTTTGTACATTTTTGTCGTTTAAATTTATAGTATAAAATGATTACTTCATTCATGACATCTCTAAAATATAATATCGATATTATTGATTTATAAATTATATGTATAACTACAACATAATTAAATATTTCTTTTCATAATTACTTTTGTTCTTCTATTATATTTACTTCTTCTTCGCCAATAAAATAGTTTATCAGGTACTCAAAACTTAAATTGGAAAAATTAACATATCCTATTAAATCTTGTAAATATCTTTTTCTTTCATTAACATTATTCATTATCCATTTAAGGACTGCTTCATAAATTATATGTGAAAAATTCATGTTTTGTGGAATATTATCTGCACTACTATAAGTTAAAATGCTTTTTAAGGAACTATATTCCAGCTTTAAATACTCAGATTTTCGCATTATATCTTCAAGACGTTCATACATAAGTTTTCTTGCTTTTTCTTTCAACGACATAAAACTTAATTCTAGTGCTAAATAATAATTTTCAAAAACATTCTGAAGACTAAGATTATTCTCTAGAATCTCTTCACATTTGGCTTGTATGTCATGTAATTTTAAATAA
This sequence comes from Torymus aiolomorphi, assembly GCA_036365515.1. Classification (NCBI taxonomy): domain Eukaryota; kingdom Metazoa; phylum Arthropoda; class Insecta; order Hymenoptera; family Torymidae; genus Torymus; species Torymus aiolomorphi. Next base: position 48,048,928 of record CM070875.1, on the reverse strand, counting down.
TTAGCATCTTTTATAAAACTTTTGGCGTTATCTGTAGTTATAGTAATTTGACCAGTGTAGGCAAAATCAATGAATGCTTGCATGTTTCTAGAAAGATTAACATAAATTTTATAATGTAAAAGAAAGATCTAAATATTTTGTTTAGTGCCAATGCAATATGTCAATTTTTAGTAACAGTTTTCTAGTAACAAAAAATATAGATAAATATTTCCAATTCTACCCAGACGCGGTCATGCAATTTATAGTTTACCACTTTCAGGGCGGCATCGTCCATATGAGGCGTTTCACGTCAGCTCTCCAGGCGCGGCGCGCGAGCACGAAATCATGTTGTTTTCAACTTGTGTTTGAAGGGCTAAGATGTATCTAAAAAAAATAATCCCCAAGTGATTTCGATGTATTTTTTCCTCAGCTTTCCGATGGCGCTATTAGTTTCTCAAAATTTTTCAATTCTAACCTCAATTTATTTTTTTTTTAGATACATCTTAGCCCTTCAAACACAAGCTGAAAACAGCATGATTTCGCGCTCGCGCGCCGCGCCTGGAGAGCTGACGTGAAACGCCTCATATATGGGTCAGGAATTATTATTAATTTCTTTCATTTTTATGCTCTTTAAAAAATGCTTCCCAAAAAACATTCTTCGGTTGACTGTTGTATTTTTTAAAATCTTAAAAAATAGAAGTAACATTTTATTTTTAATTCAATTTTTAATTTAAAGTTTGAAATATTATAAACACTGTCTTAGGCATTAGCCGCCCTGAATGTGTTAATCATTTGAAAATAATGATATCGTTTTTATAAAAAATATTTTTAACATTTTAACAATATATTTTTCTTAATTGCGTAAAATCCCCAAAATAAAATTTAATATTAATATTTATGCAACTTATCAAAACTGTTAAAAAAACATTATTATATTACACCTTTGAATATTTAACTAATTTTCTGAAATTTGTGTAAAATCATCCTCTCTCAAAAAAGTGATCCTCTCTTAGAATTCTCTCTTAGAAAAGTGATGGATGAAATCTGTCATCACAATAAGACTGATTTAATTGGTTGTTAAATACAAGATGGCAATATGGCACAGAAATTTAAAATTTAAAATTTTATCTTGTACTTTTGTTAAAAGTGTAACCTTAAAATTTACTCCAAAAATCAAAATATAAGAAGTTGATACTTTTCAATAAACCAAAAAAGGTTATATTGTTAAATTTTGATTTCAAAGCATTCTGGACAGAAAAATAGAAGCGCGCGTGAATCTTGCTAGTATTTTAAAAGCTCTATAATATTACATAAAATTATTAAAAATAGAAAATAATGTTCTCTGAATCAAATGGAATTAATATCGATTAATACAAATAATATAATTTAAAATAACGATTTGCGTCTTAAACAAATTTAATTGCCCTGCGTAACTCTCTAATAGGGTGACTTCACCAGTAGTTGAACAGATACCAGCGAATGAACATTTTAATAAAAATCGTTGATATAATATATTTTTAATGTTTCTGGCCTCATGAAGCACCTTCTTCCAATTTTAAACTTTGAAAAAAGTTGGTTAATCTAATGAATTATCACGATGAGCCATAAATTTGTGTAACTTCTTTATTAGTTGTCGACGTTTCGGCTCTCGATAAGAAGCCCTTCTCAAGACTAAATAACACAATGAAAACAATCTTATTTTAGACCAACGCACAAAATGCAATTACATAGTGATAACAGAAAATATATATACATAACTTACAATATATAAAAACTTCGATTAACCGTACGCCAAGAATTCTGTCTTAAAAACTATTAAAATAATACAAAATATCGTATTAAGTCGAGATATAATCATAGTCAAAGGATTGACGAGTCACTGAATCAAAATGAAAACAAGGCGGTGTATTTATAAACAGAGTATGAATGAATGTATATTAATATAGTTGGTACATAATATGTGAAAATTTCAAAATAAATAACAGGTATTAACGATGAATTTGAAAACGTTTTAGAGAGTATTTATACATATTTTTAAGATAACAAATGTCTAATTTTCTATTGATATTATTAGTATGCAGAAAAATGTGGATCATTTCAGAAAACTCTCGTCTAAACTTATTTTTTTCGGTATCTAAAACTTGAACTTTATTGAAGTCGAAACTGTGTTTATATGTGTGACAGTGAGTTGCTATGACAGATCTCTCATCTTTCTTTTTAACAGATCTATCATGCTCATAGATGCGCTTTCTTAAGTTTCTACTGGTTTGTCCAATATAAGACGCATTACAGTCAATACAGTTAATTCTGTAAACAACTCCACTCTTATCGTGATTATGTAATGAATCTTTACCGAGTGTTATGAGATTATTAAATTTACTATTTAAACTATTAATTAAAATAATATTATTTTTGTGTAATATCTTCTTAAATTGTGAATTCAAGGACGGAATGTACAGCAAAGCTAAAATGAGTTTAGAAGGAGAACGATGAGTAGCAGGAATAACAGTTTTATTAGCACCACTATTTAAATAAGATAAACGCTTTTTAATGCATTTATTAATAAAAGCTAAAGGATAGTTGTTAGCAATTAAACATTTTTTGATAAAAGAAAGGTTTCTATTATGGAAAGATTTGTGGGCAAGTTTTGTAGATCTGTCGACAAAATTGTAAATAACTATTGCTAACAACTATTTTTTAGCTTTTATTAATAAATGCATTAAAAAGCGTTTATCTTATTTAAATAGTGGTGCTAATAAAACTGTTATTCCTGCTACTCATCGTTCTCCTTGTAAACCCATTTTAGCTTTGCCGTACATTCCATCCTTGAATTCACAATTTAAGAAGATATTACACAAAAATAATAAAATTTAATAATCTCATAAAACTTGGTAAAGATTCATTACATAATCACGATAAGAGTGGAGTTGTTTACAGAATTAACTGTATTGACTGTAATGCGTCTTATATTAGACAAACCAGTAGAAACTTAAGAAAGCGCATCTATGAGCATGATAGATCTGTTAAAAAGAAAGATGAGAGATCTGTCATAGCAACTCACTGTCACACATATAAACATAGTTTCGACTTCAATAAAGTTCAAGTTTTAGATACCGAAAAAAATAAGTTTAGACGAGAGTTTTCTGAAATGATCCACATTTTTCTGCATACTAATAGTATCAATAGAAAATTAGATATTTGTTGTCTTAAAAATATGTATAAACACTCTCTAAAGCGTTTTCAAATTCATCATTAATATCTGTTATTTATCATTAACCTATCAGTTAATACCTGTTATTTATTTTGAAATTTTCACATATTATGCGTACCAACTATATCTATATACATTGATTCATACTCTGTTTATAAATACACCGCCTTGTTTTCATTTTGATTCAGTGACTCGTCAATCCTTTGACTATGATTATACCTCGACTTAATACGATATTTTGTATTATTTTAATAGTTTTTAAGACAGAATTCTTGGCGTACGGTTAATCGAAGTTTTTATATATTGTAAGTTATGTATATATCGACGCTCCCTACGAAAACTAGCACGATTCAGATTGCCACGAAGACTAGTCCATTTCAGCGTTGGCCGCGAAGACTAGCACGCCCTATTGATTTGCGTTGAAGACTAGCCCGATCCGCTTGATTGTGGCAAAGACTAGCACATTCCACTGCCTCTTATGTAAATTAACACGGTGACGCGAAGTGCTAGTTTTCGCGGCAAGCTTGTGAATCGTGTTACTTTTCGTCGCAAACTCGCGAATCGTGCTACTTTTCGTCGCAATCTTACGAATTGTACTATTATTCGGCGCAAACTCGTGAATGATGCTAGTTTTCGCGGCAACCTCGCGAATTGTACTAGTATTCGCGGCAAAGTCGCGAGTTATGCTAGTTTTCGTTGCAGTTTTCTGAAATGTGCTAGTCTTCGTGAGGAGGCCAAAAAAGGTGCTAGTTTTCGTAGGGAGCGTCGATATGTTTTCTGTTATCACTATGTAATTGCATTTGTGCGTTGGTCTAAAATAAGATTGTTTTATTGTGTTATTTAGTCTTGAGAAGGGCTTCTCATCGAGAGCCTAAACGTCGACAACTAATAAAGAAGTTACACAAATTTATGGTTCGTCGTGATCATTCATTAGATTAACCAATTAATTACCAGTGAGCATTTCCTACATATGAATAATTTGAAAAAAGACATTTTTTTATGGTTTAATGTCATAAAAGAATTTTATTTAAGCGATTAAAACTATCACGTGACCTGTTCATTCACTAAACTTAAACGTTCATTTACCTTTGTTTATTCTTGGAACGCAATTTGGTTAATTTTCGTTAATTTTTGTTCAAAGATAAACAAAGATTCCGTCGTTTTTTTGCGTCGAAACTTTGTAGAATGATGTATTACAGGATTGCGCAGGGTAACTGAATTTGTTCAAGGCGTAAATCGCTATTCTTTTATTATATTAATTACTTTTACATATTCCGCCGGTAAAATAGTGTTAGTAATAATAGTGCGACACCCCCTTAAGGCGAGGCCTTACTCAATTACAGATTTTTGTATTTTTCATATTTCTCAATCAATTTTCGTATTTTTAAAATTATTGAAGTACACGTACAATCTTTTCATTTATGAAAATATGTATTATTAAAAATAAATTTGAAAAATCAGTGAATGTCGATAATTATGAATAACGTATTTAAGTAAGTACCTCCGCGGGCCGTCACGAAATTTTTATTCACGTTTTCGTTAATTACTCAGAAATTCATGCGGTCACACTAGTTGAAATTTCACGTACTACAAAATCGCACTCTATATCAATCGACAGTTCTGACCGAGTCCCATATAGCCGTGTATAACTTGCAAACTTTCGAATCAAATGTTTTGAAAATAGGTTCGATACTAAATATGGAGTGCTTCGTATAATTCAAACAATATTTATATACTTAAAATTTCATTAAGATCTGTGCTTTTTGAATCTCCAATGTATCTCCTATGTATCTCCTTGAAATTTAATATAGGTGTACATAAAATTTTATGTGCATTTACACGAAAATTCATGCAGGTGCATTAAATTTAAAGTAAATAACGGAAAAGATAGAAAAAAAAAAATAGCGAAACAAGACGTAAATCGCTAACTATTATTTTTTTATATTAACCAGCAAGATCACGCGCGCTTCGCACATTTTATTTCTTCTTGCTAAGAGTTTAAAATTAAAATTTAGAATTACAAACAGTTATTTATTAATTGATAAGTATTAACTTCTTATATTTTGATTCACGCATAATATTAACCTCAGCAATAATATTTAAGAATATTAAATTTTGAGGTTAAAAACTTTAAACAATTAAAATATTTGTTATTATTACGGTTTTAACTAAAAATGTCTGAATATCTTCTTAATGTTTTCTTATTTTTTAAATTCAAAGTTTAAATGTCTAAAAATTCAGCTGACTTTTAACGAATCGCGTATCATCTTTACGGTCATCAACTCATCACTTTTTTAAGAAAGGATTTGACAACAGTGAAACAGAATATATGACAATGTCATAAAACTTGTTATTTTATTGGCTGTGGATACTAGACTCCGATGTGCCACAATGCATGCGTAGTGAATATATATATTTGTGTTTTTTCAGATTGGGCAAGGTCCCCGTACTGACCCTCAGTAATAAACTGTTGATTAGTGCACTCAGCGCATCTAGCTCACCAGCCTTATCACAGGTCGTCTCGATAATCTCACGCACAATCCCGGAGAATAGATTCTAATCTTCGCCGCCGAAAAATCCGGGAGACATCTTTTTAAAAGTACTCCCGAAAAATTCGGACCGACGGAGATTCGAACCCCACGCCCCTAAGCAACGTTTGTTTCCGAAGGCAAGCGCCTTACCAACTGAGCCAAATCCCGCTCAATGTTATAAAACACGGCACATTGAGTGTACCCTACTGAAAAATCTCACGTGAGATCTCACGTGATTTCTCACTTGATTTTTCAGTAGGGTAGCCACAAATGGTCGGTAGCGTGAAGTGATGTGCCGTGGCGTTCCAAACGCTTTTGAAAAAAGAGTTTGCCATCTATAGAATATTGTACTCAGAGTACGCCACTCCACGCCACCGACCATTTATGGCTATACACCCTTGTCTATGCCCTACACACAACCTACGGAATTTTTTTTGCGTGTCTGCAAAATCGTATAGATGGCATGAGCGTTACCAGATGAGCCAACTGCTAAAAAGTTAAGGAGAAAATTTCGTTTGCAGAAAAATGTACTTCTACAAATAACATTTTCTCCTTAACTTTTTAGCAGTTGGCTCATCTGGTAACGCTCACGCCATCTATACGATTTTGCGGACACGCAAAAAAAATTCGGTAGGTTGTGTGTAGGGCACTACAGAAGACTACGACACGTTGTATACACAGTTTCGTTTTAGCCAATCACAAACGTTTTACTTTGGCTTCACTTTTCGCTCATCCATTTTTAAGCTAAAAGAAGGAGAATAGAAGATTAGTTTTAGATGTTCCGTCGATAAGACAGTGTTAGTATAGTAAATTAAAGTACAGTGCGACACTTTTAAATTTCATGCTTTTTGTTAGAAATTCGATAAATTTAATGTACATTTAAACCTTAGAAGTGCCTTAAATTTACTTTTTTTTACAGTGTTCTTTTTCAGATAAATGCAATACGAGAAAATCAAAGTTATTACTTTTATAAATTAATTTGAAATATAACTTACATAGCTGTAACGTGCTTTATTAGTATTTCCTTCTCACTTCCAAATGAATTTTCACTTGAAAAACATTCGTCAAAATAGTTTATTGCCGCTGCTAGAATACATTTGTGTGCATGAAAACGTTGGTCTTCTGCCTGAAAAGCAAAAAATTATATAAAGACAAGTCACGAGTTTATACCATACATTCACAACATCTTTTTTTATAAATCACGGGATATAATGGGGAATAAAGAACTATCTTTCGTATAAAAATTATCAAAATAGAAAAAACAATTAAGGAGAAATATTTATTTGAACGCTTACAGGCATGTTTATTGTACTTACACGGAAAAAAGTGAGCCTGGAGGAGCACTAGCGATTGAGAGGAGAATAATACATTCCAAATTGTATCGATAGAGCTTACTATTGTGCCATTAGCGCCCATACTGATACCGTATGAGAACGCTGTAAGGCCTGTAAGCGAAGTCGGAACGCCACTGAGGTGGTGGTGGCGTGGCACCAAATCTTGTGCTACCTTGTTTTAACCACAATGTTAACGACATGATTCACAACCTCATGCGGCAAAAGGTTGGTGCCAAGGTAGCACCAGCAGCTGTGTTACATTCGCTCTGATAGAGCTGAACTGTAGTAGTATCAATATCATACCGTAATAATACAAATGCTGTTTGCTACACATTTATATTCAAGCTCCCGCAGCAGCACTTTTTTCCGTATACATGGAAAACATTTATCTATAAAAATTACCGTGACAGTTTGGTAAACGTGAAACAAATCATGCGGTTAGAAAAGTAATTAAACTTTAACTATGCCCCGTGTTTTTACACCAGTGCGAGGATCACTTGCTTTGTGCACGTGTTGCGTTTACAATTTTTTATAACTGAGCGCGCGAAACTCGAAGTTTGATGCCTGTTCAGCGCACATACAGTACCCGTTTTTTTCATGAGTGCGTAATGTAAACACTTTAATGTTCGATACACGCTATAAAATTGATTCTCACGTGAGCGTAATTGTGAATGCGTTCACAGTGGCAGAAATACCGTGGCTGGTCCTGTGACATAAAATTTTATCCTAGCGCATATGCTTTTCTTCGGACATGTAATCCTACAATACCCCGGTCCAAGAACATGTAACGAGGTTCATTGGTTGGAAGCGGGCGATTGGTCTAAGACGACCAATGAGAGAAGCGAGCGCGCGGACCCGTCCGAGATATGTGCGTATGCATTCGCGTGTAATGTAGCGAGGGCCTTAGTATCTACATGCGCACGTAGCGCGGTCTCTTTCGAATCTAGGGAGCATTAAAATGTCCCTAGGCTATACGTGGCTAACTTTAGCCGAATTGTAGCCGAGGCTCGAGCCGCGGTAAAGATCGATGTTCGATTGGGGCTCGCGCCGCGGCAAACCCGAGGCTCGAGCCGCGGTAAATCCGAGGTTCAACCGAAGTTACTACCGAGGCTAATCCTAGGCAAACCCGAGGCTCACCCGAGGCTCACCCGAGGTCCACCATTCGCCCGAGGGTCATGGGCCGCGGCTCGCCGCTCACCCGAGGCTCGTGAGCCATGGCTCGCCGTTCACCCGAGGCTCATGAGCCATGGCTCGCCGTTCACCCGAGGCTCATGAGCCATGGCTCACCGTTCACCCGAGGCTCCGAGCCACGGCTCGCCGCTTACGCGAGGTTGACCCGAGGTTTGCCGAGGTGAACCGAGGCTAACCCGGGCTCGTCGCTTAAGCGAGGCTCCGAGCCACGGCTCGCCGCTTACGCGAGGCTACCCGAGGTTCGCCGAGGTGAAGCGAGGCTAACCCGGGCTCGCCGCTTAAGCGAGGCTCCGAGCCACGGCCCGCCGCTTACGCGAGGCTACCCGAGGTTCGCCGAGGTGAATCGAGGCTAATTGGTGGCGCAGCGGTAGTCTGGATCGTGTAAGTGGTAACGTAGGAATGCGGAATGTGGAACGGCGTGCTATGTTTATCTTAGCGTATGCAGGTTATGATTGCTCTTACTCGTAAGTCCAATCATCATAGATATATTGAGATCGATTGTGGGTTAGGTTAGCGAGCGAGAGAGAGACTATGACTCCGACTAAGACAAACCTCGGTGAAGATGAGTTGATGTCAACATGCAGAAATACGCTTTAGCAACGATGGAAAAGAAATTAGATAAGTATTACTTATTATTTAAATTGTTTTATGTATTTCAATAATTCTGAAAACAATAAAATACTTTTTCATAATTATTGAAATGCTCAAAACATTCTTCGCCAAATATAAATTATTATTCGAATAGATACTTTGTGTGTGTTCTTTTTTATTTCAGGAGATTTTGCTTTTTATAAATAAATAAATTGTAATGCATATGGATCAAAGAAGTAAACCAAACTGAAAGACAGCTTCACGTGCATAATATTCGTGCTCTCCTTGAAGCAGATGGTAAATACTCTCCTGGGGTCGATGGCTACTTTGCAGAGTTTTCGCACACAGCCTTAGCACACAATCTTAGCACATAATGTGTGTGAAAAAACTATTTGGAATAAGCATTGGACATTGGTACAGAGTAATTCTTACTTAACATTTGTTAAATAATTCTAAGTACATCTGAGGACTTTTTTGTCAAAGTAGAATATACTACAGAATATAAATACTTGAATCACACTGAGTTGTATGATACGTGAATTTTTAAATGATTTATGGATCCAGTATTAAGATGAGAAGAAATTTAAACAATTTTATTATGTATCAAGAATACGCGATATTTCATTTTCACTCACGTACACTATAAACTTGATTAGAGATTATTTTCACATTAATTCTGGATCCACAGATCATTTAAAAATTCACTTATCGTACAAATTAGTTTGTTTCAACAATTTATATTATGTAGTAAATGCCACTTTTATTAAAATACACAAAATGACGTATATTTTTTCACTAACAGAAAAGTCCACAGATGTACTCCACTAGAGAGTTATTTCACAATTGCCAGGTAATAATTACTCTGAGTCAATTTCCGATGTTTATTCCAAATTTGTGTCACACATATAATAAGCTCATGTTCCAAAGTTGCTTTACGTACAGACACTGGATCCATTTAATTTCTTCTTTTTGCTACATGTCTTGTTTAAAATATTCAAAAAATGACCTATATTTCACTAATGTCAAAGTCCACAGATTTATTTATTGTACTGCATCATGAGTTTATGTCGTAAAACTCAGTGATTTCATGATTAGGCGATGTTTCATTGTCACTCACATACATAATAAACTTGTTTAGATTTCTTCTCATCTTAATACTGGATCCATAAATCATTTAAAAATTCACGTATCATACAACTCAGTGTGTTTCAAGTATTTATATTCTGTAGTAAATGCTACTTTGACAAAAAAGTCCTCAGATGTACTTAGAATTATTTAACAAATGCTAAGTAAGAATTACTCTGTGCCAATGTCTAATGCTTATTCCAAATAGTTTTTTCACACACATTACGTACTAAGATTGTGTGCTAAGACTGTGTGCGAAAACTCTGCAAAGTAGCCATCGCCCCAGGAGAGTATTTACCATCTGCTTCAAGGAGAGCACGAATATTATGCACGTGAAGCTGTCTTTCAGTTTGGTTTACTTCTTTGATCCATATGCATTACAATTTATTTATTTATAAAAAGCAAAATCTCCTGAAATAAAGAAGAACACACACAAAGTATCTATTCGAATAATAATTTATATTTGGCGAAGAATGTTTTGAGTATTTCAATAATTATGAAAAAGTATTTTATTGTTCTCAGAATTATTGAAATACATAAAACAATTTAAATAATAAGTAATACTTATCTAATTTTTTCTCCATCGTTGCTAAAGCGTATTTCTGCATGTTGACATCAACTCATCTTCACCGAGGTTTGTCTTAGTCGGAGTCATAGTCTCTCTCTCGCTCGCTAACCTAACCCACAATCGATCTCAATATATCTATGATGATTGGACTTACGAGTAAGATCAATCATAACCTGCATACGCTAAGATAAACATAGCACGCCGTTCCACATTCCGCATTCCTACGTTACCACTTACACGATCCAGACTACCGTTGCGCCACCAATTAGCCTCGGTTCACCTCGGCGAACCTCGGGTCGCCTCGCGTAAGCGGCGAGCCGTGGCTCGGAGCCTCGCTTAAGCGGCGAGCCCGAGTTAGCCTCGGTTCACCTCGGCGAACCTCGGGTAGCCTCGCATAAGCGGCGAGCCGTGGCTCGGAGCCTCGCTTAAGCGACGAGGCCGGGTTAGCCTCGGTTCACCTCGGCAAACCTCGGGTCAACCTCGCGTAAGCGGCGAGCCGTGGCTCGGAGCCTCGGGTGAACGGCGAGCCATGGCTCATGAGCCTCGGGTGAACGGCGAGCCATGGCTCATGAGCCTCGGGTGAACGGCGAGCCATGGCTCACGAGCCTCGGCCCATGACCCTCGGGCGAATGGTGGACCTCGGGTGAGCCTCGGGTTTGCCTAGGATTAGCCTCGGTAGTAACTTCGGTCGAACCTCGGATTTACCGCGGCTCGAGCCTCGGATTTGCCGCGGCGCGAGCCCCAATCGAACATCGGTCTTTACCGCGGCTCGAGCCTCGGCTACAATTCGGCTGAAGTTAGCCACGTATAGCCTAGGGACATTTTAATGCTCCCTAGATTCGAAAGCAGACCGCGCTACGTGCGCATGTAGATACTAAGGCCTTCGCTACATTACACGCGAATGCATACGCACACATCTCGGACGGGTCCGCGCGCTCGCTCCTCTCATTGGTCGTCTTAGACCAATCGCCCGCTTCCAACCAATGAACCTCGTTACGTGTTCTTGGACCGGAGTATTGTAAGATTACGTGTCCGAAGAAAAGCATATGCGCTAGGATAAAATTTTATGTCACAGGACCAGCCACGGTATTTCTGCCACTGTGAACGCACTCTGTCGCCGTGTTCCGAAGGCAAGTTCAGTTATTCTTTGAAGAAATAATTCAAGTCATGATGTCCGTAATGTAGGAATGGCGTCGATATCTGACGACCGCTCAAGTGTTAATGGTAATAAGAAACCGCGATTTTGGGATGAACTACCATAACTGACAACTAGCGCGAATAAATAAGGTAAATCGAGGAAATTCGGCCACGGCAAATTTTTGTTTGTTTCTGCAAGTATGTTAAAAAAAAACCGTTAAAAAGTCATGAAAATATATTATATCTTTTATGGAAAAAAATTAAAGACGCCTTAGAAGTGATATTGACTTAACGTGAAGCTAAATTGTAAAAAGAGCGTTTTGACTATGATTCGTTACGTGCAGTTATTCGGTCAATTTAATAAAAAAAAATCATTAACTTTTTTAAAGCAAAATTAACAAAAACGTATAGAAATACATTAAAATACAATCTATCTTCTACTAGAAAAAAATTGCGGACATTTAAAAAATGAAATTAGCCTTGCTAAGAGCTACATAAAAAGACTGGCTAACCATATCCTTAGCGCGTGTAGCTAATACGGTCACTTTTTGGATTAATTCGCTTGTAAAAAATTGAAAATATTTCAGACAATTTGGAAATAATTTATAAGTGAGCCTAAAGTGACCGATGTAGACCAGCGGGCAATAAAAATTGAAAAATGCTCGCTGCTTGCCGTAGCGGGTAATAAAAACTGAGAAACGCCCGCTACTCGCCGTAGCGGGCAATAAAAATGGAAAAACGCCCGCTGTTCATTTTTAATGGAATTTTTGGGAATTTTTAAGAAAATTATCGATATTTTTACAAAATATTGTAAAATTATCTCATTTCAACCGTCATAAATATATCCTGATGTTTTAGTTTCATCGGACTAACTTAAGTTTCAATTTCTCTTTTTTTTTGTATCAAAATATTATCTAACTAAAAATTAAATGTATTCTAATAAAAGTGTGATTGCCGTATCTAAATGCGGTCATATTAGCTTCACTTTATATAAAAAAAAAACGCGAAAAAGAGTACTTGTATTACAAAAAATATGGTGTGCACCAACGTCTAAGTGGGCTTTTTGACCTCGTGTGATCGCAATACATTTCACACTTGGTCTAAAAAGCCCACTTTACGCCCTTGGCACACAATATACTATTATAGTTCAGTTCTGATTTATTATCTAAAACTCTGTAACCACAGCTGTTTGTAGTTATTATGCTGCGCTATTAGTCACAATAAGTCTTCGATCATGTTCGAAATAAATAACAATAAATAACTAAATAAAGATATAAAAATAATAAATAAATAAAAATATAAAAATATAATAAATAAATAATAATAAATAATAATATAATAAATAAATAATAATAAATAATAATATAATAAATAAAAATATAAAAATATGATAAATAAATAATAATAATATAACAATTTTGTATCCAAATTTCTTATTTGTGCTACACTGAGAAAAAAATTGTGTAAAAATTATTTAAAGTTTAGTAAAAATTACTGTACTGTACGGAGAATCCTACCACAAGATGTAACTAGTGACATATTTATTAAACTTCTAATAATTGTTACAATTTGCATATGAAAAGTTAATAAATAATATTAGAAATATTACTATAGCCGTATGATAAAAATTAAAAAACATAAATTTTATAGACCTAGTGTATACTATTTTATCATACAAGTAGCAAATGTTCTTCTTCCATTTGAGTATTATTACTGCTGTAACGGGATTTGCCATCCGGCTTCTGGGGTAAAATCCCAAAAAGCCACAGGCCAGCGATGCCCTAGAACACGGTGCCGCGGGTGTCAGACTAAAATGACTTGCCCGGGGATCTGCTCCTGGAATCCCGAAAACAACGCGAAGATCGCACGCGAACTTCGCTTTCCAACTAATTGGATCGCTGAGTTAAAAGCGCGCGCTCAAAGAGTAAAGCGCGCGGCCGCTACGCTCAGATATGAAAACGACCAGCGGAGTCGTTTTCCCGCGGAGGCGGCGGTATCCGGGAGAAGGTTAGTTTAAGGTCGATAAATGAAGAATAGCCTCAATTATTTCACAGCACAATAACAAGGTCTATTCTAATTAATCATTTACACCAAAAACGCGTCGCGTTGCGCACCGACAAGAAGACGGGATCCGCCGCTCGGCGCGGGCGGATCAAGGTATCTATTTTCGCTGGGCCGATGAACGCACCACCGGCCACTCGCCGCTGCGAGTCGAAAATACACAAATAAATCGCTGCGCGGGAAGTACAAAGAGGCTTACCGGGAGAGGAGTGCACTCCTCTCGTCGCTCGCTCACGAATCCGCTCCTGCGTCAGGCCTTATCCTCCGGTCGACTTCGGAGTGTTCAGGCCGAGTCCTAACATCCAGCCTTCACCTACAGACGCTTCGGACCCCAGGAGTGGCTCGGATTGTTCACGTGCGCTGCTCTCCGTGGACGGTACATGGACGGGCGCTGCTCTGCACCGGTAAGGACGCACGATACCGTTTTCTTCGCGGACGATCAAATTAACTCGCGTACGCGCGGTTTGACAGCCCGAGAGAATCTGATTCAAAAATGAATCGAGCGCGACTTTGCAACCGCCAAAGTCGCGCAGCCCCCCGCGCAGATCGCGAATACATCGTTCGAGCGATGTCAACAAACGCTCGAGATGCGTGAATTCGCGGGAACGAGAGTCAAACGAGTTCGATAGAATACGGAAAACCGAGATTCTTATTTTCTCCGTATTTTATCCTGGAACTCCGTTATACTGTATAACTAAGAGATATTCTTATATGCAGTATAGTAATTTTTATTTAAACTTATGAGAACACGGCTTTGCGCATGCGCGCTATACTTTTCTCCAACTCGTCGTGATCGTCGCTGTTCGCGTCGGTCGTTTGTTTTGCGCCGGCATGATGCAACAGGTTTCGTGAACGTTTTGTGCACCCGAACTCCGAAGCGATTGTTGACCGGCGCTAAGACTCATCGTTCACAAATTACTATTTTATTATTATACTTACTAGTATAATTTTAATATTCATAATAATCTCATTATCTTGTTACTGAAGTTTAACTATATACTTTACTGTATATATAGAACATGACTCAAGAAACTACCCAGATAATTTTGTAACTCATTTCCTAACCTCAATTTGGACCAACTATATTCAAGGTAAATCCATTCCTGTTTCCTGATTTTTCAATCCGTGTATTATTTAAGGTAATTCCTTGTTCTATCTATTCCTGTTTCCTGAATTTTCTTCTTGTCTTATATGTGCACGAACAAGTGCAGCTACAGTGTAGCATTAATCAGCGCCGTCAAATATCATGCGTGATGGTGTAATTCGGCAATTCACGGAAGAGATATAATTCTGTTGAATTACGCTCTATGTGTAACTTGCGCCGCACTATATCGTCCAGTATAATATCACGAAGCAAAGTCTCCGAAGCAGCTCTAGGTCGTAGCGGTCACCGATAAACGGAGTGACCGCGAGGACTCTCGCAGTATAAACACGACCTATAGCTGTGGAGGCTTTTCTTCGTGTGCCGGTATTTTTTCCCTGTATATTTTGTAAAAATAAAAATGATATATCTTTGATTATCATTGTTTTCTATTTAGGTGCTAGTGGCAAACTTGGTGCCATCTCCAACAGTTAACGGAACAGCCAACGACAATGAAATTGAGAACACAGGCAAAGAAAAGGATCAACGTGAGTCATTGAATATAACGCATCCAAAGAAATCAACTACTCCAAAAGTACAAAAGTACTCAAGACCGAGAATCCAGTTCTAAACACTGGACAAAGGAGCAACGACCCTGCTGTTAATACTGTTTCGGAGAGAAATAGTGAATCCGATCCAGTTGAAAATCTTGAAAATAATTGTCAACAGAATTCAGAGGTAGACAACGATGCAGTAGAAAATACAGTATGTATCTTTTTATATCCTAAAGTTAGATTTTGTTTAGTAATTTGAATTATTTTGCAAACATTGTAATCAAACATTTGTTATCATTTTTAATTCTTAATATTTAATTGTAATTATTAAATAATTCTAAATCTATTATTTTTGCAGGGTCTACTGGACTATTTACAACGCACTTCAAGAGGCAAAGAAATTCTGAAAGAATATTGGAAAAATAACAATTATCTGCCTAGAACTAAACGAAGCAAGTTAGTAAGACTTGTAATAAAAAGAGAAAAACAGTGGCAACTACGTAATATAACAGCTGAACAACAACTGGATAAATTTCGGTATACATAGCCGTAGTTGAATAACATTTATGAATATCTTTCATTTCATTCTCTACATTATTACATTATTTATATTTACTAATTTTATAAATATTAAAATTAAATTCATTATTTTATAATTTATTTACTAATTTATATTTAATAATTTTTATTTCAGAATTTCCTCTAAAAGATTTCAAATGCTGGCAAAAGAAATAGTCAGAATTTTTAATAATAAAAATGTAAGCACATATTATACACCATACAAGCGAGTTAAAAAGCAAAAAATACTCCCTAGTGGAAAATTATTAGATCATTTTAATTATGAAAAAAATAGATTAAAGGGTGTTGGCCTTGTAGCTAGTAGAAGTGTAGATGAACCAGAGTTAAACGTAATAGTTGCAACCGCCACAGATCTAAATAAACTAGATTATCTAAAAACGAACGTGGACGACTGGAGTACAGTTGAAATTTACTGGAAGGATACATATTACTTGAGACGTCAACAATTGATTTCAGGAATCTCAATAGATGAATATTTATCAAATTTTGCATGTTTGCAGAATGACAAAGGACTACGCTACATATTTAAATGCTAAATAATAATCTATTGTTATACAAAATCTTATCGTTGATTATAATATTTTCAGATAGAATACGATTTTAATAAATTCTATCCTAACAAGCAACTGGTTTCCACCGATGACTGGTCCAAAATCAAAGATTGTATTAAATGTAACTTGGAAAATGTACGGAAATCTTTAGAAGCTGAATCTCAAGGATTAATTTTTAGTTTAAATGGAAACAAATTAACAACAGGTTTTTATAATATAGTTACTTTTTATGATTCATTAAAAAAGGCTAAATGAGTTTTTTAACTCATTTACATACATACAGTTTTAGTTTTTATTTACATTATAATTTAATTAATTTAAAATCAAGGATCTCACCTATATAAAGTTTTGTTATATTTCGAAATTGTATTTTATTAAATAATCATGATATATCGAATGATATTACTTTTAGTAACTTACCTTTTGTAATAAACAATTCTAGTATTTATATTAAACACAATATTTATAGAATCTTTACTTTTACAGATCAAGAAGATTTTCTCATCTTGTATTTGCTTCCGTATATAATTAGTATTCAACGTAACAAAAAGAGAAAAAGTAATGATAAAGATAAAAACGCAGGACTTTCAAAGCTGTCGTTAGAGGAGCGGCGGGGAAACATTTATATTGCACATTGAGGTTTTTTTTTTCATTCAAGTTTATTGTACTCGTATGTAGCATTACTTTTGATAATTGTAAACTAGATCTTTTATTTCATTTTAGACGCCTGCTGATCTTCACAAATCAATTGAAGATTTAACGTCCAAACGCCCAGATTTCGAGTAAGTTTTCAACGTGATTATTTTTTATGTTATCTGCTTTGAAAAAATTCTGTTTTCATATATTCCGACGTGAAATTTCACGCTCTTTCAGAATCCGTAGTCAGAATTACGATTTAACCTCAAGAAAAAAAATATGGCCGATTTAAACATAAAAAACGTGAAAATTTTCGAAAAAAATTTTTTCTGGATTTTTTTTCGCAATGATACCGCAAAGGTATCCCCTTATAATTATGATCAGAGGTGATCATGGCAGTTGAAGTTTAACAGGAAATTTTCATATTAATGTTAAACAACCCCATTTTTACAAAATGGCGGCTGAAACAAAATTTTTGTTTAAACTTCATCAATTTTTTTTTTCGAAAACTATGGACTTTAAGCAAAAAGTTCACAAGAACAAAAGTGTCTTAGAATTAGTCAAGGAACACTCTAAAATTTTTTCAGAATTTTTTTAGACATTTTTGAAAAATTGGATTTCCCGAATTTTTCAGAAAATAAAAAATTGTCTCCGAAAATTCTGAAAAAATTCTAGAGTGTTCCTTGACTAATTCTAAGACACTTTTGTTCTTGTGAACTTTTTGCTGAAGTCCGTAGTTTTCGAAAAAAAAAAATTGATGAAGTTTAAACAAAAAAAATTTTGTTTCAGCTGCCATTTTGTAAAAATGGGGTTGTTTAACATTAATATGAAAATTTCCTGTCAAACTTCAACTGCCATGATCACCTCTGATCATAATTATAAGGGGATACCTTTGCGGTATCATTGCGAAAAAAAATCCAGAAAAAATTTTTTTCGAAAATTTTCACGTTTTTTATGTTTAAATCGGCCATATTTTTTTTCTTGAGGTTAAATCGTAATTCTGACTACGGATTCTGAAAGAGCGTGAAATTTCACGTCGGAATATATGAAAACAGAATTTTTTCAAAGCAGATAACATAAAAAATAATCACGTTGAAAACTTACTCGAAATTTGGGCGTTTGGGCGTTAATAGGTTAAAAGAAAGAATTAGAAATCGAGGTCAAACATTTCAACCATTAGTAGTTGCCGTGGGACCACTGTATAATATCAAAGCATATTATATTGTTATTAATGACGAAATGTATAAAATGTCTAAAGTTCTACAAGCACTTGGACTGGCATTGAAACTTTTTTTCGTTTTGGATTGTAAATATCCGGAAACTTCGAACACATTGTGGCTGTTTGTGCAAAAGTGTATTTGCGATATACATTTAGATCAGGACTTAAAAAACGCATCATTAAATATTTTAATAGGTCATAGTAACGAAAAATTGAAAACTTAATGATGGAAAAGTGTCGATTATCCCTTATATAAATTGAGCATTCGAGATAATCTATTTTGCCCTCGAACGATCTCGAAATCTCGAATAATCGAATCCGTCTCGAATCTCGAAAGGAGAGAAACAAAAGACGAAACAGTGGCGCGCGTAGCGCGCTGATTAACGCTAGTGTGATTTAAAATTTAACTGTATTACATCACTAATTACTCATATCGGTAGTTTTCATAAATATTGTAATAGCTATGCGTGCGTATATAAGAACTATTATAGATCTTATAATACTTTCAATTCTTTAAAAGAACACATAAGGCGTAAGCATATTGTATCCACAGAAAAACCAAATGTCCACTGCGCAGTAAAAGATTTATGTATGAGAGAAAGGATAAACTTGAATCTTGTGAAAATAGTAACATAGAATTACCAAAGGTACAAGATGAATGCTTTGATGATGGTAGTGACAGTGATGTTTCTGAATCTTTCTTACCAGAAAATAATTATTTAAATTGTTATAGCAATTCCGATATTTTTATAGATGATTATTCACAGTATAGGTCTGTGCTTTATATCTAAACTACATCAATATAATAATTTGAATCGAAGAATAGTATTAAGTATAATTAATGATACTAAAGACGTTAATAAAAAAGTGATAGATAACATAATAAAACAGACTGAAACTTTAAATATTAGCGAATCTGAAAAAATCAAATTAAATAAAATTTTAACGAGTTCTACGAGTTTCTTAGATTCATTTGACAGCGAACACAAATGTTTTAGTGAATTTAAAAAATTAAAAACTTTTGTAGAACCGGTGAGTATTGTAGTCGGCCAAAGAACAAAATTCAAAAATGAGAGTTTAACTCAAAAAATGATATCAGTGCCAATTGACATACAAATTATTCCTTTGAGAAAGGTATTTAAAATTTTTTTTGAATTACCAAATGTTTTTAATGACATGGAAAAATATTTACAAAATTTAAATGCAAGTTCGGAAATAGAAAATTTTGTACAAGGTGATTACTTGGTAAATAGAAAAGATCAGCGAGGTAAATTTGTTGTAGCCATATCATTATATTATGATGACTATCAAAATAATAACCCTCTTGACTCACACCGAGGTCTATGTAAAACGGGTAAAACGGGGGCTGTTTATGTAAGCATTCTGTCTTTACCACCACAATACTCATCGAAACTAGAGAATATATTTGTATTCTCATTATTCAATACCATTGACCGAGAAATTTTAGGCAATGATATAGTATTTTCTAAAATGATTGAGGAACTGCGTTTTTTAGAAAATGACGGCATTACTATTGATTTGCCTACTAAATCAATGCAAATTTATTTTCAATTAGTCTTAACTACTGGCGACAATCTTGGGCTACATTCTATATTAGAGTTTCTGGAAAGTTTCAATGCACACTCCTTTTGCCACAATATTAAGAAATAGAAGTAATTACGAATCTCAATTATTATTAAACAATTCAAAGGAAACTAGAATTAAAAAAGAGTGTGTATTGAACAAACTAGAAAACTTTCACGCTACAGAAAACGTAGCAGTCGATCCTATGCACAACATTTTAGAGGGCATTGCAAGATATGATATGTCAAAAATTTTAAATCAATTTATATATGAAAAAAAATATATTTCTTTGGAAGATCTAAATTTTAGAATTTGCGATTTCGATTATGGTTCTCAGACTTCTTTAAATAAACCTTGTGAGATTATTGAAGGACATGTAAAAAAAGGCTGCTTAATAATGAGTTCAAGTGAGATGCGTTGTCTTATAGAAAATTTGAATTTGATGATTGAACATCTGATACCCGAAAAAGATGAATGTTGGCTTCTTTACTTGCAATTAAAGAATATTATCACAGTTATTTGGAGCCCAAAAATTCACATAACTACGCATGTATACTTACAAGTATTGATAGAAGAGTATTTCTTAATATTAACTGAAAATTTTCCAGGATGTTTAAAACCAAAGCATCATTTTTTAACGCATTATGCGACTTCTATGAAAAACTTTGGTCCCTTAGGGAAACTTAGTTGTTTGCGAGATGAGGCAAAACATAAAATTGGAAAAAATACACCAAATGTAACAACTTCGAGGGTTAATATCAATAAAACAGTTGCAATAAAGCATCAACTTTTGTTGAATTATAGATTTGTAAGCAAATTATCAGGGTATCCTGAGTTCAATTATAGCAAAAAGAAAATTAAAATAGAAATGAACGACTATCAGGAGTTCGTTCATTCTTTACCTACAAATCTAGATGAAATTGTTTCTATTAATTGGATCGATTTTCAAGCAAAGCGAATACGAAAAAATGTAATTATAGTATTGTTCTGTGAAAACGGTCCTGAATTCTATTTAGTTTGTGAAATGTTTATAAACGCTAAGAATGAATTTTTCATTTGTGTTTATACCAATTGATAGACGGCTTCCTTGATGAACATTTTTTTGCTTATAAGATATATAACGTTGCAAAACGCAAATGTAAAGTATTGAATAAAACTGACATTCAAGAATGTATAATTACTCACATTGTACACCAATCAAATGGTTTTCACTATATACAAAAAACTTGGATGTAATCAAACTTGAGTTGTAATTGGAGTTAGAAAATAAAAATTTTTATAATTATAACACTATTTTTATTTATATCAAATTAAATATTTGCTGCAATTTATAATCGCTCTTATTTAACTCAAATTTATAACAATAATCTATTATTAAATATTAAATTCAAAATTATTTGAAACTTTTTGAATCTGCGTTTGAAACTGTTTGACACTATTACAAACTATTACAAACTATAATCTGTATAATATATAGAATAATAAGAATCCTTAAAAATTAATTATATTTACGTTTTAATGTAAAATGTAAGAAAGTGTAGAAGAAATGCAGTTTGATACTGAATTTCGGACATATATTTTATACATCCTTTTACACTTATTTACATGCACTTTCTTTATATTTTCGAACACCTTTGTACATTTCATAAAATTTGTAAAAATCCCTAAAAATTTAGTTTTCTATATTTATTTTTACACTTTCTCTCTCGTAAATTATAAATGTTAATAACAGTTAATAATTCTTAAAAATTATTTAAAACTTTTAAGAACTGTTGAGAACTATTTGTAAATGTTACGAAATGTAGGATTTTGGACACATTTTTTCTAATTATAATAGTTTGTAACAGTTTCAAACAATTTTGAATAGTTTCAAATAATTCCGAATTTTTCCATAACTATACAAATAATTATGTGGTTATTATGTTTTAATATAAAACTTTCTACGAAAGTATAAAATACGGCAAGTATAAAATTTTTTCTTTATAATCTACCCCCCCCCTCCTGGTACGTATTTCTTGAAAGTATCCCGCGCAAAAATGTAACCTATGGGCAACATATTGGAAACATATTGGATATACAAATTACCAATATGTGGGCAATACATTGGAAAACGATTTGCAATATATACGCAATATAGCGCTAGAGCACAGTATCCAATACTTTGCCCATATGTTGCCAATGTTATGCAGCCCATGTGTTACCAATATATTGCAAATATATTGACAGCCCATGTGTTGGCAATATATTGCCAATATTTTCTGGATGGTTACTGGTTAGATAATTTATTTTTATTTCTTGTTTCTCGATTTAAGATTTTTATTTCGTATAAAAAATCATTTTACGAAAGAATTGCAAAAATTTCAGAGTCCCAAATAACGGGACATCAAAAGCAAGGAAAGCCTTGTTAATTAGACTCTTCGTAAAGAGTCAATCGATTCATTGAATCTCGCCGCCTTATATACTCTCGGTGCCCCAATTTGTCGAAGGGAGTCTAACCGATGCGCCGCGTAGCGGTTACAGCGAAGAACTGATGAACTTGGTCTTCCAATTACTAAATACCGACGCTTGCCGCTACGCGGCGCATCGGTATAGACTCCCTTCAACAAATTGGGTTATTGTGCCCCAATTTGTTGAAGGGAGTCTATACCGATGCGCCGCGTAGTGGCAAGCGTCGGTATTTAGTAATTGGAAGACCAAGTTCATCAGTTCTTCGCTGTAACCGCTACCCGGCGCATCGGTATAGACTCCCTTCGACAAATTGGGGCACCGAGAGTATATAAGGCGGCGAGATTCAATGAATCGATTGACTCTTTACTAGTGATGCACAATATCAAGCTTCGATATCGATATTAGGTATCGATATTAATTATTTCTTTATTATCGATATCTACAATATATTGATATTATGTTATCGATATTTCTAATATCGATAATTTATCCAAGTAGACGGGGGATATGAGGTCCACGCATATAAAAGAGTCATGTAGACATGAAAAAATAAGCAAAACGATTATTTAAATAATTTTTAAACCCGAGTAGGCGGGAGATATGAGGTCCACGCATATAAGGGAGTCATGTAGACATGAAATTAAGCAAAACGATTATTTGAATAATTTTTAAACCCAAGTAGCCGGGGGATACGGGGTCCATGCATATAAGAGCGTCATGTAGACATGAAAAAATAAGCAAAACAGTTATTTGAATAATTTTTAAACCCAAGTAGCCGGGGGATGCGAGGTCCACGCATATAAGGAATTTACGTAGACATGCAGCAATAAGCAAGACTATTATTTGAATAATTTTTAAACCCATATAGCCGGAGCCGCGTGGTCCACGCATATAATGGAGTTGAATTATAGAGGTTAAGAGGGTGTGGCACTCATGTACTCTGTTTTACCGGCAGAACACGGTAAATTCTATATTATTAAAATAAATATATCGAATTACGTCTTATAAAGAGATAGTTGCCCTGTGCAATGTAATAATCTACCAGCCTACGCAGTTTTGAGCTCAAATATCAACGGCATCCTAAAAAATTTTGCGAACAAAAATAACCGAAATTTCGTTCGCAAAATTTTTTAGGGTGCCGTTGATATTTGGGCTCAAAACTGCGCAAGCTGGTAGATTATTACATTGCACAGGGCAACTATCTCTTTATAAGACGTAATTCGATATATTTATTTTAATAATATAGAATTTACCGAGTTTTGCCGGTAAAACCGAGTTCATGAGTACCACACCCCTTAAGAATTTTTTAAATAAAAGCCTTGCTTATGTCGCATGTCTACGTAACTCCGTTATATGCGTGGATTTCATATCACCCGCCTCCTTGGGTTTAAAAATTATTTAAATAATAGTTCTGCTTATTTTTTCATTTCTACATGACTCTCTTATATGCGTAGACATCATATCACCCGTCTACTTTAGTTTAAAAATTATTTAAATAATAGTTTTGCTTATGTTTTCATGTCTACATGACTCCCTTATATGCGTGAACCTCATATTTCCCGCCTACTTGGTTCTTGTTCTTGTTTTTGTTCTTTTAATAGCTGTGGGCACTAGACTGCGATATGCCACAATTCATGCTTAGTAGTGTGAGTGTATTTGTTTGTTAGCAAAGCCTATAGATAGTTGGAGGACGCTACCGTCCCAACTATTGAACCTACAGTTTCAAGTGGGTTCCGAACCACCGAGACCACGGTGAAAGTAAGCACATGAAAAATTTGTGTTTCAGTGGTGCCGCTTTTTCACGGGAGCGGGAATCGAACCCGAGACCTTTATGGTACGAGTCCGACGCGCTACCGCTAAGCCACCGTGGCTCTGTCAACCGCCTACTTGGGTTAAAAATTATTTAAATAATCGTTTTGCTTATGTTTTCATGTCTACATGACTCCCTTATATGCGTGGACCTCATATCCCCCGCCTACTTGGGTTTAAAAATTATTTAAATAATTGTTTTGTTTATTTTTTTATGTCTTCATAACTCCCTTATATGCGTGGACCTCATATCCCCTGCCTACTTGGGTTTAAAAAAAGTTTTTTATATTCTCGCGGTTTTGGGCTACTTCAGCGTTATCTAGCGGCGGCTTGATCTCGGCAGGTTCTGGCAACACTGGACGCAGCACCGCGCAGTGCTACAGTACGCCCTCAATTCCGATATCGATATTTGCGTAAAGAGTATCGATATCTGCTATTATTGGTGTTCCAAATATCGATAAAAATTTGCAATATATTCCCTATTAAATATCGACATTTGAAGTTATCGATATATATTGTGCATCACTACTCTTTACGAAGAGTCTAATTAACAAGGCTTTCCTTGCTTTTGATGTCCCGTTATTTGAGACTCTGAAATTTTTGCAATTCTTTCGTAAAATGATTTTTTATACGAAATAAAAATCTTAAATCGAGAAACAAGAAATAAAAATAAATTATCTAACCAGTAACCATCCAGAAAATATTGGCAATATATTGCCAACACATGGGCTGTCAATATATTGGCAATATATTGGTAACACATGGGCTGCATAACATTGGCAACATATGGGCAAAGTATTGGATACTGTGCTCTAGCGCTATATTGCGTATATATTGCAAATCGTTTTCCAATGTATTGCCCACATATTGGTAATTTGTATATCCAATATGTTTCCAATATGGTGCCCATAGGTTACATTTTTGCGCGGGATCACTCTTGGTATTTTCTTAAAGCCCAGTCGCCTGACAAACATTGTTTAATGTACTTTTATCTTGAAAAGTTGTGAAATCTCTCTAAAAGAATTTTTCATAAAAGTAAAAACTTAGGCAATATTGCATACAATGTAATTATTGTCCATCCTTCTCCCCCCTCTCTTGTTCGCTCTCATCCTCCTTCTCAGTACTCCCTCGACATCTGCCACACTCTGTACCACAAACTATAATGAGAACCTAAATATTTTTTTATACAATCAGTGAAACAAATAGTATTGTTATAAAACTTTCTACGAAAGTATAAAATAAGGCAAGTATAAGTGTTTTCTGTATAATCTGTAGAATAATAATCATTGCAAATTAAACAATCAAAATTTGTGAAATCAATTATCAGTAGTCAAGTAACGCGAACAACTCTTCGAAACAAATGTGCTACTGTTGTCAGAATAATGTATTAAAATTTGTTTATCCTTCCACACAAATTAAACATAAGAAAGTACTGAAATCAATTTATAAGTAGTCAAGTACGCATAAGTTACATAATAAAGCTTTTCATAGCTAAAATTACATTTTACATTCATGTTGTGATAATGAGCTCGAGGGCTAGCAAAGTGCGCTAGCTTCAAGGATTGAGTACTTTTTTATCACACAAGAGCGTAAAATCTTATACCCGTTGTACGAATATTATTTTTCGTCGTCGTGGGCACAATGAGTGCCCATAAAATCTTTTTCTTGCAAACATACTGTGTACAAATCCTATATAAAAAAATTACATAGTTACCAACACATCTCTATTTTTCATTATTCTTTTTGAATTTTGAACTTTCTATAGTATAATCTTACACATCTTGGGAGGACAAGAGTAAAGTCTACTTTACTTCCCTTGTCCTGCTGCTCTAGCAAGAGTGGTCCTCCGTTCTTCCATACATACTTGGCGGACCCACACCGAATCAAGACTTACTTTTAATACCTAAAATATTTTTTTCACACTCCGTGCGCAAAGCGTCCACTTTGCGCACGCTCGGCCAAAACCGTGCTCGCAAAATCGAGCTTTGCACACGTCGTATAAAAAAATAGTGTTCGATACACGAGTGAGAAAGTGATTTTATCCTCGTGTGGCCTTTTCACCCTCGCTTCGCTCGGGCGCAAACGTCCACACGAGGATAAAATCACTTTTTCGCACTTGTATCGAAAATAACTATTTTCGCACTTATATCGACAATAACTATTCATATAAATTTATAGTCCACTTTCATATAAACATTATAGTCTATTGAAAAGAGCTTTACACTTTATTAACCATTTACCAAGTCACCTATTTCGTATTCTTTTGCACTGTATTTAAAAACAGTGCTAAATTTTGCGATCTCCATTTTATAATATGTAGTACAATTTATTTATACATTTGACCTGATCTTTATGCATATGAATATTTAGATAAAATGAATAGCCATACACACCTTGGACTGCATAATTAACCGTCGGGCCCGCCAAGTATGTATGGGAGAACGCAGGACCACCCTTGCTAGAGCAGCAAGACAAGGGAAGTAAAGTAGACTTTACTCTTGTCCTCCCAAGATGTATAAGATTATACTATAGAAAGTTCAAAATTCAAAAAGAATAATGAAAAATAGAGATGTGTTGGTAACTATGTAATTTTTTTATATAGGATTTGATGGTAACTTTATGTACCAGCATTTCGTAACGGGACCACAGTATGTTTGCAAGAAAAAGATTTTATGGACACTCATTGTGCCCACGACGACGAAAAATAATATTCGTACAACGGGTATAAGATTTTACGCTCTTGTGTGATAAAAAAGTACTCAATCCTTGAAGCTAGTGCACTTTGCTAGCCCTCGAGCTCATTATCACAACATGAATGTAAAATGTAATTTTAGGTATGAAAAGCTTTATTATGTAACTTATGCGTACTTGACTGCTTATAAATTGATTTCAGTACTTTCTTGTGTTTAATTTGTGTGGAAGGATAAACAAATTTTAATACATTATTCTGACAACAGTAGCACATTTGTTTCGAAGAGTTGTTCGCGTTACTTGACTATTGATAATTGATTCCACAAATTTTGATTGTTTAATTTGCACTGATTATTATTCTACAGATTATACAGAAAACACTTATACTTGCCTTATTTTATACTTTCGTAGAATTTGATAGATTGAAGATATTTAATACAATTAAAATATCTTCTTTTGGTATTTTGTTTTAGATTTATTTTCTCAATGTTTGTAAAATTATGATTGATAGATTTTATTAAATTTATTTTTTAAATTTACTTCAGAAATCCTATGCGAGAAATCCATCATCCATTTGCACAACATTGTATTATATTTACTAAACATTTTTAATGTTAGTCTTGTAATTTAAAATAAAAATACCTAATCTGTTTTATTTTTTTAATTGAGAATATGTCAAATATTAACATACTATAAAACACTAATCAGTCAGTAATACATAACTTTCTTGAAATTCTTATTAAAAATACTTGAATTG
This sequence comes from Torymus aiolomorphi, assembly GCA_036365515.1. Classification (NCBI taxonomy): domain Eukaryota; kingdom Metazoa; phylum Arthropoda; class Insecta; order Hymenoptera; family Torymidae; genus Torymus; species Torymus aiolomorphi. The sequence goes on along the minus strand of CM070875.1, from coordinate 48,021,291 downwards.
ATAAATCTATTACATAATAATTTGATTGGTCTATAAGCAAATATGTAAAATAGCTTAAGAGTAAGCACTGACATCGACTAAATTTGTTGAAGTAGAAATAATGCTTCTCAAACCAAAGACTCAGATTAATATTTCAAATAAATGTCATAAATGTCAAAGGCTCACAAGGATTGTAGATGCAGACACACTACTGCGTCACAATTCTATTTTACTTTGAAGACAATAAAATGTTGTTGGCGGTAAATTAAGAGGATTGGTATTCAAAATACAAATAATCCTCTTTTCTCGATAAACTTGCCATTAGGTCTCAATTCTATTACTGCTTTCTGGGTGATGAGATTGTCTGCTTCCGCATCCTAGACAGAAGAAGAAAAACATACACAAAGAACCTATTTCTCAAAGAAAAGTGAGGCATAGTATGTTTACAAAGTTTTCTCAAATAATTTTGAGGTTACTCATACTTATCTGATAAATACTGTCCCGGTGATGCTCTTTTCGCTGCATGCACTGTAGTAGCAGTAACTCATCACTTCTACACATATTAAATTTGGGTATAAGCCAGCTGTGTCAATGTTGCTTTTACTTAAAGTTTTCAAAATTAGGACTTAAATCTCTGATATCACCTGATTCTCTATCCTTGACAAAAACCGCAACATTTCCATAGCAGCAGCCGATACAAAGTTTTTTCGCAAAATACTTTTTCTCATCCATTTGCTTTTACTTTCTCTTGTATTTTACCAAATTTAAAGAGGTCTTACGGCTAACCAATTAGCAATGTAATTATTACAGTTTGAGCATTACAGAATCATCCTGAGCGACATTTCTTCATAGAGCATCTTGTCACAAGTCAAACTGAAAAATAAAATCCTTCAAAGTTGATAATGGATAAAAGAAAAGTTTTACTTCATTCCTGAAAAATCATATTGCATAATTTTAAATAATTTTAATAGTTTATTATTTAAAATAAAATGATTTAGATACCAACTAATTTTGATCAAGAGATTCAAGCTTAACTTTCAAACTTTGAAGTTCATTGAATTCAATGCTTTGTACTACATATTTTTGCCGTATTCCCCTAGCTTCTCTGAGTTTTTCTCCAAGATTATCTAAGCGTAAATAGTCTAGTTATTCTTGCATGGGCAATAATATTGTAACCTATATGTTTCTTTTGATCACCTCCAAACATACTAGCTGCACCATTCACTTGAGCTACTATTTGATTAGTGATAACCACTGCACAGCCAAATTCGTCAGCTAATCTAAGCAATAATCTATGAAACCTGGCTAAATGCATTTGGCAAGCTGCCAATTCTCCTTTTCCAGTAAAATCTGTCCTGTATAATGCAGTAGCATTGTCTACAAAGCTGTGATTTTGCAGTTCTAAATTCTCCAAAGATTTCTGTAATAGATCATGTTTATATTCCACCTCCTAAAAGTCTGTCTAATAATTACTTGAATTACTTGTAGATTATGAAGACTTTGCCGATGTAATGAGAAATTACTGACAATACTGGCATTACTACTGGTGCTGCTCCTTTGATAATAATCTGTTCCAGAGATTAAAGACTACATATATAGTCTTATATAATATATTATATACACACGCACGCACGCACGCACGCACGCACGCACGCACGCACGCACGCACGCACGCACGCACACACACACACACACACATATATATATATATAGTATATATAAATAATACTTATCTATGCATAAAAGTACGTACATGCCATACCATCAGCTGATTAATTACATATTTTCGTATTACGTATTAAAAATACCATACAATATTTTGAGGTTATTGTAGAGCCACAATTTTATTGTTGTTATATACCTCCAAACATACTAACTTTACCATTCACTTGATACTACTTAATTAGTGATAACCACTGCACAGCGAAATTCATCAGCTAATCTAAGCAATTTATAATCTATGAAATCTGGCTAAATGCATTTGGCAAGTTGCCAATTCTCCTCTTCCCGCAAAATCTGTCTTCTATAATGCAGTAGCACAGTCTACAAAGCTATGATTTTCTAGTTTTCTAAATTCTTCAAAGATTTATGTAATAGATCATGTTTATATTCCATCTCCTAAAAGTCTGTCTAATAGTTACTTGAATTATTTGTAGCTTATGAAGACTTTGCCGATGTAATAAGAAATTACTGGCAATGCTGGTATTACTACTGGTGCTGCTCTTTTTATAAGAATCTGTTCCAGAGATTAAAGACTGTGAGAAAATTCTATAATCTGAAATGAAAAAAAATTTCACAAAGCATCTATTTTTTATTTTTATTTTAAGTTATATACTTATTTTTTTTACATGATATATATAAAATATATATATAGTATATGTAAATAATACTTATCTATGCAAAAAAGTATGTACATGCCATGCCATCAGCTGATTGAAATGAATAATATCTGTTTTTTTTTTTACATAATTACGTATCCTTTTCAGATGAAGAACATTCAATCGTAGGGTACTCCACAATTATTATTGTGGATAATAGGCTTCACTTTATTTCCAACTTTAAGTGATGATTATCCCAGTCCGTGTGAAACTTTAAACTGCACAGGACACACGAATCCAATGTCTCTTGCTCCCAACATGAAGTTGCTATTGTTAAAGGATTATAAACACAAAAACATAAAATTATTATGGGTCTGAAGTTTTCATCGTTGGAGTGCAACGAAATAATTTTTTTCAATTAATTAAAGTTATTAAGCAATGGAAATTTTATCTGAATCTTTGTTATAAAGTTATTTGATACTATATAACAATAAATCTATATACCCTAAATTAATATTAATTATTATAAACTTGAAGTAAAATCAAATATTTTTTTATTTCATTGCACTACAACGTTGCAAACTTCAGACCCATAAATTATTAGGCTCTAAAAAATAGCTGCTACTGATATTATGTCAAGACAAAATTACTATTTTTATATTATAACTTACGTGCATGAATACAATAATGTTGATCAGCTCCCGGCTTGTCTAAGTCCATGTCCTGGTTAATAACTTCATAACCTAACCTACATTCGCGTATGTATAAAATATAAACATATACCATAATAAAACACACTCTCTCTCTCATATATATATATATATATATCACCCATAAGGCGGAAGTCGGAAGAAACCGGAAGTCTGATGAAACATGGAGAAAATGTGAAATCGGAAACAGGACATAAAATTTTTCATTACTTGATAACTCTAATATGAGAGCATCTATTTGTATGAAAATACCAAAAATAGATCTTGTTTATACTTAATTGGAATAATATAAATGCGATTTAAAAACGCAGTGAATATTTCAAAATCTCGAGCACCCATTTCAATGTATATGTAGCGCGGTCGACCCACAGGCTTATTCTATACTTGCCTTCGGAGCGCTCCCGCGCTCCTTGATACGTTTTCCCTTATTTAAGACACTTATCTCTAGTAAATAAATGACCAATCAACTTCGACTAGTTTTTGTATTTTCAATGTGTATGTATGAAAGTTAAAATTTCCCCGCTAGGTGGCTACGATAGTTTTTTTATTCTTCTCGCAAGCGACCAAATCTCCTCGCCGTTAATATATAAGGACGTTTCGGTTTTCTCTAAACATCTGCGAATATTTACAATAAGCTATAGATCACTGCAAGCGAATAATTGCGTTTTAATGTAAGGTTTTCTTTATCAGCTGTTAGGAATTTATGTGTTATAAATTATATAAAAATATGATTAAATTCGATGTAATAATAATTTACGATGGTTTATAAATGTGATAGCTAAAGTTTGTAAATATATTTACACGGTACAATGTGTTATTACTATTTAATTTACATCGTAAAAATAATTGATTTAAGGTTAATTTTTTTTTCATCGAAATAAAGAGTAAACAAATTTATAGTTAAAATTTTTAAATATAATAAACTCTTATTAAAGTTCTTAATATATTCAATCGGGTAAAATTTAAATAGTTGAATAAGAATAAATAACATTTAGTTTGAGAAAATTTATAAAACGGTATAGTAAAAAATATATGATCATAAATTTTACTATATGATGAGTAAAAATTCTTATTCTTGCATCTTGTGGTCAGATTCCCCGACAGTATAGTAATTTTTATTAATATTCGAGTAATTTTTACACAATTTTTTTCTCAGTGTAGTGTCTCACTATTCCTCAACTTTCTTGAATATGACCAAAAAACATATTTTTGAAAAACATAATAAAAAAATTCTGTAGTTTAGGAAAAAAACTACGACAGTTAACAAGTTATTAAATTTATTGTGACATACATCTCCGAATGTTGCAAAAATATTGATTTCTAAGCCAGTTATGGACCAAACAAAAAATGTGTCCCTCCTATATAAAACAAAGTGTTAGATCATTTCAATTAATTCTAAACATTCAATGAATTCTTTACTTTGAATTTGATTTCCAATTAGTGTATTATTCTCTACTTTTAAAATAACAACATAAATATTAAAATAGTATAAATTACTCACTATTACTATGACATCGCATAGTTTTTTCCGTACTCTGAAATTTTCTAAAGTTGAAAAATGATTCGGTCGACAGTAAACAATGAGTTTGGTATCTTCCATTTCCAAATATTGATGTAATGCAAACTCTGTAAATTCAAAAATGCATCTAATTAATAACAATTAGTTTTAGAAGTATACAAGAGAAATTTCCTCAATTATTTTAAATCAACGTTCGATCATTTTTAAAGAGTACATTGTGCAACAAGGGGTACCCGAGAGTTGGACGAGTGTTCAAATCATCATCCGTGTCTGAAAAAGCCATTTTCCCCCTGTTACACATCGTATTTTTTTTTAATTAGTGAAGAAAGAAACTCTTTTTTATGCCAGAAAAGTGGATGGGGGTTTGGGATTATTAAGGGGATGCCATACTCGTACCATTACCGACCGAGCAATTCACACAGTTTTAAGCTGATTATTAAAAAAGTACGTCGAATCATAAAAAATCAAGAGAACACTCTTCTGTGTTTTTTAACGTTCTATCACCCAGTCAAAGTTTGGAGTCGAAATATCAAGTTGTTTTTGCAAAAACTTTGAACAAAGCGAAATTTAATTTCGTTCAAAGTTTTTGAAAAAATGGCTTGATATTCCGACTCCAAACTTTGACTGGGTGATAGAACGTTAAAAAACACAGAAGAGTGTTCTCTTGATTTTTTATGATTCGACGTACTTTTTTTATAATCAGCTTAAAACTGTGTGAATTGCTCGGTCGGTAATGGTACGAGTATGGCATCCCCTTAAGTCGTCCGACATACTAATAAAGATAAACAGATGAAATTATGTTTAATAGAGTTTCATTTTTGATTTGTGTATTGAAATTTTAAAAAATGTGAAAAAATATAAAAAATTGGAAAAATAAAAAATTTCGAAAAATTTTTAAAAGTAAAGTAATTTTCACAATATCCTGGCTGAAAATACCACTTTCGCTCCCGGCTCAAAAACGCGAATTTTCGGCCCGTGTATGGTGCAAAATAGTATATGTAACACGGGGATAAAGAGAGACACCCCAGCGCACATGTTTGCACGTGCAATTTACACGTGCCAACTCTTTACCTCCCTAGTTGCGTAATATACTAATACGCGCCACATAAGGAACGTTCATTTTTTTAGTAATGATGATGATTGAGCACGAGTGATACACGAGTGCTTAAATATCATCATCCGATTCTGAAATAGTATATTACGCACCTATAGGGAGGAAAAATCTTGGGCAGTCCACAGCTCGTGTAAATTGCCACTCTCGCCTTCGGCTCGGGTGGCAATTTACACGAGCTGTGGGCTGGCCAATTTTTTTCCCGTGGTGCGTATACTATTTTTCGTCATACCCGGGCCGAAAATACCACATTCGCGTTTTTGAGCCGGGAGCGAAAGTGGCACTTTCGGGCAGGGTATGGTGAAAATGTCAATTGCTCCCTTGTTGATTATAGAGTATAACGAGAGGCTAAGTTCTCTTCCACCGGCCACACTACTGGCTTAAAATGCTAGATTTTCTATTCGCCTTGTTAGGCAGGAAAAGGGCCTTCTCCATGCACCAATTGAAAAAAATATATTATGTAATAACTTTAAAGTAATTATTAAACCTAGTAAATGCATGCGTTTAAGTAATAGATATTTTTGTTATAACATTTTTTTATTAAAACTAGTAAAGTATTTGTTTTACCCTACTAGAAAAAGTCTATTGAAAACGATAAAACTTAATCGATTTTAATACAAATCATAATACAAATTTGTACACCTTATTTCGACTAATTTTATATATACAGTGCGATTAAATTCAATCACAATACTGATTATTATTGTTATTATAATTTACATTTCTATCATCTTTAATCGACTTCTATATTTTTTATATAATTTTTATCGAAATAAGATGTAAAAATTGGTATCGATTTCTAATAGAATTATTTTAGCTCTCTTTTTTATAATATATTATCTGGTTTAAAGTAAAAAAGTGAGCATTATATATCGACGGCTCCAATTCGAATAGACTTATCTCCCGAAAATGGTTGGAAAGGGCGTATCTCGTGGAGACGGTTGGAAAGGATGTGTCTCGTCCAAACGGTTGGGAAAGACTTATCTCGTCGATGCGGTTAGAAAGAATGAATCTTACATAAGTGAGACACGTCCTTTTCGACTGTTTCCACGAGATACGTCCTTTCCAACTATTCTTGCCCGAGTAGAAATGATTTTAAGGTGAAATTCAGGGCCGGTGCCGGTGCCTGATCAGGCTTTACAGGCCTGGGGGGCCTTATACATTACAATTTGCGGCAGGTTACGCGGTTCTAGGCCGGACCTGGACAGGTAGCCATACTTATTTTTTTTTATAACTTATGATTTTCTACATTTATATGGGGTCTTCAATTTCGAAGTATCATCGGGATGATACTTCGAAAAATAGGGCATATGTTTAGGTTTAGATAAGTATTTAAGGAGCATTAAACATTGATTTTAAGACAACTGGTCAGGCCCGATCTAGAACTGCGTAACATGCCTGTATACGACCGTCCCTACCTATCCTGTACAGGCCCTGATTATTAACTCCGGCATGCCTGCATGAATTTCTACTCGGGTGGGAGATAAGTCTATTTAAAAAAAATAACGTTAACGATTGAATAAGAGTGATAGTATTATAATCTAAATTTCGATTATCAAATAAGACGGGAGAAAACTATTTTTTTCTTTTAGAAGAATACACATTCAAGTATTTTCCCCAAAAAATTATCAATATTATTTACAAAAAATGAAAGCTCCTTGTAAGTTGTAGAGCTACAACTATAATACGGACCATTATGTACCTTAAAAATAGCGCTCTTTCCCGCAAATAATATATCTAACTCTACTGGCCTACTAAAGTACTAATGCTATACAACGGATTTTATGAGCACTGTGCGCACGTGGGTCTGATTTCCTGAATTTTTAACCTCGTTGAAAACAAATGAACAGGACATTAACTTTATTCTCTCTTTGTTAGTAATTAAAAAATGAGAACGCGAATAAAAAACTAGCAATGGTTTTATTTAAGTATGTAAGCTTTATTTCAAAATTAATTATAACTATAATTTTTTTACAAAATAAAAAGCTAGTTACTTAAATCAATGCACTTACGTTTACCTTATAAACTGCGTAGAATAGATAGTAATTTTGTATTGAGTTTTTTATAATGTTGTTACTATATTGTATGTAGATACTATAATATTGGCTCACAATACCTCTCGAATATTATACGATTAAGATTTCTTTATACCAATTGGAAAATTACTAAGAAAAATGAGTCACTGTTCTCTGATAAGTATAAACATAACAAGCTATTAAGCTATAGTTGAAGCGCACTATTCAACATCAGCTGTTACACTGCTACATCGATCTACAAAACCTAGATTTGCTAACGGCAGATATTCTGCGTGTTAGGGTGAGATCCCATGGCGTTCCGAAAAATTAGACGGAACCATTTAAGCCCGTGAGAGTGAGAGAGACATTCACGGAAGAACCTCTCTATCGCACTCACGGGCTTAAATGGTTCCGTCTAATTTTTCGGAACACCATGGAATCGCACCCTTACAAAGCATTTACCCCACCATACGCAATGCGATGATCTCTGACAAAAGAAACGACCCTACGAAAGAACAGATGTACTCGTGCCTTGCTGGCCTTGCAGCTTTTGTATAATGTATATTTTCAAGGTCATATTCATTTCAACTTCGATTTTTTGACTTGTTAGACTTATTTAAATGATGAATCATTCATTCGATTTTTTTCTAATATATAATATTTGTAATTTAACTTGAAAGCAAATTTTGTGTTACGAAAAATTTTACTTATTTAAATTAAAATATCGAATTTCAAATCTAAACTGGATACAATCAAACAAAAAACGTGCTTATATTACGGTATAAAATAAATATATTTGCTATACTACATACTACGCTCATATAAAATAGAAATGTTCTTACATCTTATTCACGTACAGGGTCTAGATACTGATCAAAACTCTATAATATAACCTATATAGCTCGTGTCGTTGCTTGTTGTCGTTGGTCGTGTCGTCGTGTGTCGTGTAGTCCTATAGTTGCATATATGTCTATATATAGGGACAATGTGTCATTTTCTGGGGGATTCCGTAATATTATGTTCATAAACATTTGATTAAAAAAAATAAAATATTTGTTAATTCTATTGCTAAGAATTAACTATTCAACACGGCTTAAAAAATAACTATGATAAATGACGTCTTTTTGAGTTGAAAAAGTGATCAAAAATGAAAGAGAAAATATACATATATATATATATATATATATATATATATATATATATGTGAATATACATACATATATATGTATGGTGCGTGCAAACTGCACTTACACACTATACTATACACATACATTATACATACATTATTATACATTACATTACATCATACTATTCATACATTATACATTACACAGTATTACACACTACAGAAAACACAGGGACACATCACATCGACACTGCAGGGATACAGCTGAATTCGAATTAAATTAACAATTAATAATTATTATAAAAAGTCAAATAATTATCAGATTTTATTATATAGTAGTAAAAATTAAGAATTTTCCATGCATTAACTTTTATTTTATTTTTTTATAAATGTAAAACATATAATAAATTAAAGTATATAATTACTTACTTATATTTATGTTAATGGAAACTATATTATTTAAATTGGTTCATGGAAGTAATATTTGTTTTAATAGAATTATAAGCTAAAGTATTATTATTAATAAAAAATGACTTCATAAAATTGGACGAAAAAAATGTAAAAAAAAATTATAAGCTCATCTACATTTTTTCAAGTATTGAAATTCAAATGAATACTCAATATTCAAATAAGTTTAATATTAAACTCAATATTATTATTAATATTACTATTTAATATCAAACAGAACATGTCACTTTATTTTTTATATATACTTTTATTGATTTTACATAAAGTTACATTTATCTAAATTTTTTAATAGAGTGTAGAGTAAATTTGTAAATAAGATTGAAGTTATAATTGATTGATGAATATTTGATTGTTTTAAAATAGTTTTATTATATATTGTTCATTATTGTCTTTACTTAAATGAAATTCGTGTTTAATTTTTCTAAATTTGACATAATAATAATATTTAATAATATATTTTCAATAGCACATTAAAATTGCATAATAAAATCATATGATAGAAATCAAAATGCATAGTTGTTTTACAAAGTAATGTTATTATTTACACTGCATTTTCTTAAAAAGTTAGAAAGTTAATAGTTAAAAAATATAAAATGAAATAAAGTGTAAAAAATATTAAAATTCACCATAAATGTGGAGTGATAATCATGTAATATTTATTTGCATTAAACATATATAAACATGTTATATTTTCCCAGGAAAAATATTGTAAATGCATAAAAGTTATACAATAAGTGTTAGATGGCGATAATTTCGTATATAATTTCAATTATAGTCTCCATTAATGTCTCGTTAATCAGTTTTGCATTTTTGAAAATATAATATTAATGATTAATTAAAAAAGTAAATGTTTAAAATTTATCTATAAAATATATAGTCAAATATGCTATTTGAAAGAAGATAAATGATCACAGGAATTTATTGCAGTCTTTATTAATTGCAAAAACGGTAAGGCACAAACACGGCATGTAAAAAAACTAATAGTTTTTTACATTAATGTGGTCTTTGGTTTATAATTTTTCAAACTTTCTTATCTTCTTTGGCAAATATTTTCTTGAGATTCATTTCAGCCATTTTTCCAAATTTCTTGAGTAAATTTTCTACAAATGAGTCCTTTAATTTTTTTAAACATCTGCAGTGAAAGAATTAAATTAAATGAGAGTAAAAGAACTGAATGCATAATACAGGACAAATTAATTTTCAGTTATAACCTTCTGTATGTAGTATCTGTTCTAAATTTCCCGATATCACGACTTGGAGCATGAGGTCGATGAATTATGAATGTATCCGGTAAGACGATGAATCTGTAAACAATAACTATGTCAGACAGGTACATAAGACAGCATGATTTCTTGATCTATTTTTTTTATTTATTAACCAGAAAATATACTGAAATATATGTCCAGTAATACAAATAATTGTAAAATAACAAATTTTGTTATTGTGTAAGGTTATACTTTCACTCTTATTGGGAGCTACCACTCGTAACAGTAATTAAATGAAAATAAATTAGTTTTTTAGTGAATAGAAAGTGATCTATTACAATTTATCTCAATTCCATAAATTATCTACTTAAAGTATAACAAATCAACATATAAAGGGTGCATTGCTGACTCGCCTATTACTTCATGACTTATAACAACAAGCAAAATGCTGCTGCACAGAAGAATTTTTAAGAGATATGATGTTTAGATTAAGAATTTTCAAGATATATAATAATGTTTTAAAGTTTTTTCAAAACTCTTTGCAAAAATTTTGCAAAATATTTGTAATATTTTACTCACTTGTATCCTATTGCTGCCAAGTGCATTATGTAGGATACTTTATTCCAGCCAAATCCAATAAATCTTTTATCATAGACTGGTGCACCTCTTGAAACAACTATATAAGGTTCAAAATCTGGTTCCCAAGAAACTTCATAAGGTTCTGTTGCATTTCGATAAAATGTAAAATTGGTTGCTGCATGTCCTTGTGACCAGACATGGTAACGAAAAGTATATAAAATTCCATGATTCAAATAGCTTAAAAGTTCCATTTTTGATGATGGAAAAGTAAACCTAAAAAAAAAATTATTAAAACAAACAATTTTTAGTGAGTTGAAAAAAATTGCACAATACTTTAAATTTTATTTTATTTTTAGTACCTATATCTTTGAGTTTCAAATGCAGGAATAACTAGTGCAATATCACGAGATTCTGTTAAATTTCGTTGCATTATATGATTCATTAAAATTTGATATAAACCAATTTGAGGTAAAAAATCAATATCTAATTGGAAAATAAATGGAAGTGTAATATAGGTCATAGCAACATTTCTTAAATAATTAACAGGATAAAATTCCTAAAATAAAAATGAAATTGTTGATAAGTTGATTTGAAACCAAACTACATATAGACATGCCACGCCTATGGACATTATCAATAACAAGTATTTTTTAATCTTACTCCTTCTTTGTAAACAACATGGTATGCAATATTTTTTCTATTTCTTAATTCAGGTGAATTGTGAACATAATCAATGAAACTTTGGACTTCGGCATCACTTAGATAGAGAGAAACACTAATTACTCCAGGCCAATGTTTTAATAATTCTTCTAAAAGTGGCATTCTTTCAATACTGCATTGTGTAGCAAGAAGAATATCAACAGAATTAACAACATTGTATTCAAATTCGAGAAAAAATGGATGAGTTCTGTAAATAATATTTGCTCCTTCCTTGAACTTGAAACATGGATCCATCTCACTATTCTAAAATTATAAAAAAATTAAATACTCTTACTATTGATTTTTTATAATATTAAAGATTAGATTACTTGACTTTGCTCTTCGTTTATGTTACATCCAAATAATTGTCTTCTCAATAAATTGCCATCTAATTCTAAAAACACTTGATGCATTTTTCTAAAATCTTGAGCAAATTTATTTCTAACATTTTGCTTTCGAGGAGAATTCCAATGAATAACCTATTATCATATAATTTTATTTTTAATTTTCAGCTGACCATTTTAGTACTTATGATAATGCTACTCACATTTATTTGATTAACATTGGTAAAACAAGACTCACTAAGTGAATGGTCACTTAATTGTACATTCCATGTGCAATCTATTATATAAACAAATTTGGGATTATCCTTTAAAACTGCATTAATGATATCTTGATCTGCTAAACTTGTTTCTAAAATATCTTTTAAAACAATTGCTGCAGTATTTTCCCACAGTTTAGTAAACTTGTTTGCACGTAGCCTTTCTAAATCCATTAACATAACTCCTGTATTGAATCCTTTTCCTAATGCTGGCCAAGGGCGAGTGCTATAGAGTGAAGGCTTTATATACCAATTACTCTGATTTTCGATAAGACCTAAAGCTTGTTCTCCATTAAAATTTCTAAATAATTGCCATAGTAATGAAATGTCATTAAGGATAGTAACATCTGTATCAAAAACTATTATTTTGGATTCGCGAACTGCATCAGGGAGAATAAGTTTTAATAACCCATAAACTCCTGAATAATGTTTATTTGGAATCCATGAAACTCTTGGAACCCATTCTTCTGTTTTGTAATATGATACTACAACTATTGAGAAAAAAAATTATAGTTAAAATTTTTTATTTTTATTTATTAGATATATCATAATTGCGAAAAAGTACCATGTGGTAAGTTCCATGTATTGAATAAAATTCTGAGAGTTTGTAAAGCAGTTTCATCTGCCAGTAAATGAAAATGTAAAGGTCTAGTACGGTAAAATAAAATAGACTTTACAGTAGTAACAAGAGTAACAGTTGAATTAAATCCTGCACATACTATAGCAACATGAATTTTTGTACAATCTTTTACCTAAAATTAAATGTATGTCAATTTTGTGAATTATATTTACATTACATTATACAATTATTTACGAATATTATAGTTTAAATTTATACAACTTGATATTTCATAATGCTTCAATAGTTACTTGTGTAGAAGGTATAATGGACCCTTTATCATTTAATGGGCTAAAATGATAAATATTTTGTTGTAATTCTTTTTCCTTTGAAATCTCCAAGTTTTTAGTAGATACATAAGGGTTCCTTATGATTGGAGCTACAAAAGTTTAAAATTTTAAAGCACATAAATATATAAAGTAATAATATATAAACAAGGAAATATATTTTAAATAAAGAAACATATTTACCATTTATGGATAGATATAAATAAAAGACCATTGAGATGAAAACAAGGATACAAAGCCATCCTACCCATGGTCGAACCATTCTAGTGTGCCATGCATATTTTGCAATACGAATTATAACTCTGTGTATAAATACACAATTACTAAATATATTGCTGTAAAAAATATAAATAGAAAATGACTTGTATAATAAAAACAAGAATCAATCAAATGGGATATATTTTTATGCACTAAATTTTGAAAACTAAAATAAAAGAAATTCACCATTACAATATAAAGTGGGATTCTTATCATAATTTTCTTTTAGCCTGTAGGAATAAATAGCTGAAAGTTATTTACAATGTAATAATGTAGAATTGAATGTGTAAATATAATAATTACATAATTATAATATCCTTATAAACAATAATTTACAACCACTATAATATGTGAATTAATGTGGCATATATGTATAGCAGACGGATGTATTACAATTATTAATTACGCTCTTTCCAGTGATGTCAAATCTACAATGGTTAAAGTCAATAATTATCATCATATCTGACAATCTGCCATAAAATTTATAAAAAATAGTTTATTAAAAGAAAAATAAAGAACAAATATTGTTAACTTAAATATTATAAAAATATAACAATAATTAGGTACTAAAAGTACTCAAATCTTTTGAACAAGTAAAAGACGTGCTCTCTACCTAAACCCCAACCCCAACTCCGGAATAGATTGCAGCGCCCCCATGACTTCATCTACGTATTTTCATTAATTTAGGTACTTACAAATTTTAAATTCATCATAACTCAGATTTCGCATGTATAGAAGTTAATAAGGATTACGTTTAAACAAGTTTTATGAATTTAGATGAATAAATGAACTTGTGTTTTGTAGAGAAAAATCGAACGTCTAGTGGGCGTTACGGTAAGCTGCTCCCCGTGTTTCTCTACAAAATACGCATTTATTGATTGACTTTAGTTTGTGAAAACTGTTCTAATGTTTTCTTTAATACCTAATACACGTGCGAAAACTCGAATTTTATATTATAATTGATCCAAATTATTTTAATTGACAAAAAACACTTTTGACAGTAGGTGGCGTTGCGATCGGGGTAGACAGCACTCTTATTTGAAGTGGCAACACTGTAACGTATTCCCAAATGCCATAGTGTATATATTTTTATATATATATATAGAGAGAGAAAGAATATATAGGAAAATCATCCCGCGCGGGCGGCCGGGCTTGAAAAATCTACGGAAGCCCGGTCAAAATCAGATTCTCAAATGAAATAAACAAGATGGCTCCACAAAGCAGCGTGGATGAATTGATAGCTTATTTTAAAACTCATAATAAAATTCGTGAACAGCAAAGTCACACAGCAAAGGTCCATAGTGTCGGTTGGAATTGTGATGGAAAACTTCTTGCATCAGGTTCTTTTGATAAATGTGTGTGCATCTTTTCGCTTACACCAGATCGCTTAGTAAGTTCTAACCTCCATTTATGTATTATACCGGCTTTTCTTATATTATGACTAAAATTTTATAGAAAATCTTGATTTTTTCATCAATTTTTTATCGTTTTATTATTGTGATCTATATAATATATCTATAGTACATTTCGACACGGGTGGGGAAGTCGATTATTTAGCTGGTGTGACTTTTTGCACGAGCGAAGCGAGTGCGAAAAAGTCACACCACCTAAATAATCGACTTACGCACTAGTTTCGAACGGTATTTTATACCACGAGCGCCGAAAAATCATATCAAAGTTGTGATTTTGAGGTTAGAGTGGTATAAAATTTATTAAATGTGTATACTTATATGGCTCTTACTAAACGTTCATCAGATTAGAATAGGTACCTATACATTGTTTCAGAGTAGTAATATTTCAATATTTGTTTTGTTTTGACCTTTGACTAAAGAAACTATATCTATACTAATATATAGATATACCTTCAATACAAAAATCTGATGGACGAATATAGCAGAGGCAATATTTAATATTGTCGACTATAAGTATCTTGTGTATGTAAGCAGTAGCAGAAAAAAAACTATAACTTAAATTTTTACTTTTTATTCCAGAAACTAGAAACAACTTTTCGTGGTCATGGAGGAAGTGTTGATCAGTTATGTTGGCATGCATCCAATCCAGAACTTTTGTCAACAGCAAGTGGAGATAAGACTGTACGAATTTGGGATACTAGAACTCAAAAATGCACTGCAAATATTAGTACCAAAGGTGAAAATATTAATATCTCATGGTCTCCAGATGGCAATACTATTGCTGTAGGTAATAAAGAAGACTTGGTAACATTTATTGATGCTCGTGCTATGAAGATAAAAGTTGAAGAACAATTTAACTTTGAAGTAAATGAAATATCTTGGAATAAAGATTCTGATACATTTTATTTGACTAATGGACAAGGCTGTGTACATATTTTAAGTTATCCAAGTTTAGAACTTCTGCATGTAATTAAAGCTCATCCAGGGACATGTATTTGTATTGAGTTTGATCCTACTGGACGGTACTTTGCAACTGGTTCAGCTGATGCTCTTGTTTCTTTATGGGATGCTGATGAATTGTGTTGTTTAAGAACATTCTCTCGTTTGGACTGGCCAGTAAGAACCATATCTTTTTCACATGATGGAAAACTATTAGCAGCTGCTTCAGAAGATTTAGTTATAGACATAGGAGAAGTTGAAACAGGTGAAAAAGTGACTGATATACCTGTAGAAGCTGCTACATTTACAGTTGCTTGGCATCCAAAACAGTATTTGCTTGCTTATGCATGTGATGATAAAGATAGTTATGATAGAAAACGAGATGCAGGTAGTTTAAAAGTTTTTGGATTCCCTAATGAAAATTAATCACAAAATGTTCAAATTCCATAAAAATAAAATATTATTTCTTTTATAAATTTGTATTTTTTTATAATGAATACAATAAAACTGTTTTTTTAAAAACTCATAATTAAAAAATATTCGTGATTTTAATGAAAATAGTTAATTAAAAAACAAATTGTGACAAAGTTTTACATTTGCAGAAAAATATTAAAAATACATTTTTTTTTATCTTTTATTAAACAACATATCATTAATTATTTACTTACTTTTTTGTTTCCATTTCCTTGGTTACTATGGTTACAGGCCTTAACAAGGTGGAAGTTAACCACAAGAATGATTTTACTCTAACTTTAATATCTTATCATAAGTTTTTTATATTGAAATGGCTATTGCACAAAAGAAAGAATTCGATTTTAAATTAAAAAATATATTGTCATCGGGTGATCATATAAAAAATGAAATTCAAACCATTCATAATAAAACAAGAACTTCAATGGAAAGTAAACTTGCTGGTCAAGGAGATGGATATTTTCAAGACATTAAAGAAGAGCTAAATGCAGATATTCCTGATGATGAATCTGCATATGAAGAATCATTTTATTCTGAACATTCTGATGAAGACTCAGAATCAAAAACATCAAATATAACACGTCGATCTTCCATAGCAGAAATCCCATTACATCAGTTTACAAAGTCTAACTATTCTATAAAAAAACCGAAGACAATAACTTTGAATAAAAAATTTGTTTCAACATCAAAAATTTATGATAATACACTTTTCAAATTAGAAGATAGAATAAAATGCTTAAGTCTCAATGAAATACGCCCAAATAAAAATGTATCAATGCGAACTACAAGAAAAAATATGAGTTTCACAAATGATCAGATACTGAAAATTGAACGTGATAATGAGATTTTATTAAGGAAAATTATGGCACAACAAAGAAGTCAAAACAAAAAATTACAACCCACTCAATCAAAACCAAGTAGTTCTGAAATTAATCGAAAAAAATTGCAAAGAAAAATTGAAGAAGACAATATGGTGAGTAAAATCACTAATTGGAATTGAAAAAATGATCAAATAAGGATTTGTTTGTGTTTACAAATGAAATTTTAATTTTTAGATTTTGCTTCAGCGATTGCAGCAAGCAAAGTCTTGTGTGCTTCATACAAGTAAAATTCCAGGTTTTAGAGCTACATACTTATGATACTTAAGAATATGTAACATTATCATTTCTACTTGTCATTTAAAATTAGAGTGAAATTGAACGAAATAATTTGTGTATTTTTAAAAAATATTGTAGGTTTGATACAATGAACTTTTATATGAGAATAAATAATGTATTTGATTTCTAAACATGATAAATATGTGTGTCTTTGTGTGTGTGTGTGTGTGCGTGCGTGCGTGCGTGCGTGTACAATTTGTAAGTATTTTTTTCTAAGGAAAATTTAATTTTTTGTAAGGAAAATTTTTCAGTAAAAATAAATGCAAATGTTTTAATTGAAATCATTTTAATGTGCTTGTTTTTCATAAAATACGAAACAATAAATTGATTCTAAACTATTATTATTAAATATTTAGAATTTTGAATCAAATTATGCTAAGTAAACTTTATTTGTTGATTTGTTTTTTTGGAAATCACAAGGAAAACGAAAAAGTAAATATTCAGTATCACAAACATTTGGTGCGTCACTCTTAAGATTCTTGTAGTAGAATCTTCCAAAAATGTCGTCGAAGGTACAGCAACATTATCACAAAATATCAATGAGTATCATTGATGACAGTTATTCTTTTTGTGTTGGTGTCCAAGTATCCGATGAAGATGGTGTCCATATAGTGCTTAAAGATCGAAATGGATCAAAACCAGAACGTTCCTGCAATAAATATATTTATTTAATATATAAATAAATGATAGAGAGCCGGAAACTTAAAAAGTGTTTTATTTGGAATAAAAATCCAAGGAATATTTAAAATTTTTTAAGATGTTCACTTGACTAACATATAATATCATTTTTTTAAAGTATAAAATAAGGATATATATATATATATATAGCATTATTAAAAAGTTTTGTAAGTTTTGAAAATTTATTAATGATATGTAATGCCGAATCAATTTAATTATAAACATAAAAATCTTCTAAAGTAAAATATTTAATTTTGTAAATATTAGTCAAGTAAAAGATTTATAATATTCAAGTATATGAATTATCTAAATTAATATAAATAGGTAGAATTGAATTAAAAGATATCTTGAAGAAAACAACCAGTTACAAAAAAATGTACTAAAGTTCCAAATTTTGTTAATAAAAAAATTTATGAAAAATTCAACAATAATAAGTACATAAATAATGACTCTGTTGCTTGCAGTCATAATATTTAATATATGAACCCAAGTATCATTCTACTTATTTGAGTCGATGACGTTTCATTTTTTTTCATGAAGGTCTCAACTTTATGACATGAACTTTTTCAAGACTGTAAAACAAGAAATGAATAGAGAACGATTGATTCAATTCATATTAAATGAAGACTGTATTTATAAAATATTTAACTAATAATTTAAACTTGGAATCGCCATACATAATGTGTGAAACTTTTGTACATGCGATTTTTTGTCATTAAAAATATTTGAAAAATATTTAATTTGAGATATGTACTCAAATTTTTTTTTTTATACTATAATTTACCTATTAAGCAGTATAATTTATAAAGTTAAAAGTTATAGGAAAATAGGCAAGAAAATTCTAATAGAAACTGTATAATTTACAGGTTTTTTGACTTCAATTTATACGTTATATATTAATTTGAAAAATGGAATGCGTAATATGCACAAGCATCATTGGTAGTTTTATTTGTGTAACTTTTTATTTTTATCATACTTGAACAGTTGGTTCTCTTGACTGTGACAATGGTGTAGCTTGCAGAGTTGTTGGTGGTGTTGGTGCACCCCATGGAGCAGCTGCCCATACACCTCCAGTATTTATGCCCCATACACCACTTCTCTCTTCTCCAACAGCTCCACGAGTATACAAAGGTTCCCAATTTGTCTCCACAGTAACCCAATTATCTATAAAAAATTTGTTGACATTATTCATTTTATGTATTTAGTAACAGACTTTTTTCTAAATGAGTTCATAAAAAATAAAACCTTTCAATGTATCTGATAAATTTGGGATTTTTTCAGCTG
Organism: Torymus aiolomorphi; assembly: GCA_036365515.1. Taxonomy (NCBI): domain Eukaryota; kingdom Metazoa; phylum Arthropoda; class Insecta; order Hymenoptera; family Torymidae; genus Torymus; species Torymus aiolomorphi. Next base: position 48,001,856 of record CM070875.1, on the reverse strand, counting down.
GTTTTGCTGGATCTAATTGAAATGTTGCATTTTCTGGTAATAAATTCAACATGGAACTGCTGTCATGCCACAACCTACAGTGAGAATCCTCTTCTGTACTTTCCAATTCGACAAGTGGTTCGTCAGTTTCGGGAAGATCATCATACGGGACTAACTCAGGTTCATACTGAAAATGAAACAACCATGTAACACTTAATAATTTCATATTATATTACAGAAGTGAAATTAATAAGAGTAGAAAACTTATAGCCACAACCAATGATTTATGGGTTTAACTATTACAAATTCTTGCTACTAGACAGGACATAGTATATTAATGGTTTTAAAAATTTTTTTTTTTTAATAATAATTATTTTACATATACTGAATATGTTAAGGAAAAACATGTAAATAGACTTAAGATCAATAGATACAAGATAAAACAGTCATTTTTAGAAATATAAAAAATGTAACCCTATCCCGTTATATCTAAGTTAAAAAAAAAAAGGAATTTAGAATAATAAAATTAATGCATGGATATTTTATATTAAAAAAAGGCACTACTCACTGATGGTTCATTAAATGTATTCACAAAATAACTATTCAAGTGACTATTCGGCTGAATTCCTAAGATATCTGCATTATTTGAAGTTCCATTTTTATCATTGGGTAAACTAGTTGATTTTACATTATATTTGTACTCGCTTGACGTTAAATCTTGCATTGGTTGGCGTTTCGTACAGTCTGATGATTCAGAACCAAAAGTCCCAGGTACTGCGTGTGAATTTCTTTTTTGCGATTTATTACTACTGAAGTTAGAAAATGGCGATAGATTATCTTGATTCCGAGCGACAACATCACTGAATTTTGCTCGGTTTTCACCCCAACAAGGTGGTGGTGGAATGGGAGGAGAAACTGTTGCAGGTGGAGATCTTGTTTCTTCCTTTTGAGGAGTACTTCCATTTGTTGCGGGTACTAAATATAGGCATTAGAAAAATAATAAATAAATTAACTATTGGCTTATATACAAATTATACAGAGATGCAACCGTTTATTTTATGAAAAATAGGAAAATGGGGAAAAATTAAGGTGAAAAAAGGAATGATTTTATATTAAAATAGTAGGTTTCGCAACAAGTACCTATGACTTTACACACCGGTAGCGATTGAATACACGATTGACCGGCCTTGCTCCGAGTGTGTAAATCGTATGCCTTTTTGATATCGGTAGCAATCGTATACCCGAGTCGCTGGCGTTGCTCCGAGTGTATAAATCGGCCGCACGTCTTGAGAATATTGCTTTTTGATATCGTATGCGTAAGTAGTACCTACTTTACGCACTGTTTTCGGTGCGTAAAGTGCGTAAATAGCTTTTTTCACACAGCGTGTGCAAAACACGGCTTTTCATGCTTGTTTTCCGTGCGCAAAGCACTAAATTTACACACTCTATGAGGAAGCGTGCGCAAAGTACTTGCTTTGCACACTGCTTTGCACACTGAGTGCGAAAAACGTTTGCTTTGTACACTGTTTTACACACTACCGCTTCAAAACAAATAACAAAACATGACAGTTCGTATATACGCATTCCACGAAAATTAACGCGCTACATGCTAAGCCTGATCAAAACAATCTTACTAGTTAAACTCAAAATGTGCTGAGCTCCATGCGGTCAGTCGAGCAACTGGCTCGACTGACCGCATAAATAAATAAATGCATGTATAAATTTGTTTAAATGAATTTGTTAATTGATTAACACAGTTTCTTTGTTTAAATAAAATTCACATTTAAGTTAAATAATACTTTTATACTTTTATGCATTTATTAATAAATAAATGCATGTATAAATTTGTTTAAATGAATTTGTTAATTGATTAACACAGTTTTTTTTGTTTAAATAAAATTCACATTTAAGTTAAATAATACTTTTATTACCTTTTTTTTACCTTTTTCACCTCTTTTACCTTTTTTATATTTACTTGCTCGTCTTTTTTGTCGCCCTCGCTCACGCTCGGGCGACAAAATCGACTCGCGCTTCGTTTCATATTACTTATTTATTTTTATGTATTGTCATTTTAATAGGTTTGCCGTATTTTGCGCACTTCTGCGAAAAATAGTATACGCAACACGTGCGCAAGGTGATCCACGCACTCGTCTTGTTTGTCGCCCTCGCTGCGCTCGGGCGACAAACTCGACTCGTGCGTGAATCACCTGCTTTGCGCACTAGTTGCGTAATGTACTTATATATGCACACTATGTGTAAAAGTACCACTTTACACACACTATGTGTATAAGTATCACTTTACGCACACTATGGGTAAAAGTACCACTTTACGCACACTACGTAAAAGTATAGCACTTCACGCACGGAGTGTCGAAAAACAGTTATGTTAGTCATGTAAAATACACTTCGTTAATAATGCAATTGCCTATCTACATGATTTTAAATAAATAAATCAGATTACAACTGTTTTTTAGGCACGACCACTTTAGGGAGTCTTATATTTTCACTAGAGCGAAAATTGTAACACCTCAAAAATCAATAATTTACTGTATAAAAACTGTTTTCCACCTAAAATGAGTCCATTTTAAGTGTTCCCTATGATGCATGTATGGAACTTTGTGTACACATCATATCGAAAAATTGATCGAATCTGATCACAAATGATATTACACCTTCGTCTAGTCATACGTAGATGATAGTCCTATTTTGGGAAAGATCCATTCAAAAATATAGAAAAAAATTGATTTTTAAGCGTAATGCATCGAAAATTTATTTTCAGTACAAATCTCACATATGCTTCTGCTAGAACTAATTAAAATACGTCTTTTTACATGGTCTTTTCTACAAGGTTTGATTTTACACAAATATGTTAAATGTAAAAGTTATAGATAATATTAAAACAAAAATTTTCTATTGAAGATTTTTTTGTACAATCAATTCCTGACGAGTTAGACCCATAAAAACGATTTTTAACGTCGAAATGTACCTAGAATGGTCGATTTTCGTTTATAACTTAGCAGGGTTTGATTTTATACAAAAATGTTAAATGCAAAAGTTATAGATAACATTAAAACAAAACTTTTTTCCATTTAACATTTCCATGCACATCCTAACGAACTAAACTTATAAAAACGATTTTTTAACGCGTAAATACACTTAAGGGGTACTATACAGTTAAAAATTTTTTTTTTAATTCACCTAAAAAAAATATTAATTGGAAAAATCAAGGGATGCGAATAGCTTCAGTCAATGTAGATATAAAAATCAAAGATTTTGTTATGGCTGGATACAAATTTTAAAATCTCAATATCTTTATCTTCGGATCAAATGGGTTTACAGACCTCTGGTAGGGCCTATTTTATCAAAAATTACATCATTTAATAGTCGATTTTCGCTTATCATTTAAGGATATTATGGCAATATCGTTCCTGTCAAAAGTTAGTTTTTAGCGTTAGAACTACGATAAATGATTATATGAAATAGTTAACGATTTTTCCGTACAGTACGTCTATGTACGGAAATTAAATACGAATATTATAAGCTTTAAAAATCAGGAATCGAAGATGAATTGACAGTTTCATTATTTTTTATTATCATGCAAAAAAATATAGTAAACAATATTTTAAAGATTTTGATAAAGTAATGAAACTTTGTCAATTTTTCTTCGATTCCTGATTTCTGAAATATAAGCAAATTTACTATAAATATTGTTAAATTTATTGCAAAGTATGCCAATATTTAATTTTGCAAATTTTTAAATAACCTTCTCTTTTTTATTGAAGCCAAATTATTCAAGTAAAAAAATTTTTTTAATAAAAGTTTATAAAATTAAATGTAAAGTATCTACAATTCACTATAAGTTTCCACTAAATCTTTTTGTTTAAGTATTTCTACTCTATATTTTTTCTCTATTACGATAAATTTTCAAATTCTAGTTCTATTAACAATATCAATAAATGATTCACTAATGGACTTTGGCATGTTAATAAGAGAAATAGGGTGGTAACGAGTTGCATCCCTGTTAACAAAATTTAAGAATAGGATAATAGTATATTACGATACGTGTGACTTATTGCACGGCGTGAGGTTAGCGCCCGAGCGCAGCGAGGGCGCTAAACGCCGTGTAATAATGAGCCACTTAAGTCACGAGTATCGTATACTATTTTATAGCTCGTGTGACATAAATCCGTCATATTCTTATTTTATTTATTTGTGCTTATTTATAATGATAGTTAGAACTTGGAAGTGGGGTGGGAGAAGTGTGGGGCGGAAGGGGGGGTTCGGGGGGCGCAGCACCCCCGCCCTGAAAAAAATTAATAAAACGTTATTTAAATAATAGAATACCTGATATAGAATATGGTTATTATTGAATCTAGAATATTGAATATATACATAAAAAAATCATAAAACTAGATTCTTGGCAATTTGATTTGTATCTTTAACAATTAGTTGAAGTTTATGAAAGTGAAAGATTTGTATACGTTATATCATTAAAGAGAAAGACTTTAAAACTAAAATCCATACAGTTTAATATTGAATATTTAAAAAGCGCGCGGTCTGCTATCCCATAGCAGATGAAACTAACCTATAATATAGATAAGCCTTATTATCATCATTTTTATTTATTCTTTGTGGTTTGTCAACTATTAACGAAGTTTTACTTCTTTTCCTGTTCATTCTTATATGTAAAATCGTATTTTTGAATAGTTTTGGTAGATAATTGGCGTTAATTACGTGCCTGTGACTTAAGTAAATTCATTATTTCACAGTGTAATAATGGGCTACTTAAGTCACAGCTAGCCGTGACTTAAGTGCGGATTTAGGTCACACAGTGCTATAAAAGTAAATGTGAATAATATGATAGTAAAACATGCTTATACAATCAAAGATATCAGTAGGCTAATAGTACGAAAATGTATATAGTGATACATGCCTTTTGATTGACTTTTCTCAGCATTTTTTCGCTTCTGTGACGTTTTTTCTTTGCGAGGAGCATTTTGCTTTTGACGAGGTAGTTTATATGATGAGTCTGCATTAAGTCGTGACAAATTATGTTTACTTCCAGAACGCGTAGTACTCGTTTTCCACCTATTTGGATTATCCTGCTTTTCTTTGTCATAATCATCATCATCACAATCTCCTTCGTAATTATCCTTATAATCTAAAGATGGCACGGTAGGAACAGCTTGTTGCTTAGATTTTTTTGTAGCAGATTTTCTCTGTGATTTTTCGGACTTATCGCAATTATTTTCACAGTCCTAATATTAAGAAAAAACGTACAGTTGCACAATTGATAAAAAGGTATGTTTATAGAGAAAGAAAGATTATTTTCTTAAAGATATTTTGCAAATATTTGAATACTTATTTTCGCTCTCAGGGGGGGGGGGGGGGGGTCCAGTTTCGACGATTCACTACAAAATTGAAGTCAACTGTAGACGTTTTTCAGTTCGACATATGGTAATGCAGATTGTTCTTAATTTCGAAATTCTCAACAAAACAGTTCATCTACTGTCCAAAACAACGAAATTTTATCAATACGATCTCAAATATAACCTGTTTCTAATGATTTATTTCAAAATATCTATATTATACCCCTATTAAATTCTATTAATGAAATTCGATGTTTTGACAGTCGGTGAAGTGTTACATTCATAAATATGATTTTCGTAATTTCGAATTTCAAAATTAAGAACAATCTGCATTATCATATGTCGAACTGAAAAACGTCTATAGTTGACTTCAATTTTATAGTGAATCGTCGAAACTCTGAACCCCCCTCTCTCACACATACATCACCCACATACATTACCCACACACGCACGCACGCACGCACACACACACACGACACACACGCGCGCGCGCACCATTTACAAATCAGCGTTGCAAATGCTTGAGTCCACAGTACATTAAATTTATTCCTTGTCGAGTCCGAAAATGCTTTGCACTTCCGGACTCGATTAAAAGCAAGTCCGAACGTATTTTTCATTTAATTTTTCTGTCTCACCGATCAAGAATTTTAGATTCTTTTTGGCCTGTTTGGTCTGTCGGATGTAAATACTATACGAAGAGTATTGAACGACCAGAGTATACCTATTTCAGCGATCAATTTAGTTTTAATGTTATTCATCTCTTAAGGTGATGCGATACCCACGCTATTACTCAAAATTGGGTTCCCGTTTTTCTCATTCAATTTTTTTCTGAAATTTTTAGTTATTTCAGTGTGAGTTGTTGAATATCAAGTATCAGCAATGTTTTTTTTTAATTAAAAAAAGGTGAACTTTTTTCATACAAGGAGATCTATCATATTGCTTCCTCCTAGAGGAAGCTTTGTGATAGTAAATTTTTGAGTTGTTGTAAAAACATGTTATAATTGATATTCGAGGTGTTAGGAACCAAAATACATGATTTTTGAAAAATGTCTGTATGGATGTGTGTGTGTGTGTGTGTGTGTGTGTGTGTGTGTGTGTGTGTGTGTGTGTGTGTGTGTGTGTGTGTGTGTGTGTGTGTGTGTGTGTGTGTGTGTGTGTGTGTGTGTGTGTGTGTGTGTGTGTGTGTGTGTGTGTGTGTGTGTGTGTGTGTGTGTGTGTGTGTGTACGCCTGGATCTCAGCTTCTACTCGATCGATTTTAACCGGGCAGGTCTCATTCTTTTTTTTTTTTTTTTTTGTGTGATGGCGGGTCAAAAATCCGTTTTTTGATTGGGCCGATTCGTTTTTGTTTTATTTCGAATTTTCGATTTTCTCAAAATTGTTTTTGGCTTTTTTTCAATGATAGAATCGAGATATTTAAGTCTGATGGGTAGCATTCGAAAGAGCCTAAAAAAACCTATAATTTCCAAAAAAAAATTTCTTTAGCTATCCCGGTTCTCTTGTTATTGACAAAAACGTGTTTTTTTTTTTAAGCTTATAACTCCGAAACTAAACGGTCAATTTTTTTGAGAAAAATCACGATAATGCAGAATATAAATAGCTATAAGCTCTCAAAATTTGAATCCATTCTTTTGGTTAGTTTTTGAGAAAAAAATTGAAAAATGAAAAAAACGAGTTTTCTATGTCCAACGATTACGGAAGTAAAATTGACTTAATCGCTTTAAAATTCCTTGTAGAGGTAGATTTTGTATAGTTCTCGGTCGAGTTCTTTGGGCAAAATGATTGGTCTAGAAATTTAAGAGATATTTGAGGTTAAAGTTTTGTTAACCTTTTTTTCAAATCGTAATTTCTCGAGAACGGCTCTATGTATCTGGATCGGATGGGTAGCATTCGAAAGAGAATTAAAATATCTATATTTGGAAAACAAAATTTTATGTCTAGCTATTACAGTTCTTTTGTTATGAACAAAAACAAAAACGTGTTTTTTTCAAAAAAGCTTATAACTCCTTAATCCTATCTCCTATCTTCAAAAAATGATGGATTAGTTATGATATCAATTTATTAGTGGTTTGGTTGTTGGGTGTAACGGGTTGCTAGGTCACACAAACAAAAGTGGTGTAGTTTCGATAAAATCACAGCGCTCACCGCGCGCTTCGAGAATAATAGTGATGTTATATATGTATATATTATGTTAAACCTGGAACATTCTTGCCGGTTGATATAAATAAATAAATGAATGAATAAATTTGAAAATTAATACTTTTTAATCTTCAAAATAAATTTAATTATAATTATGGCATAATTTGTTGCAAAAATTATAAATTTTGTTATAAAAATTAATTAAAGGAATACAAAATTAAGTTTGAGGAAGCAACGGGCCAATGAATTGGCAGCGGTTTTTTATTTTGGATTCACCTAAAAAATAAAAATTTTGAACAGTAATGATATTTTATATATATATATTACACAAATATAGTTTATTTTTTATGAAGTAGGCCCTACCAGAGATCTGTAAACCCATTTGATCCAAAGATATTGAGATTTTAAAATTTGTATCCTGCCGTAACCTATAAACTGAACCATTTGGTATTTTTTAATGGGATACGGGCCAAAATCTTTGATTTTTATATCAGTTAAAGGAGATTTTATATCAGACAGGATACAAATTTTAAAATCTCAATATCTTTGGATCAAATGGGTCTACAGACCTCTGGTAGGGCCTATTTCCTCAAAAATAAACTATATTTGTATTATATATGTGTGTGCATGCGCGCGTGTGTGTGTGTGTGTAAAAAATCATTACTGATCAAAATTTTTATTTTTTAGGTGAATAAAAAAAAAAAAATTTAACTGCAGTACCCCCTTAATTTAAATTAAATTTAAATATATATGAGGCGTTTTATATCTCAACTCTCCCAACCGCGGCGCACGAGCGCCAAATCATCCTGTTTGTAACTTCTGTTTGCGATAGTAAAATGTACCATTGAGAAACGTACAATAAGCGTTTTTGATATATTTTTTCCTGAACTTCTTGGTGGTTACATTTATTTTCCATAATTTTTGCATTATAACCTTAAAAAAAAAAATTAAATTTGTTTTATCTCGAAAAAGCCTTTTTTAATTTTTTTTTTGTTTTATAGTCTAAATCGAAATATCCGGGGTTTTTTACGTCGAAATAGCTATTTTCAAAAAGAGACTTGTTTGGTATTTTCGAGGAATTAAACGGCGTACCCGGAGCCAACCGCCGCGCGCCGCCGTACGGCCGGGGAGGTGCACTGTAAAAAACCCCTTGTAGATTTACAGTGGATTAGTAAAATTTTTCCACTAGACAACGGTAAATTCACTATTTTGAAAGTTGTAAAATTACAAATTTCATGAATATTTTACTACGATTTTTTGTAAAATCTGAACTACATTACAATCACATTGTAAAAATACTACATTGGAAGTAACAATACTACAAATTGGGGGAGGGAGGGGTCCAAAGTTTAGACGACTCACTTGAAAATTGAAGTCAACTATAGACGTGCTCGGTTTCGATATAAGCTACTGCAGATTGTGCAAAATTTCGAAATTCTAAATTACGAAAATCATATTTTCGAATCTAACAATTCACCTTCTGTCCAAAACATCGAATTTCATCAATACGATTTCAAAGCAAATATAACTTGTTTCTAATGATTTATTTCGAAATATGTTTATTGTATCCCTATTAACATTCTATTAATGAAACTCAATGTTTTGGACAGTAGGTGAATTGTTACATTCGAAAATATGATTTTCGTAATTTAGAATTTCGAAATTTTGCACAATCTGCAGTAGCTTATATCGAAACCGAGCACGTCTATAGTTGACTTCAATTTTCAAGTGAGTCGTCTAAACTTTGGACCCCCCCCCCCCCAACAAATTCTATTAAAGTCTTGGGTATAATATTGATGTTCTGTTCTGATAATCATTTAGATGACAAATGCAATGCTGTCATGATCTCAGGTTAAGGAACGTAATAAACAACAATATGACAATAATTAACAAATCATGAGCATTACCATCGCTGATAACTAATTGTTAAAATATGACGCTTATAATTATTGAAAAATGCGCGGTATTTTATAGCAAACGTTACGCGACGTATAATCGGGGGATAATAACGTTGTGCAACGTTGTGTAAACAAATAAATATAATAACTAAAAATAGTTAAGGAGTTGATTAGCAACAATCATGATGACCAACTAAAGATATTGATAATATTAATAACAATAGTTCATCACTGGGGGCTAAAAATAAACAATAGAGCGCAATATGACTTATAGACGTATAGATAATATAGACGTATAGTTAATATATATAGACAATTGTTTATAATTAAATAGTTTTCCGGGACAATAGTAACCAAACGTTGCTCAACGTTAATTGAAGGTTAATGATATCATGCAACGCTATAAAGTTATCGAACTATGATCAATTCGGGGATAATTAATGTCAATTGCAATAAATAAATAAAGGCATTGTTTATACAAATTGTCAACGACTACCAAGAAAGTGAGGAGTTGCGTAATAAAACATAATTGAATGTATAATTAATTAATAACATCATAACTATAGAAACGTTAATAATAAATGCATCAAGGATGTTTAATAATTGCCATATAAGCAAAGATAAACAATTGTTGAGGATCCACGTGATTTGATAACAAATTTAGCAACAAATTCCAGTATATTTTTATAGATAACTATTAGTTTAAGGCCTTATACCGGCAGAGTTCTCTGCCGTACCGACCACAATGTTTTTAATTAAATATTAATTGTTATAATCTTTTCGTTGAATTCTGAGAGTTGACGCACATAACAAACTTATTATCTACTTCCCGGTCAAATTTCAGATAAATCTGTCGGAAAATAAAGACGAAATTTGAGAACTCGCAACGTCGCATAATATCATATTAACCCCAAAATACATCTTGCGAGTTCTCAAATTTCGTCTTCATTTTCCAATAGATTTATCTGAAATTTGACCGGGAAGTAGATAATAAGTTTGTCTATGTGCGTCAGCTCTCAGAATTCAAGGAAAAGCTTATAACGATTAATCTTTAATTAAAAACATTGTGGTCGGTACGGCAGAGATCTCTGCCGGTATAAGGCATTCCCTTAAGGTATTGATAAATAATATTGAAAATAATTGCAATTTAATAGATAATTGAGACAATATGCAACAATGTTATGTAACGTATAGTTAATAAATAATGATAGCATATAAACCTGATTTAAGAGGTTAATTATGATTTATTAAAACACATAAACTAAGCCATTAATAAAGTTGTTAGCAATAATTTATTAGTTGGTTAATAATTGAGCATTTTAAGCACTTTTCATTAATAAATTGAGATCATTTTGATTAATAAAGGAGAGACTGGGTAAATGAATAAAGTAACAACAAATTACTGGTGATACAAGTTGCATAAATTGTTGATTAATATTATTATTAATAATACGTCATTAAACGTAATCTAACACACATAATTGTTGCAGAGTATTCTAACGGATATTTTATTCCTAGAATTCCTAGGTGGTAACAATTCCATGAAATTACGTAGTAGGTAACCGACCAAAAGAGAGAACCAATGAGAGAAGCAGAATCTCCCACCACATAAGAAGGGGGTGGAGCATCTTTTCAGATGTTGGGGTCCTACAGCACTTCCACAGGCTATGGATGTATTTCAAGTCCTCGCCACGAGAGGGAGAGGGATCATTCTCAACAGCTTTCAGGTCCTTCAGGCCCGCGCTGACCATATATAAGCAGACGTAGCTCCCCGGCGGGCAGTCTCGCTTAGAGAAAGAATCCAACCTTGGACTTATCAGCACCCACGTATCTTCAAGAATTTACGCCACATTTATATAGTTACAAAAAGTTTAACGCATTTCAACGAATTATATCAAGTTCAACGAATTCCATCAAGTTTAACTTTTAACGCATATCAACGAGTATTAAGGAGTTTCAACGGGGTTCAACAAGTTTCAACAAGCTTCGACTAGTTTTCAATGAGCTTCCATTAATCTGCCACGAGTTTTCAACGAGTTTCGACATACAATGAGTTAACCACAAACAGATAAGCATCCACACCAATCAGAGCAAGGAGCGTCGTCCTACCCAAGGTTTTTGAGGCTGTGGTTTCGCTTGGGACTACAGGGTGAATACCAGGACAACGGGTGATTGAAATTGGGACCACGACCGTCCATATCGAAGGAATAAAAGCCCCAATCAACACCGAATCCGACGGATAAATCAGATAACATATACATATTTATATATATTTTCGCAAAGTGTCTCGTCATTAAGTCAATTAAGAGACTCGAGTCATAAATGCCAATTTAAAGATAGATAATTTACAATTAATTAACTCTTTACATTTAACTCTGTGTTATAAGAATAACTAATTAGATAAAATTTTAAGAACGAAGATTATTGATTAAGATCATTTAATATGAATTAGACTTTTTTTAAATCCAGTTTAAATATTTCAAATCATAATAACTAAATTCAAGGATAAATAATATACAATTTAATGTATAAATCAATTAACTGATTATATTTAATTCTATATTTTAATAACATAACAAGGTAGATAAGTCTTTAAGAACTTAAGATATAAGATTAGTAAGATTACTTAATATAAATACATATTAGATTCTCTTTATTAATTTCAATTAAGGATTTTGAATCGCAATGTCTAATAACAAATTCAATTCATTCAATTAACTTTTATATTAATTTTCGTACTTTTTATATAGCAACTAGTAAAAGATAAATAAGATTTTAAGAAACTCTCAAGTTAATCAGTTAATATTTGGTGATCTTATGTGATATCTGTAATCATCCACGAATGTAACGTCAATTGTACCTATGATTAATTTGTTTATTTAAATTTATACTCGTGCATAATACATTAGCATAGAGCTGTTTCTTTAAATCAAAATTCAAACTATAAAATAACAATATATATGTCACTTAGTTTATAGTTTGAGAAAGTGTAATAAATTTATTTCTTGTGCTATTTGTACTTTTGTACTTAAGGACGTTCTCCGAGTCGAAACAGCAATCTTAGTTTTTATATTTTTAAATAATGTTTTATTAATTTGATAATCCAAGAGTAAGTACATGTAACAAATATATACTTGAAAGAACATAAAACAATTTTTTTCAGACAAATTCAGGCAATAGTCACTATGCTATTGTTACAATTAAAGACAGAAACTTCAATAAGTTCTTTAAATTTTTTTATTTTTTATCCAATCTTAACGAAATAAAGCTTATTTTGTTCGTTAAGAAATTTCAGGGCGAGTATCGATGGGAAAATTTATGATACGAGTTACCAGTACGGCGCAATATCAATTTGTTTAAGAACGTTTTGATGAAAACTTGACTTGCTTTTCTTAAATAAATTGATATTGCGCCTTACTGGTAATTCGTATCATAAATTTTCCCATCGATACTCTCCCTGAAATTTCTTAACGAACAAAATAAGCTCTATTTCGTTAAGATCGGATAAAAAATAAAAAAATTTAAAGAACTTATTGAAGTTTTTGTCTTTAATTGTAACAATACCATAGTGACTATTGCCTGAATTTGTCTAAAAAAATTGTCTTATGTTCTTTCAAGTATATATTTGTTACATGTACTTACTCTTGGATTATCAAATTAATAAAACATTATATAAAAATATAAAAACTAAAATTGCTGTTTCGACCCGGAGAACGTCCTTAATTGGACGATGATCCCATCACCTAGATAAAACCTAGGGCCATCCTATAATTGTCTAAATTAATTATTACATTTACTTGACACTCTATATTACAACTTTAGTCTATGGCCACTGGGTTCATAAACAGAGGCACACCCGCACACGTCCGTGCCCTGGATTGACGTAGCAGTACATGTTCGCGGTTTAATTAATTTCTCGAAAATACTAAAGAAGTCCTTTTTTTGAGAGTAGCTACTTCGATGTAAAAAACACCTGATCTTTCGATTTAGACTATAAAAATAGTAATGTACTATTTTTATAGTCTAAATCGATACGGGGTACGTTACGATACGGGTGTGGAAGGTGATTATTTACCGCATGAGACGTTTTTCGCAAGAGCGAAGCGAGTGAGAAAAGTGGAATGCGGTAAAGATCATCTTACACACGAGTGTCGTACAGTATTTTATACCACGAGAGCCGAATAATCATATTAAAGTTATGATTTTGAGGGTAGAGTGGTATAAAAAAAATTAAAAAGGCCTTTTTCGAGATATAACACATTACATGTTTTTTTAAGATTATAATACTAAAATTATGGAAAATAAATGTAACCATCAAAAAGCTGAGAAAAAATACATCGAAAACGCTTATGTTCATTTTTTAATGGTACATTTTAGTATCGCAAATACGAGCTACAAAAAGCATGATTTCGCGCTGGTGCGCCACGGCTGGGAGGGTTGACATGAAACGCCTCATATGTGAAGAACAATATGGTACAGAAGGAAGAAGAGGTATACTAATCCATGTTATTCTTGTATTTTGTATCTGTAACTTTGTGTGAGCGGGCAATATTGTACGGCAGCATATGATAAGGAAACGATCCCGATAACCGAACATTTCAAAATCTACCGACGTTCAAAATACAAACAAATATAATTGATTAAGAAGGTTTAAATAGTAATAATTTTTTATATAGATATAACTTATGATGTTAGCAATTGAAAAATCACAAAATGGGATTATATTGTATCAGTAATTATTTGTTATATAGATACAAAAATACGATAACGCATTTATCCGTTCATCCAAACGCAAAAAATGTTTATACCCCGATTGTTCTATTTTTCATGTCCTGGTAGCCGAACAAACATTTGCAAGAAATAGTATTAGTAAATACAAAAGTAATTGATTCACTCTTAAATACATAAATATAAGTTAAATAGAATTTATTATAAACACATGTAACCTGTGTAATATATCGTCGCGCGGTACGAAGAAAAGCCAACTTTGAAGTTACAGGCGAAGAGACGCCAAAAACGCGTCTAAGGCGAAGAAAAGCCAACAAACAGCTTTGCCTCGAAAAAAAAACCAGCTTACGCCCTCCCAGACAAAGAAAAGCCAGTTTGCGCCGTCTCTGGACGAAAAATGCCAACTAACGACATGATATTTCGCGCGAGAAAAAATCCAATTCTGTTAGCGAAATAGTACATTATGTAACAAGGGACTAAAGTCGCAGATTATTCCCGCGGGTGAGTTCACTGCCCTCGCTTCGCTGCGCTCGCTCGGGCAGTGATCACCTAAGGGAATGATCGACTTTAGTCCCGTGTTACATATAGTACTTTATTCCCATCGCCACTGAGGTCACTTCATAGATTTGAAAAGTTATTTTGTATTTATGTGTTATAATTTTATTAGTTTTCACCCAATTCACCATAAACGTAAAAAATTAGGCTATCTTGCTTTATTCCCACTAATTTACTTTATTCCCGCATTATGCGGGAATAAAGTAAAAGAGGGAATCAGACGCTACTTTTGCTCCCCTTTTCAGGCTATAAAATGGTCATTATAGTAGAGATGGGAATAAAAGTATTTTCGCTAACAGAATTGGATTATTTTCTCGCGCGAAATGTGGTCAGTTGGTATTTTTCGTCCAGGGACGGCACAAACTGGTTTTTCTTCGCCTGGGAAAAGTCAAACTGGCTTTTCTTTGTCTGGGAGGGGGCAAACTGGCTTTTTTTCGCGGCAAAGCTGTTTGTTGGCTTTTCTTCGCCTGTAACTTCAAAGTTGACTTTTCTTTGTACCGCACGACGATATATGAAGGTTGCACACATAATCTGCTATTAGGGTGACGGGACATGTGTATTTTATGACACTAGCAAAATTCAAACATGCTTCGCGCGTACTAGGATGACTTCATCAGTGAATGAATGAATAAGGAAATTTCAAATTTTGTTATTTAAGAGAATTAAAAATGGATGAAAAGCAAAAATCTTTTTTAATTCGTATTTTAAAATCTTCAAATTTTACGTAAGTGACAAAATTTTAGATAAAGAATAAAAGTAGAAATTTTGTTGAAAAGAAATCTGTAAATATCTCCTAAAAACCAGTAAGTGAACACGCGATCTTAGTATCTAAATACGTTTCGCCAGTGAATGAATACTTCGCCAGTCAATAAACACTCAATAGCGGTGATTTTATGATTTTATTCTTAACAAGATAATTTCTTTTATGCAGAATCTTTATGTAAAATGAAATAAAAATTCTCAAAGATTCGAAAATTATCGCCATGTTAGATAAACAATACATAGAAAGCTTGACATTTTCATATATTTAAAGAAAATGTTCGCTAACTGGTGACTGTTCGGATATTGGTGAAGTCACCCTATTTTGTTTTTGACATATTTTTTAGATATATTTTTAAGTAAAAAATCAAATGTTCAGACGAATCAAATTAAATCTTTAAATGATTTACAACATCCTGCCATCATTTTTTTTCCATATTCCTACCCGTATACCACTATGCAGGGTTTCTACGGGACGCCCCCACCGCCTTGGCGTGGGTGCGTTTGATCCTAACACTCTTCCCTACATCCACACTATTCCTGCATTCGCCCAGGGTTCGCGCTTGCACACACCTCCTGTGGTGTGGGAAAACCCACACCAGAAACAGCGAGCAGAGGAGTCAAACTTGAGTATGTTAGAGAAAACAAACTCAGGTTATCCTCCCCTGCCTGCCAGCTTAAACACCATTAATGTTCTCTGTCGGTACGGCAGAGCGGTTGCCATCCAAGTTTTAAAAAGGCCATCGTTATTTTAAGGGGAAAAAACATATTTTCAATCTAAAAAAAATTAAAATATTCACTCTTTTTCCAAACAACCAATCACATCGATTCTTTAAATGGGCTACTACTTCCGGCCATCATTTTTCAAGAGAGGACTAAGTAGTAAGCACAAGCGCGCAGCGCGCTCTCTTCCATTACCTTCAATTGTATACAATTAATATTGAAATATTATGAATTTAAAAGTTATTTTACTTTTTAGCATACCCAAATTTATCCAATACTTTTTATTGAAACTTGAATTGCATTTATTTTAGTTTATTCCTACAATAACAAAATTTGAAGATTAGAAATTTAACTGTAATCAGAACAGTATTCATAATCTTTCATTGTTAACTACAAATAAAATTTGAATACTTTTTTATTATACAAAACTAAATTTTAAGTCATTAATACTAAATATGATTTATATTTTTAGTTGAAATATCAAGGAGCGCGGGAGCGATCCGAAGGCAAGTATAGAAGAAGCCTGAGGATCGACCGCGCTACATATACTTTGAAATGAGTGCCTGAGAAATTGAAATATTTGGTAATTCCAAACTTTGTGGGTTTTATTTGTACCAATCAGCTTAACCCGAAAAGATAACGTCAAAGGTTTTATTTCGGTTTCACATTTCTGTCATCACTTTTGTAAGAGGAATAACCCGAATGTGATTCAATTAAAATATTTTTTTTATAAAATAATATAGGACGCATAACTTTGCGACAATAATATAAATGCTAAAATTTTGAAAAAAAAAAAATCAATATAAATTTACACATTTAAAGGCAAATCAGTAAAATTGTTCAGGCATTGGGTATAACTGTTCGGGAATCCGGACCTACCCTTAGCTGAACGGCGATCCTTTTCGATCGATTTCCCGCATAAAAACATCTTTTTGAGTCGCCCGTTGTACACTTGATTAAATTCTCATTATTATTAAATTAATTCATAATTTAGGTAAACTAAATATTTATTAATACAATTAGCAAGATCTTTACGTTTTTAGTAAGTTTACTTAGAACAGTGCATAATGTAAATAAAAATTCAGGTTATAAAATATTGTCATATTGGTTGGTAAGCAAATATAATTTATTGTAAAATGATGGCTCGAACAACAGCTTTTAATTATAGTCTAAGTATTGGTCTCTGATCGTCTTCCTGTCCAGTCCAGTATTGTGTGCAGCTGGAACGAAGGATGGAGAAAAAACACAACAACCTTTTTCCGTCGACGTTTCCAATTTTTAATGAAGTTCCTCTTCAGGACAATTAACTGGATAAATTGACTGGTGGTACCGAACATGACTACCTATACGTAACACCTTATTTATCCAACTAATTAGTCCTGAAGAGGAACTTCATTAAAAGTTCGAAACGTCGACGGAAAAAAGTTGTTTTTTCTCCACCCTTCTTTCCATCTGCACACAATATCAGAGATCATTACTTACAAATATAATTTATCAAATCAGGGCTGGTCAAGGAAAGCGTTACTATTCTTGATCGGGCATTTCTCAAAATTCTTGACTATGGACAGATTTTAAGTAAGGCTGGACTGATTCTATTTCTGCTTGGAGCAGATCTTCTGCCTAAGGCAAATATCTGAAGGTTCTTATCGCGTTGAATTTAAGATCACCCGGTGATTGAATGTGTTTTAGGTATTTATATCACATTCTGTAGGCTTAAACAGTTTGTAAACATATCCAAATCATTTTCTGCACATTTTATTAAGAGCGCAAAATTATCTAAACGATCATTGAAAATGCATACTTTACTAAAGTGCCGTTTCGAAATCACTTGTATCGATGGTATAAATAAATAAAAAATAAATAAAATTACCTTATACGTATTGCTATCCTCCTGAATAGAACTCTCGGTTGTGGTGGACGACGTTTCCTCTTCGGAATATTGTGTGACTTTTTGACTAGCATTGGCGTCGTACTTCCTGAACGAGGTATGATTAGCACTGCCGCCATTATTATTTGTAGAAGATTGCTTACGTTTGCCACCCTCAGACTTACTGCCGTCTTTAGTATTAGTATTCGCGAAGGCGCTGGCTGCTTCCAATTGTGCTTCGTGATCGACGAGTTTGGACACTTCATCCTTACTAGATTTTGACTTTCCATTTGTCGTTGGACTTGATTTTGTCAAGTGCACATTTTTCTTTTCCACAATTTGAATGTCAGCCAAATGGATCTCTGTTGTTCCAGATATACTTTCTGATGTAACGTCTTGGGTATGGTTACGTTTGCCGCTTCGTTTTTTTGAAGTTGTACTAGAATTAACCATTGCTCCGTCTGGAGACAAGGATTCAACAGCAACGCACCGTTTCATCGAAGCATTGTCTTTGGATTCCGTATCCAATCTAAATCTACGTTCCTCCTCGAGTGACCAGTCTGGTATCTTCAGCCCTTTATGCGCATCTTTCTCCTTACTGCGTTTAACGCTCATAAGGTTCCAATCAGGAGACGTATCGTCTTTTTTACTGGCTTTGATACTGTTTGTCCTGTTATTGTCATCTCCTGCAGCCGTGTACTTCTCTTTACTATGATGATGATGATGATGATGGTGGTGATGATGCTGATTATGACTATTCACCTGAAAAGAATGCTGTATAGGAGAAGAATGTGAAAGTAATCTTAAATCCAATGGTGGTTGTGTAGGATTGCCTCGAGACATATTAACCAGAGCACCTCTTAAAATACGATCAGCTTCAAGAAAAGCAGCAGCTATCAAATAAAAACAATAATATCGCTAATGAGGATTTTTTCAACTTTTTTATTGAAATTATAAAGAATATGTTATAGTTATATACCTAATACGCAGAGAAGCAAGAGTACAGTGAGTCCGGTAGCCGCCCATTGCAGTGCATCTTCCCAATTTGGTCGCACAATCATCGCTGCACAAGCTTCTAAAGTGTGAGCTGGTACGGTCGTCATCAAATTCAACTTGACCATACCATTTTCGTAATCAATATCATCACTTTCAGGACCCAAACTGGTTTCTATGAAGAGATTACGTTCGATGCGCGAGAGTGTGAAATCTGGAGTGAAGGCGATCTCAATCTTCTTGGTAGCATTTGGTTCAAGGGTGAAGGGCACACAATTAAGTACCTTGAATCCGTAGCCCTCGCAAGTCAGTCCGTTTATGTAAAAAGCATGGACATCTATAGGTAACTCGCCTGTATTGCGCGCCGTAAACGAACGCTTTACAGTCAGATTAGGAATTGGAATCTTACGGGATCGTTCATCTGAAATTATATAAAGATGTTAATAATATCATAATATTAACGCTTAAAATAAAAGAGAAAATACTTATGTACTATTAGGTTAATATTTTCAATTTCAACGATAGTACAGTCTTTCACTCATAATTGTAAAAATGTGATTCATTAATGCTTAACATTAAATATAGATTCTCAACATTAATACAGGTGAGAGAATGATCTAATTTGGCGATATGCAGAAAGAAGTATTCCGGCGATACATTCAAAAGATTCTTTTTGAGACTCCGAGCGTAAAGTACCAGTTTTGCGCACGCTTGCTTTTGCAAGACTGCGCAAAAATAGCATTTAACGCACCGAGTGTCAAAAAATAATGTTCGATATAAGTGATAAAAATGATTCTGACATGAGGGTGATTGTCACTCGTGCAAGAATCATTTTTATCGCACTAGTATGGAAAAGTAGTGAAAAGCGAAGCAAGTAGCGCAGGGAGGTAAGTTGATAATACTATAAAAAACTTATTGTAAACACGGTATTGCGCTGCGGGTCAGTCATCATAAATACTGTTATTGTACTGTACATTGATGTTCGTCACTTATACAGTATTTATGACGACTGAACCACGGCGCAATACCGTGTTTACAATAAGTTTTTTTACAGTATTGTACCTCCCTGCGCTACTTGCCCCGCTCTCCCCTGCTATTTTCAGTGATGCGTTTCATTCCGAAAAAATGTTATTTCCCAGAATTCTATCTCAGAAATAATTTTTTTTTTTATCAAAATTTAAGTTGGCAATATAAAACGAATTTGACAAATTCAGTTGAATAATTGCCTGTAACTTTCCAGGTTATACAAATTTTTCATTTGTCCCGTAGTACCTCCTAATGAAATTTCACAAAGATTAAAATGAGCCTTTCCAAATTGAAATCAGTGTATAAATAAAAAAGATACCAATGATTTGTTGAATCATTTCTTCAATTGTTGATATCTATTTTATAAGTACTGAAATTTTGTTAAAAAATTTTTTTATTATACTATATCGTTTCTCATCATGCACCTGAACAACCCACAACATTTTTTTGCTATAAAATTTTGGTTTTTGAAGTGTATATTTTTCACGGTGGTGAAAATATAAGGCTCTTTCGAGTAACGGTCCTATCTACTAAACTAAACATTTCTTTGTTTAAGTTTATAAAAAGAAGTGACAAAACTATACATGAAAAACATCAGGAAAAAGTTATTCGAATGAAAGTGATATTAAATTTCATATAGGCTTACAAATCACTGTATTGATAATTTCATGAAGTATAGACTTTTTTTAAGTGTCTACAGCTTTGTCAACTAAATTTTGATAGAAAAATTTATATCTAAGATAAAACATTTTCAGTGAACCTTTTCCGGCGCATTGGCGAAATAGAATCTTTTTTTAGTGCATTGCCGAAATAGAACCTTTTTCAACGTGTAGCCACAATAGAACCTTATCTCTCCCACCTGACGAAATGATGATTTAAGATTTAAGATAAAATTTGTTAATTACTTTCACAATCTTTAAGATGCTTTTCGGTAAGTTCAAACAATAATGGACTTGTAGAGCCTGGTTTACGATTGCCAAATTTAAACTGTGCATGAGCTCCTCGTCCTACAAGACGCAATACTTCCAAAATAGTCATATTGTTTCTAAAATATAAAATTTGTATTCAAAATACATTTACTCAATGTGTTCTATTATTTTTTTATTGTATACTACCTTATATATAAAAGAGCAGATGATGATGCAGCCGATGATGGTGAATATGAAAGTCGCACCGTCTTTGTCTTATTTGGCTCAAGAACTAAAGGAAAAGAATGAGGTGCAGTTCCAATACCCCATTCCTGTTCAAATAAGTCTCTTTCATTTAAGGTATCATCTAATTTAAATTCTCCATGTACAGTGTTTGGACACTCTAAACATGAAGATTTAAACCTAGAAAAAATTGTTGTAATTATCATTGCCAACACTTTTAATTAACTGAAATAAAGGTAAAGATATTGAAGACAGAAAAAAAGGAACTAAAAATTAATAGAAGAATTCTTTTAACGAGATTTGAAATAAACAGTGTACTATACTAATAATTATTATTCTTTTCTTACTTGTTAGGTAATGAATGGAATAGTCTCATCCCCTGAGGATAACTCCAATCCATTACTAAGTGAATTATCAATGGATTTAATGTTGGATTGTGCAATGTTATAGTTTTGTACGAAATGTTTCCAACTTGCGTCAGTGGAAATGATAAGAGACTTTTATTTTTTGCATTGTAAATACCAACCAAAAGACTTGGCCAATAGGGCTTCATATTAACAGAAAATTTGTGTCCACGAACTTCGCTAGTATCTAATTGCATTGTTATGTTGTCCCATGAACCACCACTTGTTGTATTTAAATAGCGCGCATAACGAGTATTCAATAGATTTAAATCCGAATCACGTGTATGTGAAGGTAAGCTTAACGTATTTAACCATTGGCTTCCAACTAAAATTTATTATTAATAATAATATATTCAATATTAATTATATTGAGTACTTAAAGCATTTAAATTATATTCATGAAAATCGTACCACTACTGTTTAAAGATAAACCAAGGTAACAATGCTGTTTACATGTAATAGATGGGTCTATTACAATAGAGCCAATATGATTATCACCCTTGGAAATAACAGGATATGAAGTTTGTTCCAAAGGAATGTATTTTACTCTTTCATCTTTGTGCACTGGAGCTATGAAAGTTACTTCCATAGATCTTGAGAATGTTGAATGTACTTTTAATTGTTGTGAACAAATTGAACCCTAAAATATGTAATTATTTTAATAAAACATTTTTTTCTGAATAACGATTTTATAAAAATATTAAAATTATTTAATCGATATGTAATGCTATACTTACAGGAAAACAATCTGTAAATGTAAGTTTTTTCATGGATATTTTTCCGTGTGCTACTCTCATATAAACTGGAACAGTTAATCGTTCATATGTTGTTCTAACGAAGACATCACCAACTATAGTGTCCTCTTCAACATAAGGAGTTTTAACTTTAATTTTAAAAATCGCCAAATAGCCTGGTTTTATACTTTGCTAAATATTGTAATACAAAAAATACGTTAATAGATATATTTGTTATATTTGTTTATTTAAAACACGCATAATTTTATATACTTACGTTTCCTGTAACACTACAAGCAGTTATATTTCGAATTCCTTTATTAAATAAATCAGTAGGTCCACTTTGGCAACCCATCAATTCTAAAACTGCTCCAGGCATATTGACACCCCAACCATGTAGCTCTATACTAACTGGATTCTGATTTTCCAGAGCAAATATTCCTTCATTTTCTGTGCCACTACTCACAGTACCAAAATTCATTGTACCTTTATCTGTTTCCCTTTCACCTGGTATTATTTTTCGTAGTTTACCATTATAACTTAATAGTGGAACTTCTGTAGTTGAAACGTTTGAGTGTATCAATATCGACGACTCTAACTGCAAGCTTTCATGTTTTCGATCTTGTGTTAACGACAACGTAAATATGTTATCCTTTTGACCAGATTTTAAAACCTTTGGGACAAAGTTACTTATCTGTAACAATAAAAGAAATTCAAGTAAAAATTAAAGTCTATCGAAATAGAATTAAAAAATTGGTAATTACAGTAAAAAGAGGTGCAGCATCAAAAGGTAGAGAAACATTGCTAATAGCTAAGGGCAGTTTGAACTTATTAACAACACTGAAATTTCTTGGTTGACTGGAATGCGGTGAGCAATAGTGAGCAGCAGAAGTATTTACTTCAAGACCACCTTGTAAAACTTCTGCTATCCATGGTATTGCAAGTTTTTGACTAGAGCCACCAGGCCCAATACCTTTAATCATTAACTTTCCTTTAAAATGCTTCAAGTCTAGTCCAGCTTTCCCTTTAAAAGACAAAACATATAATAATTATGAGATTACTGATTTACTAACGTGGACTAGAGTTATTATAAAAAATGTTTCTTACAATCATACACTAGTGTTCCTACTGCAATTGGAATTTCCGTATCTCCTGGTATCACAATAGGTTCAAAATTAATCTTTAATGCTTTTGATGTTGGTGTACTAATGATATTCTAAAAATTTTATACATTAATAAAAATATCATAAATCCGAAAGTTATTTATCCTATAAAAAAGAGGTTTCTCGAGAAAATCAAGAAAAAAGATTTAACTTGAAGAAATATTTGTTGTGAATTAATTTCAAATAATTTTCTTTGTTATGTCTGTTTCATTTATTTCTCTGAGATATATTTTTCCTCTAAAAGAATAAACAATCCATCAATTTATAACTAAAATCTTACCTGAACTTTGACAGGCTTTTTTGCTGAATTTTTTAAAGCTATTTGATAACGAATTGGTGGTTGATGTGATCCTCCCATGCCAAAGTTCACAACTCCAGAACTGCCACCCCAATGAAGACCAGCTCCACTACTTACTTCTATCTCCACAGCCACAATCAGTACTTCAGCACTATTGTTAACCCTGAATCTACGTAATTCATTGCAATTAATAAAGTCTTTTATAAACATTACCAACAGTGGCCAATATAATTTTGTTATCTACTATTTATACTGAAATGGCTGACCATGTAGTACTTGTTTCTATAAGAAAGTAAATGTAATTAATCTTACCTAATATAAGCAGTATGATTTTTTTCAGTGTAAGCATTGAAGTGTAACCTTATTACAGGTTTAGTTTGGTAAGGAGGAATTTCCCATAGTTCACGAGGACCTTCAACTTCCCCAGAAGGTAATTCTAATTGAAATTCTCTCCCACTACTGTATACTTCTACCACCTATTATATGAAAGTAACACATTTTTATTTTGTATAAATTTAAAATTTATGCACTCAATTTTAATTAGAAGAAAATTAAGTACCTGCATAGGATCAGAATGAGGATTATGCATGTATATTAATGGTGTAAACGATGCATTTATAGGCAATTTAACACCAACTACAGGCCGCAACCGATAAGGACTGCTTACACTTACACCTTTTACCTAAAAAAACATTCATTTTCAATAATCTGTGAATCATTCATAATTAATTAAAATAAAGCTCAAAAACTATTTACTTGATACTTCATTGTCCCATCTGAAGTATGTATGAAGAGATAACTATCGATTTCTCCCTCTTCTCGGCCTAAAAATACAACATTAAATGTTGTGTTTCCTAGAGGAGGAATCACCTAGAAAATTTTACAAATCTATTAACATTTAAAAACAATATAAACATTCCTTAGGATTATAAGTTTATTATGATATTAACAGGTTGAGAGCTACATGAACTACATGTGGCCATGAATTGTTTTTCCCAAAGGCTACATGTGGTCATAACTATTTTTTTGTTGAATTTACAAACAAGTTTTTAAAACATATTCAAACCATTTTGGAAAGTTTAAAAAATTAAAAAATTTGTAAGTATTAGTGCCTCCTAAAAATCATCATATTTTTATATTATCGATCAACCTGTTAATAATACTGTGAAGTTCAAAAATTCATTTCCATCAATGCTTAATGAAAATTTACATTTTAGTATCAAAAACTTACTTTGTCTTGAAAAAAAGATGAGTGAAAATGCTGTGTATTTCCAGAAATTGAAGAGAGATGAATCGTTCGATTATCATCTCTATTAAATAGCGTTACAGTTTCTTGATGGGGTACACCAAGTTGTCTGACATGAATATATTTATAAATTAGCTAAAGTATCACACAATATTTTTCATAATTCTTCATAAAATTAATATGCCTATACTACCTTTCTTTAAAATCCAAAATATTTGGCTCAAATTCAATATGAGAAAGAGAGTCTAGTACATTTTCTTCTGACATATCCCTGTTGAAAAGTAAACATGTATTGAAAGGTTACAATGAAAATTATTAATAGTATTCCAAAAGTAATGCTTATAAGACTGAAAATAGGAAAGATTTAAAGAAAAGCAGATTGCAGTGACTAGTGGAAGTAATACATATTTCTATTAGTAAGGTAATAAAACAGTATAACAAATTTTATATGAAAGAATATTTAAATTAAACATTGCAAATATTTCTTTACTTGATTTCATAATCTGTCTTTGATATATTAGCTTGCTAGATTTTCTTTAATTATATATATTTCAGTGTCATATTTTTGCAATGTTTAAAGGTTTTATAATGAATTTTAAATTATATAAATTTAATAAGGCTTTGCAAACACATTTTGTTAAAGATTTGTATGATAATTAAAATAGAGCAGAATATTGTTGGTAACATAAAGTTATTTTGAGCAAAGCAATCTGAACATTAAAAAATAATATTTCTAATGCTTTCCTATTTCCACTCACCATTATGGGTATAAGTATTTTGCTTACCCAGCCCCATGCACTGAACTAGCAAAGCCCTAAAATATAAAAAGAATAATATTATGCGCATGCTGAATTTAATGTTGATGAAATAATAACTAACATATAAAAACTAGTAAAATTAGCTAAGTTTTATTTTTTCATCAATATTTCGCTTATGTAATGAGAGAATAAATATTTTATTTTTAATTCTTCAAGATCTAATGAATAAAGTATATATTCTGATATATTCGTTTAGAGTATGTCAATCTTCTAAATCTTAAAAAAATATTTGAATTTTACAAACCTATATTATTATAAAATTGAAGGTATGTAATATTTTTTTGGTCACAAATATCCTGTCGAGTTTAATAATAGTCATATAAAGTTCTCACCTTGTGCATTGAAAAGGGGATGCTGTCCAGAAGGTACTGTACGTCACTGTCATCCTGGACAAACGCTGAAAGTACAAGAACAACAATGTTCATGGACATAGCTCAGAAGAAATGATAGTTGCACATATCTCTGTGTTTCGGGCTCCCTTGTTCAGGAAAAAGGCATTGCAATTGCACAGGGCAAGGGTACTCTGTGAAGCGATGTTGCAGCGACAATAGGTAAAGGACTGATTGTCCAGGTGATTTGAGAATACTAAGTGACAGGCGATTGGTTTTCTATTTTAAAAGTTGAAAAATCGAAAGCAATCGATTTCTGGCTGTAATAGGTGTGGGGAGTGAGCTATCTGGCCGCGACAAGAGGCAGTTGCACGCGGTGTGACCTTCGCGGTGCGGACTCGCCTTCGAGGGCATATTGGGTGCAAGGGAGAGGGACGGTGCAGCTGGGGGAAAATCATTAGAGCGAGTCGAAAGGGAGCTCGGTCGCGCAGCGCACGTAATCACCTGGGGACACGAGCACGGAGCGGCTGGAGAAGGAGAGCGCGCATCGGGAGGCTCGGAGAGCCCGCGCGCGCAAGAGAGCCAGAGAAATAATAATAACAATAACCGCGAAAAGTGGCGACTCACCATTGTTGTGACCGTGCAGGGACGGCTGAATTTGCGTGACCGCTGCCAGGAGCGTTACCAGAAACAAACAGCGGCATACTCGCGTTTCGATCATACTCGAGTAATCGTCCAAATAGTAATTGTGCTCGGCGGTGTTGCTGGCCGCGGCGACGGCAGGCTCTCCTCGCCCCGAGCCTGTCTTCTCCTTCTCCTCGCCGTCTTGTGGCCGTCGGTGAGAACGTCGAGCTGCCTCGTCGTTCTCGCTTATTGTTTTTTATCCCTCAACACCGTTGGATTACGGCTCCTCTTCTCTGTTCTCTCAAAGTCGTCTCGTTGCGCTCTCTCTCTCTCTCTCTCGACTCTCTCCCCTCTTCCTCTCGCTCCCTCGTGCTCATGCTCTGGCGCGCAGTCGCGCGTGGGTATACACTTTAGCGACTTAGCTAGCCCTTTGTTTTTATTCGGACCTCATGCAGTAGCAGAAATGCGAAAACCATGTTTAGCCATGGTTCTGCAGAGTGGCGTGTTGCAGTCGGATTATCGAAATTTCACAGTATCGATTACGCTCATATGTACCTACCTAACTACCTAAGTATCGGACGGTAAGTAGGAAGAGCGCGGCGAGCGAGACATGGATCGGCGCGTCACACGAGACAAAGCTACGAAACTACATGCGCAGCAGTCAGCACTGCAGGGCCCTTTCTACATATGTGTGTTCTGTCTGTTCTACACAACTTCTCTCTATGTCTGTCTCTGTCTTACATAAACGGAACAGATCTATCTGTCTTTGTCGAGAACACACAGAACACACATATGTAGAAAGGCCCCAGAGTGCAGACTGCAGGTCTGCAGCACAGATAGGTACTCATTTGAGCATGTGTATCTCATATATGAGTGTCACATGTAGAACGTGTGTCTGACTATATATGCCTATGTTGTCCCAGTAAACAATTAGGAGTGATCTTTAGATACTGTACACTTGTTTTTTTAAGGAAACACACATTTATTATTTTTTAGACTTCTTATATAAGTTTATGAAATATCTATAAAATTTTGTAAAGTTATCTTAAAGAAGAAAAATGGGCATCAACTTACTTCATGTGAACGATTTTAGAAAAGCTTTTTGATTTAACTTTAGGTTTTCTACAAATTATTCTACAAATATAACTTTTTGAAAAATAATTTATCAGCGTGGGTGTGTGTGCGGTGCTTCCATGAACGTGCGCGCGCATGAGTTTTTTCATTATTTAATTTTTTTCTCGAGATCTAATGCATATGATAATTTCAAAATTTGATGGTATGTACATCGTTCTTATAATTACATATTACCAAGGTTTTCTTTCTAAAAGTTTCAATGTTACCGAGCCTGCGAGCCATAATGTTTTCAAAAAAATACGGATTTATATGACAAAAGTTGTATGATAAAAAGAACAAACCCTAGCAAAAATCGAAAGTGTAACAAATTGTTCAGTAAGTGTAGAAAAGTGTAAAAAAGTGTAAGAAAGTGTAATAAAATGTAGTTTAATGCTGGATTTCGGACATATTTTACAATTTTTTTACACTTATTTACACTTTCTTTACAGTGAATCCACATTGCGTGCTGTGCCTCGTGTGCCGTGCGATTTGTGCCGTACCATAAAGAAGTTGTTCGACATCTACAAAGTTTATTGGCACAGGGTAAAGTGGAATAGACCTACACTTTGTCAAAGGTTATGTGCAATGAAATCGGAGCAGAGTGGCTGTCTGTTCTACCTCTTTCTGCATTACTCTAATTATAATTATAATTAAATTAAATTATTGGTGCAAGAAAAAAAAGTATCTTTGAATGGAATTTCCTTTGATGGATTAATAAATATTTTGCAAGTATTCAAGGCCCACCTGGAATTGATAAAACAACAATTTTAATCATCGATTTCGCAAAAAGGAAAAATAATTCAAATTAAAAAAAAAATAATTTATGTATAATGTAAAATATTTGACAGGTTTATCAGCTGATAACATTGTACTTAGTGCGTCTTGCTGATACCTTTGAGGCTTGGTCGTCCTACAAGAATTGCTAAAAGAGCACTGCAATATTCTGTAGATACTTATTTAAAAAGAGATGATGGTTTTACTATTATGAAGGATATAAAAAATCAATAAAAAATGTTGCATCAAATATTAGTAATCCAGGAGCAAGGTATGCCTACAAAGAAATTATACATGAAGGAAAAAGATGTGGTTCTCTTATAGAAGAAATGAAAATAATGGTGTCAACGCATGATGAAGTAGCAGCTAGGTACACAATTTTTTTTCTTGTATATAAAAGTTTATATTATATAGTAGACACATTTACTTTTTTTTTCTTCCTTCTAAAGGTATAAGTTTCAGGCCTCGTCGTCAAGACGTTTATTTGATTTTGGGATACTTACCTAACTACTGTTAATAGTATTATATTGATCGAATGTCAATACTAACTTGATTTTAAAAGCAGCTTATTTATACGATAGATATAGGAAAAATATTGTACCTATACCAAGTATGGTTGTACATTTTAAAATTAGAAAAATGAGTAAAATTAAGGAAAAGTTTAACGAATCGAAAATGGTGGGATAAACTTTTATATACAAGAAAAAAATTGTATACCTAGCTGCTACTTCATCATGCGTTGACACCATTATTTTCATTTCTTCTATAAGAGAATCACATCTTTTTCCTTCATGTATAATTTCTTTGTAGGCATACCTTGCTCCTGGATTACTAATATTTGATGCAACATTTTTTATTGATTTTTTATATCCTTCATAATAGTAAAACCATCATCTCTTTTTAAATAAGTATCTACAGAATATTGCAGTGCTCTTTTAGCAATTCTTGTAGGACGACCAAGCCTCAAAGGTATCAGCAAGACGCACTAAGTACAATGTTATCAGCTGATAAACCTTTCAAATATTTTACATTATACATAACTTATTTTTTTTTTAATTTGAATTATTTTTCCTTTTTGTGAAATCGATGATTAAAGTTGTTGTTTTATCAATTCCAGGTGGGCCTTGAATACTTGCAAAATATTTATTAATCCATCAAAGGAAATTCCATTCAAAGATGCTTTTTTTTCTTGCACCAATAATTTAATTTAATTATAATTATAATTAGAGTAATGCAGAAAGAGGTAGAACAGACAGCCACTCTGCTCCGATTTCATTGCACATAACCTTTGACAAAGTGTAGGTCTATTCCACTTTACCCTGTGCCAATAAACTTTGTAGATGTCGAACAACAACTTCTTTATGGTACGGCACAAATCGCACGGCACACGAGGCATAGCACGCAATGTGGATTCACTGTTAGGGACTGTCTCCATAAGTGTGCCTGTGCCGGCTGTACCTAGGCTCGCGGACTCTGACTCAAAAATGAACCAATCAGAGCTAAGCCTTCAAGCTCAAGGCTTGACTTTGAATACTCCGATTGGTGTAGAGTAATTGAGTCAGAGTCAGTGAGCCTAGACACAGAGGTGTGATTCTGTAACGATAAAAAAGTAATAAATTCATTGTTTATCACAAGTTCTTATGACGATAAACGAAATTTATCAAAACAGAATTGGGGCCCAGGCACACTTCTGGAGACAGTCCCTTACATTTTCGTACACTTTTGTAAATTTTATAAAGTGTGAAATAATGTAAAAAACCACAATAATCTACAAATTAAAAAAATGTAAAAAAAGTGTAAAAAAATATAAAAAACTATAAGATAGTGTAAAAAATGTAAAAAGTGTAACGAAAGTGTAGAAAAACGTAAAATAAATTTAAAAAACGTCCGAAATCCACCATTAGTCTACACTTTTTTACACTTTTTTTTACATTTTTTAACATTTTTTTTACATTTATCTGCATTTATTTACATTTTTTAATTTTTGCTAGGGAAGTTATAACAAAAGCATATAGCTAATCCAAAATTTCAAAAGAGAAAAATAACTTAAGTAATTTTATACTCTTTCTGATACATTTTAACAAAATTAATGTTATTTACCCTATCATTGAAAAAAAAACACGCAAAAAATGGATTACCAAAGCTGAAAAAATGAACATAAAACAAAAATCACATCGAGAAAATAGAAAATTGATTGTTGACTGGAATTGAGATAAATAAACAAAAGGAATGACAACTTTTGTTTTATAAAAATCTATTCGTATTGGTATAATAAGTAGAAGACTAGAACACATGAGCTTCTAAACTGTAAGATAAACTGAGATCGCAGCGCGCGCATGCAAGCATGGATACACACATCTTATACAAACATACATATGGACATTTTTCAAAAAATATTTATTTCGACTCCAAAATAACTCAAATCACATTTCTAACACGTTTTTACGAAACCTAAATTTTTACTAAGGTAATTTCTGGATAATTCGGCCGTACACCTCCTCTTCGTCCACACACATTTCTTCGGCCCTATTGAACTTGGTCATTTGGACTTGGTTACAAAAGAATTAATCCAAAAAGTGGCTGTATTATTTATCTACACACGCTAACTGTAACTTTACAGTTAGCCAGTTTTTGTATTTAGTTCTTAGCAAGGCTAATTTCATTTTTGGAGTGTTTGCAATTTTTTAGTAGTAGATACGACATTGTATATTAATGCATATTTATATAGTTTTTTTGATTTTGCATTAACAATTTTTGTTGGAATAACTTTGACGAATTAACTACATAATATGCAAAGTTAATATCACTTTTAGGGCGTCCTCAATTTTTTTTTTCATAGCTAGATATATGGGAAAATCTCTGGAAATTTTAACTTCTATGCACGCTTAACTCAGCAAGAAATTACTTAAACAAAACAGTTACATAAAAGTTATAAGTTCCAGAGATTTCCCCATATATATTTTGATGTATATTAGTTTTTTCTAAACATGCATGCAGACACATTCAACAATTAAATTTTTCGCCAAGGTGACTGAATTATCTAGAGTTACCAATATTATTTTCACCATACCCTGGCCGAAAGTACCACTTTGGTATGATGAAATAGTATATTACGCAACTAGGGTCGAGGTAAAAACTTGGCCAGTCCAGAATACGTGTAAATTGTCACACGAGCTGTGGACTGTCCAAGTTTTTCTCTCTCTATAGATGCGTAATATCCCTACTGAAAAATCTCACGTGAGATCTCAGGTGAGAACTCACATGAGATCTCACGTGAAACCTCACGCCAAAATCTCATCTGAAATTCTGGTCCGCGAGCTGCTAAAATTCCTTCAATGATAAAAAATCAGTTTCTGGGAATTAGGAGTCGCCTATTAGGTTACGCCCCCCCCCCTCCCCCGATAAGTTCAAAAATCTATGTTTTGAAGCGATTTCTTGATTGAAGCTAAAAATGTAAAAAATGGCTAAAACGCTTCAAAACGTAGATTTTTGAACTTATCCGGGGGTGGCATAACCTAATAGGCGATTCCTAATTCCCAGAAACTGATTTTTTATCATTGAAGCAATTTTAGCAGCTCGCGGACCAGAATTTCAGATGAGATTTTGGCGTGAGATCTCACGTGAGATATCAGGTGAGAACTCACATGAGATCTCACGTGAGATTTTTCAGTATAGGGATACTATTTTATGGAGTGGTAGAATCTCCTATTTTAAAAAAATGATGGATTTGTTGTGAAACCAATTTATTCGTCATTTGGTTGGTGGGAGCAATGGGTTGCTAGGTTATGAAAACAAAAATGATGCAAAGTTTTGCTAAAAATTACTGCGTACGAAGCGCGCTTACGGCCTGTCTTCATAGGCGAATGATGAATTATGCCAGATGAAAAAATGTTGTTGTCTACTAAATTTATAGTTAGTGGTGTACCTTCGGTCCTTCGGTGTGTTGTTCTTTGACCACTGACTACAAATTTAGTAGATACCATATTGAAAATATCCACCTTATCCAGCTGGATATTTTTAATTGGGTACCGGACAACAAAATTTTTACATCGGGCATAATTCATCATTCATAATTCATCATTCGCCTATGAAGACTGGCCGTTAGGGAAGCCTATATAGTATTGTAAAACTTAAGAGGATGTAAAAGTCCTACTTTGCCTTTAACCCTGTTTTATCGGCGGAACAAGTAAAAATAATAAATATAAAAAAAAGAAAATGATTTAGGTCTTGAACAAAATTAGTTGCCCTGCGTAATCCATCGTTCTATAAAGTTTCAAGGCAAAAAACAACGACACCATTGTTTATTCTTGGAGTGGAAATTAATAAAAATGACCACATTTCATTCCAGGAATAAATAAAGGTGTCGCCGTCATTTTGTCTTGCAACTTCGTAGAACAATGAAAATATTACTACGAATTACGCAGGGCACCTGAATTTATGTTCAAGACGTAAATCGATATTCTTTTCTAAACACTATAATTAGGCCCTACGTCGCCTATGGGTCCCGTACACAAATTTATAAAAAAACTAATAACGTAAAGTAGACTGCATTTTTCACAAAATTGGTCAATCAAAACACGAATAAAAGTCTAGCTTTACGTTCAATTCTATTTTATAAATTTTTATTTGATCTATTTTATGAAACGATAAAACCCGCTGCTACACGGAGAAAAATAGTATAACAAATACAAATATAATTTGTAATAAAAATTACTATATTCCCTGGCGGAAGTAAATACTGCACATATCTGCACATCTCTGCACATCTCTGCACATTTTTGCACATTTTTACACATTTTTGCACATTTTGTCCACTTATTAGACTTTTGTAAAAAAATGTGCAAAAATGTGCAGAAATGTGCAGAAGTGTGCGGTTATGTGCGGGAATGTACAGAAATGTACAGAAATGTACTCTAATATGTACAAATGAATGTTTATTTATCATACTAAACGAAACAAGAATTTAATTTTCTACAATTTAAAAAACATATTCTTAAAGTAAGAAAATATTTACAGAACGAAAATTTTAAAAATATAAACTTCTTTTTTGATAGCGCTCTAGAATAAAGGTAATACCAAAGAAGAAAATTTAGAGAATATATTTTCAGTACTGGTCTGATTTCTACTTTGCCGGCACTAAATTTTTTAAGCAACTCGAATTTAATTAATTAATGTCTTATCATTAAGTTATTCATTTTCTTAAAATATTGTGTAAATATAAAAAATGATTAAAAATCATTAATATATTAGATGAATAATCAAAATGTAATATCAATTAAATAAATACGGATAATGCACCTTATGTAAATGAAAATGCCCAAATTCTTGAATGCGAGCGATAGCGTAACCGGTTTGCGTGCGTGTGTAGTAACCCAAGGGTCGTGGGTTCGATTCTCGGTCAGGAAGAAAATTTTATGTTTTTTTCTGCGATAATTAAAATGCAATTTAATTGATAATAAACAATTTCTAATGAACATGCGAAATATTTATACTAATGATTAACAAAGTTTTTATACATTTATGAAGCTCATTAATTTTTCATCTGATAATTATATTGAATTGTACCTACACATTTTCGTACATTTCTGTACATTTCTACACGTTTCTGCACATTTCTGCACATTTTTGCACATTTTTGTACAAAAGTCTAATAAGTGAACAAAATGTGCAAAAATGTGCAGAAATGTGCAGAAATGTGCAGAAATGTACAGAAATTTACAAAAATGTGCAGAAATCTACATAATTGTACATATATGTGCAAATATGTGCAGATATGTGCAGTTTTTACTTCCGCCAGGGTTGTGTAGGAAAAGTGTGACATTCTCAAATTATGGAGAGTTTTGTTATGTTTATAACAAATATTACGATAGGCATAATAATATTGACAACATCGCTTAGGAAATAAAACGATATCTCTCTAGAAAAATTGCTATGTTGTATAGTAAAAATTATACTATAGTAAAATTTATAAAATAGTGTAAAAATATTTGATATATAATATTAGAATTAATGTTACGCAATTAACAAATTTTATTATCAAAAGAATAAAAATTGTTATCTTACATACTAAAAATGATGCTATAGTAAAATTTGTATAATAATATAAAAACATTTACTACATTAAGTTAGAACTTTTATTATGTAAGTTATAAATTTTATTATCGAAAATAATATCTAGTCAAAATGATATCTGTTCATTTCATGGTGTACATATATAGATATACTTTCGGTAAATAAAGAGCGTACAATCATAGTAGTGCATATTAAGTATCGGCCGAAACGCCTCACGCTTTTATGCGTACACGGAGAAAAATTCCCAGAGCTCTAGGCCATGCTTATAGCTTCACCGAATTTTCTTTTCACCGAAAATCGAGATGATTGCCAGCACGGCGCGGAGAGCTGACGGCAACGTGCGGACCTGCAGTGCCGACGCTATCTCTGGTGGTGGATGGGGCACTGTCAGTTAAGGGGATGCCTTACTCGTACTATTACCGACCGAGCAATTCACACAGTTTCAAGCTGATTAAAAATAAAATACGTCGAATCACAAAAAATCAAGAGAACACTCTTCTGTGTTTTTTAACGTTCTATCATCCAGTCAAAGTTTGGAGTCGAAATATCAAGCCGTTTTTTCAAAAACTTTGAACGAAATTAAATTTAATTTCGTTCAAAGTTTTTGAAAAAACGGCTTGATATTTCGACTCCAAACTTTGACTGGATGATAGAACGTTAAAAAACACAGAAGAGTGTTCTCTTGATTTTTTGTGATTCGACGTATTTTATTTTTAATCAGCTTGAAACTGTGTGAATTGCTCGGTCGGTAATAGTACGAGTAAGGCATCCCCTTAACTGACAGTGCCCCATCCACCACCAGAGATAGCGTCGGCACTGCAGGTCCGCACGTTGCCGTCAGCTCTCCGCGCCGTGCTGGCAATCATCTCGATTTTCAGAAGAGTGTTCTCTTGATTTTTTGTGATTCGACGTATTTTATTTTTAATCAGCTTGAAACTGTGTGAATTGCTCGGTCGGTAATAGTACGAGTAAGGCATCCCCTTTAACCTCACTATATAAGCACGGCCTCGACTTTTCTCCGTGTACTAGTCGAAGGTGTAGGTAAGTAACTTATTGCGTCATTACTTTCTTTTGTCACGTGTGAAAACCGTTGTTTACTCGCTACTCGCACATAGAAACTATGTAATCTTTCGAAGGTCATTTTCGTTTTTTGCGTTCATGTAGAAACCGGCATCAGCATTATTATGCTGTAAGTGCGTGGGTTACTGGATGTCGAGTGAAACACCGAGAGCGAGAGACTAAAAGTTACGCTGGCTTTTGAGACGTTCTGTAAGTATTTGTTGTCATCTATTTATTACATTATCAAGTAGCTAGAAATGCATCGTTTCGGTATGACTTAATACGTATGTATTGCGTTCGTACATCGATAAGATTTAACAAATATAAAACAAACATAACCTCAACTAATGAGTTAATTTCGTGCATAGTCAGAGAATATAGAATATATTATCTTTACGCATAGAAGGTCGGATCGGGGGGTTTCGGTGAACGGGTGAAGCCGAGTTAAGCGTTAGTTCCGTACCCCATGAGGCAGGCGGCGCTACGTTCGGGGTACGCGCGAGATTCAAATAGCATTAGTAAGGAATCAACTTGAACCGTAAATCTTGGTCATTTATTTGGATAAAGTTACTAAATATTTAGTTTATAATTTTTTATTAATATTTTTAAGTAAATATATACTTAATTTATAGATGGACGTTACATCTTATCAAATCAAACCACTTATATTATACATTTAATATTTGCAAAAATCAAAGAAAGCTATTTTTGGTTATAGAAAACGTAATATAAATAATTACAAATTAATAAAGATACAATAATAAAACGAAATATTGGTCATTATAAGAAAATTATGTAATTATTATTTCAAATAATAATAGAAATTATCATATTTTTAAAAAATTCCTAAATTTTTTACTTCATATAACTTTAAATAATAACATTTTAATTTATATATAAAATATTTATATAAAGAATAATTTATATTAAAAAGTTCACAAAATTAATGTTAAGGATTTTAACTTTGATTTCCTGCACTTAGCTAATGCCAAGTCTACACGACTTGTATGCACACACGACCCGAGGCATTTTTACAAAGTATATGCAAAAATATAAAACTTAATAATAATACTACTTTCACTAATAATAAAACTTACTACTTCTGAACTTATAAAACTGAATGATAAATGCACTTCAAGTAAAAACTATATACGGCACATCTGCATGGATCGGCCGTTACTCGCGGAATGAAAACAAAACAAACACTGATTGTTGTTTTCGCGCCGCCGCGCTTTTCTATAATTTCTGTTGCTGTTCTCCCGCCGTTTTTATATTGTATATATGCATAACTAATGCATTTAGTTTTATGATATCATTAGAAAAGTAAGATTCTTTTATAAAATCAATTTTATTTGAAATGAATTGTATCTTTTTATAAATATATTACTCTTTTATATACTAACATCTACACTTTGTGCACGCATTCAAATAAAAAATACTTACCAATATCATGCATAAAAAATTATAATATTTCTAAATACTTTAACCTTACTTATAATTGTTTTAATTTTTTTATTAACATTTTCATTCAAGTTATAAAATAATTGGACTTTAGACTAACAAGATTTTGGCAACTAATTTTATTTAAATACTGCTGATGTTTTAGGAGTATTATCATAAAATTAGTTGCTAAAATCTTGTTCGTTAAAGTTCTAGTTATTTTAAAACTCATAACAACTTTTGTAGAACATTTTATCTAACTTTAATTTTCATTAAAATGTGTGATAGTTAATTCAATATGTATCGTTTAACGAATTTATTAAATTCCACATAATTTGTCTAGTTTTCAAAGATGTAACGTCCATCTATAAATTAAGTATATATTTACTTAAAAATATTAATAAAAAATTATAAACTAAATATTTAGTAACTTTATCCAAATAAATGACCAAGATTTACGGTTCAAGTTGATTCCTTACTAATGCTATTTGAATCTCGCGCGTACCCCGAACGTAGCGCCGCCTGCCTCATGGGGTACGGAACTAACGCTTAACTCGGCTTCACCGAAACCCCCCGATCCGACCTTCTATGCGTAAAGATAATATATTCTATATTCTCTGGCATAGTTTAATTTATGTTTAGACAACTGACATTAGTAAACACAAATAAATTCATAATATTTATTTATTTATTTAATTCTGTCTTTATACACTCATAAATTTTTTATAAAATCTGCTATTTACTTTTCTTTTACTTTGTGAATTTATTAAATGTGAATTTATTAAATAAAATTTCTTTATGATAGGGTGGTGTTTGAATATTAATTAATTTATGAGAGTGGAAGATGTCGGTTCAAGCAGGTATCCAGGCCAAGAAAATTCATTTCACGGACTTTGTTCAAGATGTTAGCAGTTATTGTACAATAAATTGGAGTTTTGTTTCATTTTAAATTACATAATAATTCTAATTTTTAGGCAGACCCTCTGGTGTCGAACAACAGGTTCTCGTATCTCTAACACCACATAATTTTACTGTACTGGAAAATCAAAACAACATCCATTCAGCGCATACGGGTCCTGATAATTCAGTGAACTCTAACGTGGGCCAACAAAATGCTTTTAATAAGGAAAACAACCCTGCGCCAGTAGCAATTACTGATGCAGCCACTGCAAACCCAGAAGAAGCCGCAATTAACGAAGAGTGGATTGAAAATGCTGATCCAGTCGACACAGCCATTCTTGAACCACAATTTATAAGTACAGTATGTATATATTACACGTTCATTGCAAAACTACCTTGTAGAATGTAATAGAATCTTAATTTTAAGGGCTTAGAAGCATATTTGAAAAAAAATTCAATAGGAAAAGAAATTTTAAAGCATTACAAAAAATGTGTTGAGGAAAAGCACCCCCTCTCAAGGAATATTAGGTCAAAACTGACACGTTTAGTTATTCAGCGAGAGAAGGATTGGGCTCTAAGAGATATCACTTCAGATCAAATTCTCGACAAATTCATGTAAGTTTGAACATAGTCTTACTGCATAAAGGGCATTTTTTATATTTCATAAAAAATAACTGCAAGATCATTTTTTATTTATATTTTCATATTTGTTTTTAAATAATTCAATATTAAATATGTATTTTTATGTTTTTTACAGAATCACTTCAGAAAGGTTTATGATATTAGCTGAAGAAATAGCAAGGATTTTTAAGTATGAAACTATTGGTACATACTACACTCCTTTCAAAAAAGTTGGTGAGCAGTCAATTTTGCCATCGGGTAAACTGTGGCATCATTACAACTATATAAAGTGTCGTTTACAGGAAGCTTCACTTCTTGTTAGAAAAGAAGAAACAGAAACGGATATAGTTATTGTTTCTAACAGTGGTGAGTAATATAATATATAATATATAAATATTTATTAAAATACCTTAACATATGTATTTTATAATTTTTTTTATATAGAAATGAATAAGATAAACTGGCTTAGTTCCAATATCGATCCATGGACTGACGTTTTACAATATTGGAATGAGACTTATGCAGCGAGACGAACATTGTATTTACTTAATAAAGATTTTTCAGTTCAAGATTATTTTGATAAATTCAAATGTTTATCTACACAAGAAGGGAAAGACTTGGTAAGAAAAATTGCAGCTTTTATTCTTGTAGTAATCGAAATAAATACTGTCCTGTGATCACAATTTCTATTTTACATTAACTATTAGTGTAATAATTTTTTATAATGTATTAAATATAAACTCATACGTTGTTTTAGTTTTTGTTAGACTTTGCTCGACTTCATCCAAATAAGGAATACATTGGAGATGATGAATGGGAGAAAATAAAAAATATACTAATTTTTGAACTTACCAAAGTTACAGTAAAAAATCCAGTGGAATTGGGTTATATAAATTGCTTGAACTCTGGTGATTTAAATAAAGGTGCGTATTTTTTATACTTATGGATTTAGTATACTTTCACACACCTTGTGTGAAGATCACTTTTCTGTGATTTTGTATATATGAGTCCGCAGCGCGCAGCAACCAGAACCCTCAAGCGCGCAGCTTCGTTTCGCCCGGGCGACAAACTTCACTTGTTCGGTGGTCGTCTATTTTACATACTAATTGCATAATATACTATATAAACTAGAAAATGAATTAATTATTTTAATATATTTTCAGAAAAACAAAACTTTCTGTTGTTGTTTTTACTACCTCATCTACTCCCACCTAAACGAACTGGAAGAAAAAGAAAGCAAACAGACGAAGTTTCCTTACAAAATAATCAACCAGTTACAAAACTATCTGGAAGAACGAAGAGAATCATTTATTCTTTACGTACAGGTGCAATTTCATTAATATATTCGCATAGTTTTTGTGTAATAATAATTACTGATTCATTATTAATATTCTTAAAATATTTTAATAGACTGCTGCTGAAATTGAACCGAAACTACAGGCACGGTGGTCCTCGATTGACTTCAACCCAAAAGGGTTTGCACCTTACCGATATCGACGGATCCGAATTCCTACATGTTTCTTGAGTATTTTACGACCAAAATAAAAATCTTAAAATGAGCCGTTTTTGAGAAAACCAAGTTTGAAGTATTTGTTAAAAATTTTTTTTTTTTTTTTAAATTATATGTGAATGTAAATTATATATGAGCTTATATAATTATTTATAACTATATATTACCACTCAGTAATATTATGTATTAAACAAGATAGATGAGCAAAACAGTTAGAAAATTTGATTCCATGAAAAGTTATAGAATTATTGAAATGGATATGATCAACAAATATCGTTTACGATTTCGAAGTAGAAGACATCATCAATACAGCATAAGCTCACAAATTAATTTCAGGCATTTTTGTCAACACGAGTTTACGGTCAAAGGTAGAATCTATATATACTGTCCAAATATAAACAGAGAAGAAGAGATAAAGTAATAACAGTAAGCACATATCGCTTACTTCGTCGATTTAGTCCATTGTCGTTCAGTTCGAAATCATGCTGTTTAGAGAAGCGAGAAGAGTTAAGGATCATACGC
Source organism: Torymus aiolomorphi (assembly GCA_036365515.1). Lineage (NCBI taxonomy): Eukaryota > Metazoa > Arthropoda > Insecta > Hymenoptera > Torymidae > Torymus > Torymus aiolomorphi. Next base: position 47,961,044 of record CM070875.1, on the reverse strand, counting down.
GAACACATGAAGAAAGTCGGCATTTCGTATGCTTATTGTGCTTTAGAAAAGGTAAAGTGATGGTGAACATAGGAAAAAGTTTGAAAGTGAAAATAGAAAGTTTATTTGACAATTATGATTCTACAAATGAGTGTCTTCCAGTTGTGGTATGTACATCATGTAAAAGAAATTTATACCGTCCCAATCTAGACAAAAGTGTAGTAAAACAAGTAGATTTTAAATAGTATCAGTTGAAAAGAAATACTAGATCGAAAAATGAAGAATGTTGCGATTGTCATTTTTGTAAGACAGCGAGATTAAACGGCAAGAATGTACCGCTTCCTCAAGACATTTTTTTTTATAAATCAAAACACGATGAGATTCTTAATAAATCAAATAAAGGTGAAAAGGTTGTTAAACGTTGTTCTAATTGTTTTGTGGATATTAAAAGAGGGATGAATCACGCTTGTACAAAATCCAGTCGCGTGAATAATATAAATAATTTTGTAAGTAATACGTTCGAGCCAAAACAAAAAGAACAGTTAGTTTCTTTATTATTGAAAGATACAGTAAAAAATAAAAATGATACAGTCAAATTTAATATCATTAACGCAATTAAAAGGCGGACGATCACTCAATGTTACCATCGGGAAAAATAGTAGAACAGAAAAACTAAAACAAACTCTTTTTAGTGTAGAAGATTTTCAAAAAATAAAAACAAGTTTCAATTTAAGTTATAAAACGAGATGTGGATTAGCTTCAGTTATTCGCACTGCGACGAAAAATTTGAAAATTATTGAATCAGGTTTAAAGCGTAAACTTTTCGAAAATAACCACTCTGTAGACCAATATTTCAATTTTAAAAAATTTGATTTTGTAAAAATAAAAGCTGATAACGTTTCTGATACTGCTGAAACCGTTGTATATATATTGTACTAATCTCCACGATTTTATTAAACACGTTGAAGAGGAACGACAAATCACTGAAACGGCTCACCTGAAATTTGGAAAGATGGAGGTGGCGGGTTCCTGAAAATTTGTATTTCCGTTCAGTTATTTTCTGAGGTCGGAGGGTGTCTTGAAACAAAGGTTAGTTACAATCGCCGAAGTTTCAAGAACGGAATAGCAGCAGAAAAATTTAAAAATTCCAGTGTGAAAAAGTTATTTATTCTCGCATTAGCACCGTGCACACAAGAGAATTACGATAATGTTTCACAAGTATGGTTAGAGCTGAGAATCAGTAATTTCGATGGAACTATTGCAACAGATCTTAAACTTGCCAATATAATTGCAGGAATAATGTCTAGCTCTAGTTTGTATCCTTGCACATGGTGTTACGCAAAAAAGAATTGTCTAAATGAAATTGGATGTTATAGAACGATTGGAAATACGCTTAAAAATTACAAGGATTGGCGTGACGCGGGAAGTAAAAAAGCTGAAGCTAAAAAGTATAAAAATTGTATTCATCCACCGCTTATCGAGACTAGTGTAGACAAGTCATTTTTAGAGATCATTCCTTCTCTTGAGTTGCATTTAATGCTAGGGGTGGTAAATACTTTATTTAGCCATTTAATAAGCGGATTTGAGCAAGAAGCTTTAAAATGGGCAGAATTATGTAACGTTCAGCGCGAAATAACGCATGGAAGTCCAGCGTTCAAAGGCAATTCATGTAAAATATTGCTAAACAAGGTTGATGTGTTGCGTGCAAACTGTAGCTTGGGTTGTTTAAAGTTCGTCGAAGCTTTTCAGAGTTTTAATAAGGCTGATTTCACTAAATACATAGCCGAATTCAAAGAAAGTTATTTAGCTTTAAATGTATCTGTCACACCCAAAGTTCATGCGGTATTTTTCCACATTGAAGATTTTTGTCTGAAAATGAAAATAGGACTAGGATTCTACAGTGAACAAGCTATGGAATCAGTACATTTTGACTTCTCTGCTACTTGGGAAAAATATAAAGTTGCTAGAAATAATCCAGATTACGAAACAAAACTATTGAGAGCAGTTTGTGAATACAACTCTAATCATATGTAAAAAGTTCTAATGATTCTGTGTATATATGAAATACATATAAAATAACAATGTAAAAAGATCTAATGATTTTTATGTGTGATTGAAATACATATAAAATAACAATGTACAAAGTTCTAATGATTTCTATGAATGTATGAAATACATATAAAATAACAATGTAAAAACTTCAAATGATTTCTATGTATATATGAAATATATATAAAATAAACATTTTATAAACAAAACTTTTAACTATTTTCTATGGTATAATCTGTATGTCTAACAAAATATTTTCATTTTACAGGAATATTTCTAATGTTTCTTTACAGGCACTTTCGGACAAACGAATTTTTCCCATTCAAATACTTCAAACTTGGTTTTTTCAAAAACGGCTCATTTTAAGATTTCTATTTTGGTCGTAAAATACTCGGAAAACATGTAGGAATACGGATCCGTCGATATCAGCAAGGTGCAAATACTTTTGGGTTGAGGTCAATCGAGGGCCACCGTGCAGGATCTTAGAAATCGCCTTGTACAAGATGGAGCGACATTTCAACCGCTTATAGTAGCAGTAGGCACTAGCGTTATGCGAATAGAATCATACTATATTGCTGCAAACAATCAGCTGTATCAATTAAATAATTGTTTAAAGGCTTTTGTATTGGCGCTGAAGATATTTTTTACCTTAGATTGTAACTACCCAAAAAAAACGCAAACAATTTGGATTTTTCTTCAAAAAATACTGTTAAATATTGATTTACCATCAGACATTGTTACTATTCAAATGAGTGTTTTACTAGGACTTATTGCGGCTAAATAAGTAATTTGATTTTTTAAAATGGTTTTATGTCAGTACTGTCATATGTTGTTTGTAGACAGCAATGCATTGTATAATCATATCATCAAATCGCATAACGATTTGGAAAATTATAAATGCGTTTTTGAAAATTGCCATCGTGTTTACACTTTATTTAACTCTTTTAAAAAACACGTGCGTGCGAAATATAGCATTTTTCCTGTAGAATCAGAATGTTCTTCTGCAGTTGATTATAATTTTACAAATATCCAGCATTCAACTAACGAAACCGAATATGAATCCGATAGCGATTGCAATGAGTATTTATATCAGTTGGAAGAAGCGAATACTGTAGAAAATATGAATATAAATATTAATTTTGATGATGATCCAGCTTTACATTCTGATTGGGAAAATTACTTGAGGAATGCTAGTTTAAAATATACTGCGAGTTTGTATAATTTAAACATATTCCTAGAAAATTTGTTAATGACATCATTTGTGAAACTGAAAAATTTTTTTAAATAATATCAAATATTTTAAAAGATAGTGTTATAAATCGATTAGAACATTCAAATTTGCATAACTTAAATAAAATTAACAAACTTTTTGATACTTTTTCCAACTGCTTAACTATTGTAAATAGCGAACAAAAGCGTTTTACTCAATTTAAAAAATTGAAAACGTTTGTTTACCCCGAAAGTTATGACATAGGTGAAAGGAGAGAATATAGAAAAGTTAATAATGTTCAAACTTTAGTTCATATAAGAGTCAATGCTCAAATAATTCCTTTAAGATTAGTATTAAAACTTTTTTTTGAGTTACCTGGAATATTTAGTGAAACAATGGAATATATGTATGACTTGAATTTTAATGATAAAATAATAACTAATTTGGTACAAGGTAAATACTGGAAAAATCGACTTAAAACTTTTAAAAATAAAATAGTTCCTCCTTTATTAACCTTTAGAGGACGGGATGGCCCCTATACGAGCCATGCCCATGATCGACCCTTTACATGTGTTAGTTTTGAGATGTGAGACATCACAAAAACTCGATTTCTATAGAAAAGTGAGAGAAAACAGTAAACCCAAATCCCCGTCCTCTAAAGGTTAATATATTTTGACGACTACGACAATAATAATCCATTGGGATCACATAAGGGTATTTCAAAAACAGGCGCTGTATATATTAGCATTCCATCACTGCCTTCGCAGTATCAAGCAAAGCTTGAAAATATTTTTTTATTCGCCTTATTTAACTCTTTAGATAGACAAGTTTTTAGTAATTCTATTATATTTTCAAAAGTTATTGAACAGCTTAATGATTTAAACGAATTTGGAATTGATATAGAGTTACCATCAGGGACAACAAAAATATTCTTTGAACTTGCATTACTTGTTGCCGATAATCTTGGCCTTCATTCTCTCTTAGGTTTAACGGAAAGTTTTAAGGCCACTATATTTTGCCAACATTGTTTAATTAAACAAACCGATAAAAACTTTGTGTTACTTGAAAAAGAATGCGAACTTCGTACGGTAGATAATTATGAAAATTTGCTGGACGTAAATGATCTCAAAATATCAGGTATTAAAGAAAAATGCGTCTTTCATGCTATCAATCATTTTCATATGTGTCAAAATATTTGCGTGGATGTGATGCATGATCTTTTAGAAGGTGTCTGTCGATACGACGTTGCGTTAATATTTAAAAATTTTATATACATTAAAAAATTGTTTACTTTAGACGAGTTGAATGTAAGACTACATAGCTTCGATTACGAGCCGAGATACTGCATTAACAAACCTCCAGAAATCAATGAAAGTTCAATTAAAAAAGGTTACATTATGATGTCATCATCAGAAATGCTGTGTCTAATCCGTCATTTAAATTTAATTATTGGACCTATGATACCTAAAGAAGATGAAGTTTGGGAATTATTTATTACACTAAAAGAGCTCATAACTATGGTATCTAGCACGAATTGGCATCCATCTTCACACAAAGCTTTAGAAATTATCGTTTATGAATATTTATCACAATTAAATTCACTATTTCCAGCATTAAACCAAAACATCATTTTTTAGTGCATTACCCGCGATGCATGTTGTTATTTGGCCCTTTATGGAAGCTATGTTGTCTAAGATTTGAAAGCAAAAATCAAGAAGGTAAACAAATTTCTCAAAATACAACAAGTCGCGTTAATATCAATAAAACAATCGCGATCAAGCACCAATTGTATTTAAATTATAAGTTTATGACAAAGCAACCGAGTTATAATCTTTTTGAATCTCAAATAAGAACAAATCAATGTATTAATAATATTGAGCAATATGTAGATTTTATTCATTTATTAAAAAATCTAAATTTAGAAAAAATTGTACCAGTTAAGTACGTAGATTATATCGGTAAAAGAATTAAAAAGAACAATGTGATTGTCGAATTTTGTGATGATGGTCCGAAATTTCACATGGTTCATGGTATAATACTACATGAATCTTAACATTTTTATAACACAAAAATTGAATAACTGCTTGTTTAGCTATCATTTGCAGGCTTACAGAATTTACGATTTAAGGAAATTCCAATGGTTTTTATTGTATGAATCAGATATAAGAAACTGTATTATTACATATAAAATTGTACTACCTGATGGTTATTATGTGAATAAAAATTGGATTTAATTGCGTTATTTTAGATATTTATTATTTTCCAATAAAACCATTATTAAATAGAAATTATGATTTAATTTTTTACCCTCATAAATAGTTTAATAAACTCAATCAAACTTCAGTTTTTAACGCTGTAGAATCAGATTTATTTTATTGAAAAGTAAATTTGATGATTAAGAAAAAGGTACAGCATTATATTGTAAACTTACAATAGTATGTTTTTAATTTTAAGAACGCTAATAGTTTTAATCTTATTCAATATTAAATGTTAAAGGGAGGCTGACTCAAAATTTCTGTGTGGGGAATCGAGCTAGGGATATTATGGTTATTCCGCCTATCCTAGATGGCGTACTTCAATTTTCTAGTTATTTGGCTCTCCCGCAAGTGTCTGGAAATTTCTGAATTGACTATATAAGAAAAATAAGCTACATGGTTTTCATGCGAAAAACATATGCTCCGTTCGGCGTGTTATAATTAGCGATCGAAATAATATTTAAGATGGATTAGTGTAGGTGTAGGATAACAATGCGAACATATAACGATTCCGATGAAATATGCGAATACTATAATTAATATCAAACTGTAAACGTTCCAAATGTACAATCTACAAATGAAACTTCCAATATGTCAGTTTCAAATTAATTCATCAACCTTAAGTTGACGGATATCTACTACTATTTTATCTTAATAAAATAATCATTACTTTACTTCTTTAAATTTATATTTAAAACATAGTAAAATATTTTATTGTACATAGTAAAAATTACTATGTTGGATAACAAAAATTGATATATTTGATAACAAAAATTATTATGAGTAAATTTTACTATATTACATAACAAAAATTATTATTCTGCCGAAATGTCACACTTTTCCTACACAATATAGTAATTTTTGTTGCAGATTATCTTAATATTTGTTATACTTTTTTTCTCCGTGTAACTGCTTTGGCAGAATGCTATCTCAAAGTACTTTTTAATTTTAATTCATCCTATACTATCATTAAAAACAAAACTTTTTATTACGTTCTTTCTTCATATAACTTAATTAATATCTAAAATTTGTATACATTTTATTTGTATTTTTTTATATTGTCCATATATTAATAATGTAGATATTGCTTCCTTCTAGAGGAAGCTTTGTGATAGTAAATTTTTGAGTTGTTGTAAAAACATGTTATAATAAATTGTGTTCCGAGGTGTTAGGAATCAAAATACATGGTTTTTGAAAAATGTCTGTATGGATGTGTGTGTGTGTGTGTGTGTGTGTGTGTGTGTGTGTGTGTGTGTGTGTGTGTCTGTGTGTGTGTGTGTGTGTGTGTGTGTGTGTGTGTGTACGCCTGGATCTCAGCTCCTACTCGGTCGATTTTGACCGGACAGGTCCCATTTTTTTGTTTTTTTTTTGCGTGATAGCGGGTCAAAAATCTGTTTTTTGGTTGAGGCGATGCGTTTTTGTTTTTTTCAAATTTTCGATTTTCTCAAAACTTTTTTGATTTTTTTTAATGATAGGATCGAGTTATTCGAATCTGATGGGTAGCGTTCGAAAGAGAATTAAAATACCTATATTTTCTAAAAAAAAAAAAGTTTCTAGCTATCGCGGTTCTTTTGTTATTAACAAAAACGTGTTTTTTTTAGAAGCTTATAACTCCTAAACTTAACGGTCAATTTTTTTGAGAAAAATCATGATAATACAGAATATAAATAGCTATAGTCTGTTGAAATTTGAATACATTCTGTAGGCTAGATTTTGAGTAAAAAATTGAAAAATGAAAAAAATCAGTTTTGTATGTCCAACGATTACAAGAGTAAAATTGACTTAATGGCTTCAAAATTCCTTTAAGAGGTAGATTTTTTATAGTTCTCGGTCGAGTTCTTTGGGCAAAATGATTGGTCCGTAAATTTCAGAGATATTTGAGGTTAAATTTTTTTTAACCTTTTCTTAAAATCGTAATTTCTCGAGAACGGCTCTATGTATCTGAATGGGATGGGTGGCATTCGAAAGAGAATTAAAATACCTATATTTTCTAAAAAAAACTAATTTTCTATCTATCACAGTTCTTTAGTTATCATCAAAAACAAAAACGTGTTTTTTTTTTAAAACTCATAACTCCAATGATGTTATCATCATTACGAATGCATTATATTCTGTATTATTATCATTTATTTGTGAGTTATGAACTTTTTAAAAAAAACACCTTTTTGTTAATAACAAAATAATCGTGATAACTATTTGCTTTATTATAAAATATAGATATAACAATTTTTAATATTCATAAATGAATTTAATTATAATTATGCAATAAATTGTTTAAAAAATTATAAATTTTGTTATTATAAATTAATTAAAGGAATCAACAAATTAGGGTAGAGGAAGCTACGGGCCAATGAATTGGCAGCGGTTTTTTTTTTGTTATGATAAATCTACTTATAATCGTCTAATATCATCAATTTCAAGAGCTTACACAAAATGGACCTACTTCTGACACATCTCCAAACCTAACGAGGAGAAAAATTATTTTCGATTTTTTCCCATTTTTTTTTTTATTTTTTTGTTAACCGTCTTAATATTATCCGATTGGGCGGAAAAAAATATGAATAGATAGGAAATTTCAAGACCTTTCAGAAAATGGACCTACTTCTGACAGATTTCCAAACCCAGCGATAATAAAATTTATTTTCGATTTTTTCATATGTTTCTTTATTTTTTTTATCCGTCTTAATATTATCCGACCAACTATGTAATTGAACTTGCACAACTTCAAAATGAACTTTATATACCTGCCAAAGATGAACTTGATATCTCTTGCCAGGACAAATTTATTATACACTAGCGTTAATTTGGCGCGCTACGCGCGCCCTCTCTTCCCCGTTTCTCGGTTTCTTTCGAGTTTCGAGATCGATTCGAGATTTCGAGATACCTCGTAGAAACATTCGAAAACCGAACGAATCTCGATCGCTCAATTTATATTAAACAGCGAATCCACATTGCATGCGCTATGCTCTATGCGCGATGCGCGATGCCGTCCGAAAAAAAGTTGTTGTTCGACTTCTACAGAATGTATAATCATAGGATAAAGTCGAACAGACCTACTCTCTTGTTATGTCAAACACTCTACCTAAGAGGTTAAGGTAAGTCGAAGCAGCAAATATATTAATTAGTGAAATTTATTATTTATACAGAAGACAATCGTAAAAATATTTATTTTCTTAACAGTTTTCATTTAAGGTAATATATTAATAAATTTTGATAAAACTGGAATATTAAATACGTTTATGTATTCTAACTAATTTAAACTTTCTGATTGTATAGTTGTAATAAAAAATAATATAATTAAAAAATGGATGTACTAAAAATATTGTACATTTATGAGATATTATTATATATCTTACAATTAGAAAGATTATGAAGTTAAAGAAAAAGAAGGCTTTACCCGCGTGAAAATATGATATCAGATCTCATATGAGATTGTAAATGAGATTTTCAAAAGATCGCAAATGAAATCTACATGAGATCTCATATGAGATCTTATATGAGATCCTATTACGAATTTCAGACATTATATCTCACATGAGATCTCATATGAGATCTCATCTGCAATTTTCTATTAAATAAAAAACTTAAGCCGTTAGATCTCATGTGAGATCTCATATGAGATCTCATCTATGATGAAAAGTTTTAAATATTTTTTTATTTCAATTATACAATTACCATGAATACTATTTGCATGTCTTTAGTGTATTTAATTTAATTTGTCGTAGAATCGACGTATCAAAAACAAGGCATGTCTTGTAAGTTCGACTCTTAAAAAGTCATTGAAGTGATCGACTCTCACAGTCTTATACACTCGACATTGACAACTTGTTTATAGGAACAGTCGGCGGGTCGCCACGTATCGGCGAGTGGCGGTAATAAGGAATGGGTCTGGGTGACAAGTTAGTACCGCCACTGGCCGATACGTGGCGACCCGCCGACTGCTCCTATAAACAAGTTGTCAATGTCGAGTGTATAAGACTGTGAGAGTCGATCACTTCAATGACTTTTCAAGAGTCAAACTTAGAAGGCATGCCTTGTTTTTGATACGTCGATTCTACGACAAATTAAATTAAATACACTAAAGACATGCAAATAGTATTTGTATAATTGAAATAAAAAAATATTTAAAACTTTTTATCATAGATGAGATCTGATATGAGATCTCACATGAGATCTAATGGCTTCAGTTTTTTATTTAATAGAAAATTTTAGATGAGATCTCATATGATATCTCACATGAGATATAATTCCTGAAATTTTTTCATTTAATGGAAAATTGCAGATGAAATCTCATATGAGATCTCATGTAGATCTCATTTGAGATCTTTTTAAGATCTCAATTACAATCTTATATGAGATCTCATATCATATTTTCACGCGGGTAACGACTCGGCGATGGTGGGTAAGACCACATCTAAGAAGCCACGTCAGAGACACACTAGGTGGTTATCAACTAGTATTTGTTTACTTTAAAATTCAAGATCATGAAGAGTTTCAGAAGTTCATTGGGATGTCTCCTTCTTCATTTGATAGGTTATTAAATATGGTTAAAGTGAAATTAGTTAAATATGGTCCACGAAAATCTTTAACACCGGCATTGAAACTTGCTGCAGTTTTAAAGTATGTTTATATGCATTTTTACATTTTGTATGTGCAATTTTATGGCATTTATTTTCATTAAAAATATATAATCTCTTAAATTATTTTAGTTTGTTACATCAGGGAGGTAAAATCCTCGATTTTTTGCTATATTTTATAGAATCGGTACATCAACAATCTTCAAATGTGTTGATGAAGTTTATTCAGCAATTGTGGAAAAACTTATTCCGTTGTATTTTCCTCCTCTTAATAAAAATGCTTGGCTAAAAATAGCCAAAGGTTATGAAAAATTGTGGAACGTACCTCATTGTCTGGGAGCACTAGATGGCAAACATTTCAGTTTGGAAAAACCACCTAATTAAGGCTCTATTTTTTATAACTATAAAAACTTTTTTAGCATCGTTTTAATGGCTACATGTGATGCTTACAGAAGGTTCACATGGTTTAATATTAGAGATTATGGTGAGTTTTGACTATTTACAAAAAGAACTTCTTTTTCCATTTATTCATAAATATTTTAATAATTATCACAATACAGGTTCAGCTAATGATGCAAGCATCTTTAATAAGAGTGATTTGAAAGAAAAAATTGATAATAATGATTTGGATATTCCACAGCCATGTACATTGCCACAAAGTGATGTACAAATGCCATATTTTTTTATCGGCGACAATATTTTTGCTTTACAAAAGCATCTATTAAAACCATACAACCGAAGAAGAGTTCTAACTCATACTCAAAAAATATTCAATTATCGAATCACTAGAGATCGCATAAATATTGAATGTGCTTTTGGATTGTTACAAAACAAATGGGCGATACTCCAGCAGGATCATGCTTTTAATCTACATACTTTCCAAAATATAATAATAGCATTGCTTTGTATGCATAATATGCTTATAACAATTGACCTAGAAGACAATGGCAATGAAGATGATATATATGAAGACATGGAGGAAGAAGAGTGTGAAGTTGAAGTTAATGTGCGAAGCGAGCGCCAACGTGATATTCTTGCTCAATATTTTGTTTCTGAAGAAGGCTCAGTTTCTTGGCAAGACCAATACATTAAAAAAATATAGTTAAAGAGAAAAGATATTTATTGGAAACTAAAAAAAAAAATTATTTTTTATCAATATTGTATAAAAGTCAGATAAGATTAATAATAAAATGTATCATATGTTAATTAGCAAAATCAATATTAAAATACTTAATTTTATGAATATTTTACCTAAATCTTTTAAACAAGTTTTGTTAAATTCAATATAAAATTTGGTTTTTCTTATTTTAACATATATATATTATTTAAATTTAATTTTATCCTAATAAAATATTTTACATAAAAATAGTGAAGTATAACAAGTAATTATTTTTGTACAGAAAGATAATTATTTTCTTGAGGAAGCAAGGAGAGATTTCGCACTATTCACTTGCATTTTCAAGATTGATGATGATGCTTTACAGCACCTTTTAGGTTTGACATTCAAAGATTTTGATGGCTTTTGGGTGAATGAAAGGTCACTTGTAGCTAATGAATTTATTAGCTAATATGCTAAACAAGATTTGTGGAAATTAATAAATTTAGTGGCCTGCAGCGTTGTAAATACAGTGACATTACATTTTAGAAAACTAAGAATTGCTCAAGATAATCCCGCGTGAAAATATAATATGAGATCTCATATGAGATTGTAATTGAAATCTCATATAGATTTCATATGAGATCTATATGAGTTCTCATATGAGATCTCATATGAGATCCTTATACGAATTTCAGACATTATATCTCATGTGAGATCTCATATGACATCTCATCAGCCATTTTCTATTAAGTAAAAAAATTTGAGACGTTAGATCTCATCTGAGATATCATATGAGATCTCATCTGCAATTTTATAATTAATAAAAAAATTTCAGACCTTAGATCTCATGTAAAATCTCATATGAGATCTCATGTCTCTGCAATTTTAATTAATTAATAAATAATTTATTGTTAATGTAAAAGTATGAATAAACAGTATATTTTAATGAATCTTAAAAAAGAGCAATCAAGTTTTATCAATACGTATTACTAATATTAATATTTTATTTCATTCTATTTCTAAATATTCCATAAAATATAACATTTATTATAAAAAATAAATATTATAAAAAAAAAAATTTATTGCAAAAATAAATTATTTATTAACGAATGAAAATTGCAGATGAAGTCTCATATGAGATCTCAGATGAGATCTAATGTCTCAAATTTTTTTACTTAATAGAAAATGGCTGATGAGATCTTATATGAGATCTCACATGAGATATAATGTCTGAAATTCGTATAAGGATCTCATATGAGATCTCATATAAGAACTCATATAGATCTCATGTGAAATCTATATGAGATCTCAATTACAATCTCATATGAGATCTCATATTATATTTTCACGCGGGATGCGTAAGGTTAATTTTTTATAATTCATAAAAAAGAAATACACTATTATTATTGTTTCTTATTTCAATTATTTCTTTTTTTGTTTTTAGATTTGATTGTGAAATCAAAACCAGAAACTGATAGAACTGCTGCTTTTGGTTTGACTACATTGAAAGAAATTCATTTGCAAATAAATTCTGTACAAGTCTGTACAATCTTAGCACTTGAAATAGCAATTTAAATTAATCAAGTTTTTACTGCTCTAGGGTTATGAAGTTATAGATAACTTAATAAACGTAATAAGTACTTTTTAGTTTTATAAATTTTCAAACTAAGTAATTAATACGTAATAAATGTTTATTTTAATTTGTGTATTCATAATAAAATATTTTAAATATTTTGATAGAAATTTGGTAAATAAAATTAACATCAAGTTATAATTAAGAATTTCAAATTTATTTAAAAAGATTCAAAATCGACTTGACAATAGATACATTATTTCTTCAATTGTCAAGATATGCATAGAAATAAATTGCTTGAAAAATATCTGACATACATTGTAGTTGATTACAATCAGATATTTTTGAAAAATCTTCTTTAAAATCATTCAACAGCTTTGTTTTCAATATAAAATTCCAAATATTATCATCATTTACATCATTGCTCGCTTGTGTTTTATTCTGCTGGTTGGCACTAGAGGTACTTGGTCCATCATATGCCTCATATGCCAACCCATCATTTTTACCATTAAAATCTAATTCAAGAATCCATGGTTTTTTCCACTTTCTTTACCGTTCTTTTGTATTGGTAGCTCATCATCATCAGCTGAGCTCGGTAGGTGCACGGGTGATAATTTTAATGGAATGTAAGGTTTTCTGACATTCTCCTGAGCCTTTTTGCATACCTGAGGTTTCAAGTGTGGCAGCAGAAATTGCAAATAATCCTGTAAATAATATTCTGCCTTCTTATTGATAGCATTTGTAAAAGCTCTTCGTATTGCCTTCCATCTTTTCTTTACTAAATCTTCTGTACATGTTTATATTTATTTACTTATTATTTATTTATTTATAAAGCTGTTTATATATATCTATATATATATATTACTTCCCGCGTGAAAATATGATATGAGATCTCATATGAGATTGTAATTGAGATCTTAAAAAGATCTCAAATGAGATCTACATGAGATCTCATATGAGATCTCATATGAGATCCTATTACGAATTTCAGACATTATATCTCACATGAGATCTTATATGAGATCAAATCTGCAATTTTCCATTAAATGAAAAAATTTCAGGAATTATATCTCATGTGAGATATCATATGAGATCTCATCTAAAATTTTCTCTTAAATAAAAAACTGAAGCCATTAGATCTCATGTGAGATCTCATATGAGATCTCATCTATGATAAAATGTTTTAAATATTTTTTTATTTCAATTATACAAATACTATTTGCATGTCTATACTGTATTTAATTTAATTTGTCGCTGAATCGACGTATCAAAAACAAGGCATGCCTTGTAAGTTTGACTCTTGAAAAGTCATTGAAGTGATCGACTCTCACAGTCTTATACACTCGACATTGACAACTTGTTTATAGGAACAGTCGGCGGGTCGCCACGTATCGGCCAGTGGCGGTACTAAGCTTGTCACCCAGACCCATTCCTTATTACCGCCACTCGCCGATACGTGGCGACCCGCCGACTGTTCCTATAAACAAGTTGTCAATGTCGAGTGTATAAGACTGTGAGAGTCGATCACTTCAATGACTTTTTAAGAGTCGAACTTACAAGGCATGCCTTGTTTTTGATACGTCGATTCTACGACAAATTAAATTAAATACACTAAAGACATGCAAATAGTATTTATGGTAATTGTATAATTGAAATAAAAAAATATTTAAAACTTTTCATCATAGATGAGATCTCATATGAGATCTCACATGAGATCTAACGGCTTAAGTTTTTTATTTAATAGAAAATTGCAGATGAGATCTCATATGAGATCTCACATGAGATGTCACAAGAGATCTAAGGGCTTAAGTTTTTTATTTAATAGAAAATTGCAGATAGATCTCATATGAGATCTCATGTGAGATATAATGTCTGAAATTCGTAATAGGAACTCATATGAGATCTCATGTAGATCTAATTTGCGATCTTTTTAAGATCTCATTTACAATCTCATATGAGATGTCATATCATATTTTCACGCGGGTTACTAGTCAATTCTAAATCGAGTTTTTTTAGAAGTTTTTTGCTAAAAAGAAAAAACAAAAATATTGAAGTTATTGATAACAACAGAACTTCTGCCATATGGATTTTAATATTTGATGGACAATATATCATTATTAACCGATTCTTTATTCTGAGAGTACCACTTTCGCTCCCAGCTCAAAAATGTGAATGTGGTATTTTCGGCCCGGGTATGGTGAAATAGTATACTACGCAACTAGGGAGGTAAAGAGTTGGCCAGTCCAGAGCACGTGCAAATTGTCACCCGAGCCGAAGGCTAGAAAAAAGGTTCCGTTGTAGGAACATCTTAGAAATATTTGTTAAGGGGATGCCATAGTCGTACCATTACCGACCGAGAAATTCACACAGTTTCAAGCTGATTAAAAGTAAAATACGTCGAATCACAAAAAATCAAGAGAATACTTCGCTGCAGTTTTGAACGTTCTATTGTCCAGTAAAAATTTGGAGTCGAAATATCAAGTTGTTTTTGCAAAAACTTTGAACGAAACCAAATTTTGTTTTGTTCAAAGTTTTTGCAAAAACCACTTAATATTTCGACTTCAAACTTTTACTAGGTGATAGAACGTTCAAAACCGCAGCGAAGTGTTCTCTTGTTTTTTTGTGATTTTACGTATTTTACTTTTAATCAGCTTGAAACTGTGTGAATTTCTCGGTCGGTAACGGTACGACTATGGCACCCCCTTAACAAATATTTCTAAGATGTTCCTACAACGGAACCTTTTTTCTAGCCTTCGGCTCGGGTGACAATTTGCACGTGCTCTGGACTGGCCAACTCTTTACCTCCCTAGTTGCGTAGTATACTATTTCACCATACCCGGGCCGAAAATACCACATTCACATTTTTGAGCTGGGAGCGAAAGTGGTACTCTCAAAATAAAGAATCGGTTAATAATGATATATTGTCCATCAAATATTAAAATCCATATGGCAGAAGTTCTGTTGTTATCAATAACTTCAATATTTTTGTTTTTTCTTGAAACAATCAAAGGAATTTATGAAATGAAAATATGCGCACACACAAACACACAAACATATATAATTAGCTTCTTATTATAATATACTGAATATAAACACTCTAAAAATTTGTTTATGTTAAGAAAAGTTAGTGAAATGATTAAATACATGAATATGATGGGATTGGAAGTATGAGAGTTCAAAATGACATTTATAACAAATAAAGTAATTTTTTTAAAATTGTAATTTAATATCAATATACATGGTTCTAATATCAAAGAAATATACAGTTAATCAAAGAAATTAAAATCTTTCAAATAATAGTTCATCCTTCATTAACAGTTTTGGCTTAGTGTATAAATTTATAATGCTTTATTACACCTTAACAGTTAGTTTAGCATACTGACGATATATAGTAGCAATGCTATTGACACAATACGCAGTATAATAATACAATCTATCTTTAAAATTATTCTTGTACAAATAAACTTCTTTCTTTTCCCACACCCACTTTAATGTTCACATTTTCTCACTATTGCGCATACTATCATACAACTCTCATTCAAAAACTTTATTACATACTACTAAAATAAAATTAGCCTTTTTTATTCCTTGCAGTTTCAGAGATTACTTAATTCAATTTACACTAGCTAAGAAGCGTTCGAATTTCTCTGTGCATATGACACAAGAAGTCCACATAACCTGGACTGCTATCTGCACCGCGATCCTCCACCAAGAATTGACGCATAACCATTTCCCTTTTGTCTCGTTGCGTTGTGAGGGTTAACTAAAAATGAATATATATGGTTATATCTACAATTCAATTATTTCCTAAACTAAATAAAATAGATCACTAAAATATAGTAATTAATTAAGCGAAATTGAATGTATATTATTAATTATTAAATTTCTAACTAAAAAAATGAGTACACATTCAGCTGATTTACCCGCATAGTATAACGTCGTTCACTTTGCACATAATTGATAATATCTCTAATTCGCTTATTTATTGGATTATCGATTATTGGAATTACAGTTTTATCGGTATCAATTTGCATAACAGATGTAACACCAAAGACTGATTGAATCCATTGTGGACTTAAATTTAAACCAAACCACATAAACATGTGAATTCCGTTTTCTGTAAATATAAGTTGTTAGTTTAAAATTTAGTTTAAGTAATAACTGTATTATATAGTTTTACTTTTATTTAATTTTTGTTTTGGTTTCTTACCTAATAAATATACCCCCTCATCAGTGAATTTATCTATCGAGCAACGTATCATAGACGGTAGTATCATATCTGTATCTTGAGGATCAGTAATATCATGTAAAGGAAGTAATCGCGGATATACAAGTGCAAGAGATTCACTAATTGGCATTGTTGCAACTATCATCATTACATAAGATTTTTGATCAATTGTAATGCCACCTCCTGGAAGATAAAATAAAATTCAAATATGAAATAATATTGTTATTCAAAATTTACAGCTATTAAAAAATTAATTTTTATAATAAATAATTTATAAACTTCTAAATTTATCCTAAGAGTTATGATAAAAAAGAATGTGATAAAATAAAAATAATTATTAAGTTTCAGATTTTACAAAGTAAGAAATTTCAATAACTTAGTATTAAATTAACTTATCATTATAAAAAATTAGAAAGTATGGGTCTAATTTATTTTTATTTACCTCCACTAATGGCATCACTCTTCAGTAGTCCATTAATATATAGTGGTAATAGTTTCATACATTCGGGGAGAATTAATTGCCCAGCACTTGATGGAGATGCGCAATGCTTTCTGTATGCCGCTAAAATAGCCGCACATCTCGAATTTAAATTATCTTTCACCACTTTCGAATTTGAGTCGATTAATTTAAATACACCTTAAAAATTTTTAATTATAGGTAAATATAAAATAAAATTTAATTTAATTCATAATTTAATGTTTTAATGTTAAAAATTAAATCACTTGAGGCATACACTGTACTTCTAATTCTTAGAAACGCTAGTATTAAAAAGATTTACGCAATTAACGCTTACAAATATAATAATTTAAAATTGTATACTAACTTTGTTTTGAGAAGAAATTAATTATAGCATCTAAGTCACATGCTCTGTAAAGTTCTGCCATTTGTGATGAAGTCTTTAGGCTTAAATTGATAACTTTTAATCTTCGAACGCCACTGCACGATGTATAAAGTAATGCAGCTTGAATATAAACCCCTTCATCTTCCGCTAATTTATCATCATGTTTGATTTCAATGGCAATTGCCTATATTGTTATAAAATATAATAAATATTAAAGTATTCGAAGTATTAAAATTAAATTAAATATATGTAATACATGAAAATACAATGCATACCTTATCACAATCTATGCTTGCTAACTCTATATCAGTTGTATTGGACATGTAAAAGTGCCCAAAGAAATCTGTTGGTCTAACACCAGTAGAAGTTCGAACACGCATGACTGCATCAAATGCAATTGGTCGACTTATATTGTTTATGACATCTGTTATCAGTCTCTCTCCATCAATATCAGCCTTTAAAAATTAAAAAAGCATTATTAGCATTTAAATATTTCATAAATTCAATTATTGTTTATGAATGAATTGATAACCTAGATTCAAACGGATTATTCAATATTTATTTTATTAATATAGACTTAATTAAAAATAGCGATTGTTTTAATTAAATTAAAAACTTGAATCACCTGGAAATACGTATATTTGTATAATTCGCCACCTGTGAGTCTGCAAACTTGACCTATAGTTGCAACGTCAATATATGAATTGTTGAAGACGAATAGATCGACGCTACACCCAGATCCTACGCAATCTTGACCAAGGTTATTATAGAAGTTAGTTTGTGGAGCTAAAAGAATAAAATGGAAAGTCAATAAAATTGATATTTTTTTACAGCGTGGGGCATTTTCATTCAATATAAAAAAATTTACCTAAAACCGTTTTTTCTTTATCTGTTCCAAGAAGTTTACGATCATCTCGGTTTTTCAATTTTCCTGGAGCTTCGGCAATAGGTAACGACGAATGAAATACCATAAGTTTGCCTGTACAATCAGATGCCTAAAAAAATTTTGTAATACAGTGATTATTGAGCTATAAAATTTAATTACATGATATTAATTAAGTTGTCTAGAAAAAGAAAAATAATGCAAAATTACTTACTTTTAAAGCTTCTAAACCAGCTTGGATAGCAGGTGCAAGAATAGTTTCTGTTTCTCGTGTTTCTCCAAACATGGTTGGGATTTGAATCATCAAACTATCTATTAATGCTTCACTTTCTTCTGGATCACAAAGGAAGCCATCAAGTAATGGCATAAATACATCTTGAACATCTCCAACAATCATCATTTGAGGCTGTGCAAGACTAGCTTTGATATTGTAAAAATGGACAGTGTTACTGTACGTAATAAAACCAACTCTCATATTAGATTTACAATGTCCCATGTCAACCGGTAAATTATGAATAATCTTTTTCATTTGAGCGCAAAGTAAATTTACTAAACCAGATTTCACATTATTGTAAGAAACATCGATGACGAATATAATCGCAGGAGGTTTCGGAAAAGTGTTATTCTGAAAAAGATTTATCAAGTTTCGTTTAGGAGGAAAAGTTTTGACTACTGAAATTTGAAACAAGATATCTTTTATGCTTATACACGGAAGATATGTTGTTTCAAATTGGAGCTGTCGATACATGTTTTGATTTACAACATACTCTACAATAATCTTTTGTTGTAATAAATTCATAAGTTCCAAGTATTAATTCAGGACGTTCGTAACGGTCCATTCTTTGACCAGTATGATCTAAGTGTTGGAAATATTCTGTTGGAACTGTCAAACAAATAATAAAACATTCTTAAGAAAACAGATTTTGGAAACTATAAAATATAAAACATTTCAATCTACCTTCTGTTGTAGCTTTACAAAACATACACTGAAACCTTCTACCAGCATCAATAAATTGCATGAAAGGACTCATGTATGCTTTGCAACGATTACAACGTACTGGTCCAAGTTCTCCCATGTTTACAATAGGTGGATCGTATTCTCCTTCTTCTACTTGAGCCATTGGACTCAGTATTAGCGAAAATGGAATTTGTGTCTTAAAATTTTCAAGAAAAATATTTAAAATTTTTAAGATATTTCTCTGTTATAGTTCTACTTCACCACTTATCGGTGGAGCATGTAAAAATAATTAATATAAAAAAAAGAATAGCGATTTACGTCTTGAATAAATTCAGTTGCCCTGCGTGATCCAGTAACAGTACATCATTGTACAAAGTTTTATGGCAAAAGAACGGACACCTTTGTTTATCCCTAGAACGAAAATTAAAGAAATTTTGTTCTAAGAATAAAGGTGCCGTCGTTTTTTCGACTTGAAACTTTGTAGAACGATGCATTACTGGATTACGCAAGGCAACTGCATTTGTTCAGAACGTAATTCGCTGTTCTTTTTTTATATTAAATATTTTTACATGCTCCGTCGATAAAATAGTGTTAGTATAGTAGTACAGTGCGCCACTCCCTTTTAAATAGCAATAGCTTAAATTACTAACTTGTTTAACAATATCTGCAGTAGTTGGAACAGTATACATTGAGGATCGAATGAATCTTGGTGATGCATTTCCTTGATCTTCTACAGTAAATTTTGTTGTAACTAGTGGTGGAACTAAACCTTTTTGGTTTGTTGTAAATACACCACCTTTTGCTCTCTGATCATCTTGAATAACTTGTATCTATAATCAAAATAAGATTAGTTACATAGTTTACCCATTACTATTCTAGACTTTTAAATTACTTACAGGACTAGGCATTTGATCCGGATCAAGTCTTCTAGCTTGCTGTTGAGAATTAGATTGATATCCACCTGTAGGACTTACCATACCAGTTTGATAAGGACTTGTTTGATTAGCATACATATTCTGTAAATATTAAATGATAAAGGCTATAATTATTACTTTATTAATTTATCATTATGAAAAAAATTATAGTTTCTTTTTATATCCTATTATTTGATCATGAAATGATTAAAGTCTATACTAAATTTTAGTAATAGAGATCATCCTGAGTAATAATCATATTTGATGAATTTTAATACAAAGAAAATCACCTTTCTACTTACAGTTTGTCCAGGCTGACCATAATTTTGTTGTTGGTATCCTTGATGATAATTTGTTTCAGGATACTGATGATTCAAATGACCATATGAACTAGAAATATTTTGTTGTCCAGGCATAGATGGACTTGGTGAAAACCGCCGTTGTTCTGGCATCTGGTTGTTATAAGAGTATTGAGAATGAAGGTTTTGCTGTCCTGGTAAGGAAGGAGGTCCAGATATATTTTGCTGACTATAAGGACTTGTTAGATTCTGTTGTCCTGGCAGTGGTGGTCCTGACAAATTGCCTGTTTGTCCAGGGAGGGGAGGCCTTGATAATCCTTGTTGACTCATAGCTGGTGGACCCTGAATTGGCCCAGATAATAGTGACCCTGATAAATTTTGACGATTTGACGTGGAAGAGGTTGCAGAATATAGACCGGCTAAAGGAGGACCAGACATAGTTTGTTGATTGCCTATTGGTGGTTGTCCTAAAGGTTGATGATTCACTGGTGGTTGACCTTGTGGTTGTGGTTGACCTTGTGGTTGTGGCTGACCTGGTAGAGGAGAGCCTCCGAAAGATTGCTGAGCTATTGTGTTTGAAGTACTTGTAGGTCCTGATAGCTTTCCTGAAAGAAGTGGTCCAGTAAAATCAGCTGGATTTGTCAGTGGATTACTATATCTGCTTTGACTTGAAATTTGATTATGATGATCAGCTGATGCAGAAGGCTGTGGCGTACTTCTAGGAATATTTGGTCCTGAAAGCGCACCAAACGAAGGCATCTGTCCAGGAAATGTAGATCCACCACTGGACTCATAGGGAGGAAGACTAGGTGATTGCGACGTAGGAGGTGCCTGTTGTAGGTGAGACATTGGCTTTTGAGGTGGTTGACCTGGTCTTTCTGCTGCTATATTATTTGTGCCTGACTCGCCTGAAAAATCATTGCAGCTATTAAATTTAAAAAAGTAAAATACATAAAAATCTTCAATAAGTAATTCATGTTTAATTAATATACTACCTTGAGAAGGATACTGATTCTGGTTGCTAATTCCATTTACTGCAGATGAAAAAGGTATAGTCTGTATATTTTTGTCTGGTTGCGGGGGCAAACCTTGAGCAGAAGGTGGCCTTTGATGGCCAGATAAAGTCATATTAGATATTTGATCAACTAAACTATTTTGATTAGATTGTGACAAAGGGGTTCCATGTTGAGCATCAGATGGTTGTCTTTGAATATCATTTATGTAATATGGTGACCTTGAACTACGTGGAACTGCACTTGTTGGTGGTGGCCCTAGTGGTGGCTTTTGGGTTTGTGGAGGGAATGACTGCGTATCTTGTGCTCCCTTTTGAGAGAGGTTTGCGTTAAGTTCTCCTCCATACTGTGCATTGGCTTGTGGAGGTCCATAAGGTGGATGTTGTTGCATATATTGTGGATTCATTTTTTACTCTGTAAAAGAGAAATTTATTTGTTATTATTTTGTTTGACATTTGTTGAGTTTGAATGAGTGAAAACATGACAAATATTGCATAAGATTTATTTAATTCAGATACATTCTATAAAATATAAAGGCAGAGATACCTAGTTTATTCATAATCTCTTATAACCTAAATAAAAGCTTGCATTGTCTGCAAATCAAATAGATTCAAGTATTTTTGTAAAAAATATAAATTGGAGTATTTGAGTAATATCATTTCATATACTAAAATAGAATATTTTTGTCTATTTTACAATTAAGTTCACAAATATACATATTAGCATCTAATCATTGAGAGGTATTATCAAAGCTTTACATAGACAAGTTTGATACCTTTGAAATACTTGTCAATTTTTTTTTATCAGATACATTTTCAATTCTTTATCCTTACTCAGTTCATTGGTTTATCACAGCTTTGGAGCTACCCCATTAGTAAAATATTAATAATATCTTAACCATTAGTATTACAAAAAGAAATTTGTAGAATAACTTAAATAGACAAGATCATTATAACCTACAAATTCTGCAGAAGCAACCAAAACTTTCATTCAATACTTATCAATCATCAACATTGATCAAAAAATCATTCTGAGATATCTTAAGAGATTTAAAAAATCAGGTAATTATCACATTTTGCTCATGATATGAATACACACTTTGCTGCAGTGAGAAAGTATATTAGGATACGAATATTAAAAAATGAACTCATACCTAAACTTTTAAAATGTATTTATAATACTGTGGTATTTTATATGGGAGAGGTCGATAATGAATCAATTGATTTCCAAACAATCGTGCATAATATTTGATTGAATATTTTGGTCTTGTTTCAACAAATCTTCTAACTCATTCTGATAAGCAAGTATTCACAACCACAAAATAAATTTACAACAGAAATGTAGGCCTAAACCAAGTAATCTCTATAAATAAACTTTACAAGCTCGAATTTAATAATTTAAAATTTTCAACCAAAATTTTCCTACCAAAACCCCCTGAAGGTCTTTACCAGACTTCGTGACTCCAAAGTTTCAAATTCTCATTTCTTTAACAACGAACCAAAGAATTTTATTATGACAACTTGGAACTTTAAATATATATTAGAAACCAGAACTCTCGTATACACACACTCACATGCGTACACACTGCTCGACAGTCGTGAGTCGACTCACTCACACTATATAGACATTCTCAACTGAGCCGACTGAGCGGGAGCGCCGAGCGCGCAAACGTGATTTACCCACGTATGCAAGCTCGACTGGCCGACTGCTCATGCGCATCTATACTGAGTACTGATTCCTCCTTCGGTATTCCTGACTTACCTCTATCCACAATCCACTGTCGCAGAAAAAACGGACTTGATGTAACATTCGTACAAGAGCTTGACCTAGATATCTACTCACGGTTGTTCGAGTGCTTACTGCTTATACAGGATCCCGGCGAAGCTGATGGACATGTCGGCCGCTATAGGCGGCTAGGCGCGATACTATTGCTGCGCAACGTCGTGTATCAAAATATGCGAAAAAGGGGGAAACGTGCGAGCGCGTATAACTATAAGAAAACGAAACGAAACGCGAAGCGAGCAGAGAGAACCTCCCAGCCACTATAGGTATCCTTATAGTAGTTCACCAACGGCCAGTCTCTAGACTGCCACACTCGCGCCCTCGCTCACCAATACAGCCATATACTTACAGGCCCCTAGGTACAGTGTACACCCTGCGTCACAAGTGTCATGAAGTTGCGATTCTCTGTGACTTACAATTACCGCTGTGCCGACGGGCGGGTGGAGGCCTTGGAAGTGTGCCGCTGTGTGGCTGGACCGAAGACACTTGAACCGTCACCCCAAGAGTATCGACGGCTGTCAGGTGATTTAATTCAATTCAAAAGCGTGTTTTGCGAACGGATTATTAATTGTCTCTTTCAATCTTTTTTCTTTTCTTTCTTTTAAATGGCCGTTGGTTCTGTATACATACTGAACACCGAGTTGTCACGACTCAGGCGTAATTTTTTTTCAATCAAGACTTTTATACCTATAAATTTTTCAAAAATACTTTCTAAGAAACTTTTATATAAATTTTAAAACCATCGCTTCTTTACTTATGTCTACACGTATATTTATTTTCACACTCGTATAATTTTCTGTGATTGAAAGTAAAAATAAAAGAAAACAATTTATTATCGAGCTCCATCAACATTGTATAAATATTATATCAAGGAGCGCGGGAGCGCTCCGAAGGCAAGTATAGAAGAAGCCTGAGGGTCGACCGCACTGTATATATATATACATTGAAATGAGTGCCCGAGATTTTGAAATATTTACTGCGTTTTTAAATCACTTCTAAATGAATCAAAATTAAGTTAACCAGGCGCTATTTTTTATACTATCTAAAGAAAAAGTTTTATGCAAAAATATGCTTTTATATTAGAGATATCGGACAATAAAAAATCTATGTCCCGTTTCCGATTCCAAAATAAGTATTACAATAAAAATATACAACATATGATTTATCTTTTATTTGAAAAAGTTCATTTTATTAAGCTGTTATTCAACATTTATTCAAATAACAAAAAATTTCAATCCTTATAAATTTTCGAAAATAACAATTTTGTTGACTCATTCCCTTATTATGACTTATATTAGTGCCCATAGTAAGGTTTGGTCTGACGCATAGCGTACAAATCTACTGCAATGATAAGCAGCGGATTAACCCTTTGAAGTGCATATAAGAATGCTTAAAACTTGTAAGAGTTACGCCATTCAAAACTTATAAATATTGCCTATTAAACTATTTTAGCTAATGAGGAAAGTTATATATTATTAAAATATAACAAAGTAATGAGATTAAAGAATCACATTTTTAAATCGTGATATACAATATACCAGATAAATCCGATTAGTTTATTATCGACTTCTGATAACGTATACCTAGGTATTGGATAAATGCCAGCACAAAAATTTAAACACCGCGAAAAGAAGAGTTGACGATGTTGCACGTTATTTTTTAATTACAATAAATATTATATATATTCTGTAAATATACAATATATAAATAGGTATATTTCGTACGTATTTGAAATTTCGAACCATCATAACGAATATGAAATATCAACTTAGAGTTTCTAATTCTAGTTAGAATTGGTTGGAATGGTTTTAGTGACGACTGTAAGAGTCAGAACTGAAAGAATACAGTTATATTACAGTTTTAAAAATGTCAAAAATCTTCGTTCAAAATTTCAAGTACCTTATTATTTCTTTCTGGTAAAATTATAATCTGGAAGCACAGAAAAGTTTTTTGTAGAAATAGTTTTTTCGGGCCGTAAAGTGCTACTTTACGGACACATCACACCGCACACGCGTACGTAAAGTTAAAAAATCTTCAAAGTGCTCGTTTTCTGATAATTAAAAACAAATACGTTCATATTACGCTCAGCACCCTCTTCCGGCAACTGTTGTAAAGCATAAATAGAAATAAAAGTTTATTTAGTTTAATAAAAAAATATAATATTTATAGATTAATGAAAAAATAATAAATTACATTTCATAATAAAATAATTTTAATTTTTTTGATTTAACAATGTATATTTTTGTGGGTGTGGTGCTTCGCCCCCTCCCCACTCCCCAGCGGGGACGTCGCCCCCTGTACTCCTACCAGGAGCTTCGCTCCTGGATCCCTTCCGCCCCATCCTACGTTCCTAAATATCTTTACCATTTCATATTCGATAAACCTCTTTCGATAATAATCTTATGTACAATAATGTTTTAACTCCCGATAATTTATTATATCGACATTGATACGAACTTTACGGATACTATATCGAAAAAAATTGTTCGCACCACGGTCGTAAAACTTTTCAGTCTTGCGTGTAAAGTTCTATTTTACGCCCTAGGTACAAAAAGTACTATCAGCGAAAACTATGTTAAAATATTCGGATGTTTGATTTACCTCGGAGAAAAAATAAATAAATATTTTGAACTTTATGAATCGGTTGCTTCAAAATGTATCACAAAAACTGTTGTAAAAACGACGTTAACATTCTCGATTAAAATTCTCATCCATTGAAAACATTATACCTTCTCCAATGTTGCTCATTACAGACTCCATCAGAACCAGAACTATTTCCAAAGT
Organism: Torymus aiolomorphi; assembly: GCA_036365515.1. Lineage (NCBI taxonomy): Eukaryota > Metazoa > Arthropoda > Insecta > Hymenoptera > Torymidae > Torymus > Torymus aiolomorphi. The sequence continues at coordinate 47,934,599 of CM070875.1, read as the reverse complement.
CGAATCGTAAATACTAAGTATACCTACACTCCGCAAAGATGAAACTTCTAAGTACTCAAGCTCCGAAGCAAAATAGAGTTCAGTTTCTTTCTCCAATTCTTCCATTTAATATTCCTAAAATTACGTCGTCTATGTAGTAAGTCTGCATCGTTTACTCATTCAGAATAGTACTTTTCGATACTAGAGCGAAGCGAGGGTGATAATCACACTCGTGTGAAAATCATTTTTATCATGTGCATCGAACAGTATTTTTTGACACTCCGTGCGTAGAGTGCTCTTTTTGCGGATGCTTGCAAACGTAAGCGGTGCGTAAAAGTGGCACTTTAAACATGGAATGTCAAAAAGACAGTAAAAATATAAAAAATATAAAAAGTTTGTATATTTTTTCTAAATAAATTTTATAGCAACAATTCTCTGAACAGATATTGAATTTGCAGTTAATAAACCTTAAAAATACTTTTTGTTATTCGTGCCCGTAAAGTGCGTGTTGTAAGGAACTGGCCCCACTTGGTCCATAAAATAAAACTTTACGGCCTAAGACTGAAAATTAATATTATCATTTGTTCAGATAATTTTACTTTTAAATTTTGTTTACAAAAGTGTACTTCGTTATTTTTCATTTACTATTAATTTTTAGAATCGCGACGTCGCTTCTCATTAAAACTTTTTACTAAGACTTTAATAAGTATATACATACAATAATAAGGAAATAATTAGGAAATAAAATAATTTTACAAAGTCTAAGCTTCTAGTAGGTATTAAAATTTTCAAAACTCATATTTCCCCCTATAGTTCATGACATTTCCACCCATGTCGCGTTGTCGCCGTGCAACTCTTTAACACACTTCTACTTTTCCCCGACCCGTTCTGTTATACTCTTTCGCGCATGCTCACTGCTCCGCTCCTTCTCCCTAAACATGTGTAATATACTCATAGTTATAGGTATACATACACGCTATATACACAGCGGGAGCACAAGTATACGAACACGCGGGGCTAATCCACGGCAGGGATCGACGCCTGCTCTGATGCTCGCTCTCTCGGTTGACGGGCGCTAGCAGAAGCACTGTTCAACTGTAGTAGGCACAGTAGTAGGCACAGTCGTCGCACGACACTCGTGTCCAGCGCAGAAACGCCGCCCTGCCGCTCGCTCTCTCGCTCTTTCGCACTCCCTCTCACTAGCCACGGTGCTTTTTTCTCCGCATCTTTCGTCCTTGTCGAGGTTAACTATCAGCGCCGCATGCGCACACACCTGCCTCTGCGAGTGTAAGTTGTGTAGTAGCCTAGTAGCGAGCGCGAGAAAAGAAGAAACGAGGACTATCGTGCCACTTGCAGTGAGTACAGTGAGTACAGCGGCCGGCCGCGCGCGCGCACGCACCTTATCTTTCCTTTTCTTCCTCTTCCTCTCCTTCGCGATCAGTGCGGCAAAGCCGAGTCCGCGCGACTGTGTGTCAGTGAGGATACAAGCATTGTATTTTAACGGGTGCAGGCCATCGTGTACATTGCTACAAAGAGGCATACGTAAAAGTGAGTACATCAGGGAAAGAAAAGAGAATAACATCACCGTGGGTGTGTGTGTCGCGGCTGCTCGTCAGCTCGTGTTTCCTGACAAAGTAGGGGAACGAGCAAGTGGATGCGAGGTGCAAGGAGAGCAGCGGCAGGATATACACCATCTCGCCCTACGACTCTTCGTACAATAAAATAACAGTGGCCGAGGACAGCCGCCGCCGCCCCTGGGAATGTTGAGGGACTTGCTCGCCGTCGTCGACGCGTCCAGCCAAGAGGTGGGTGTAGTTCGTCGTAACGTACACGTCGACGTTGTCGCACAACCGACGACGGTATAATACTCGGTGGGTATAGGTATATGTGCGCGTTTGGCACGCGAGAGCGGGATTTTATCGATCCTGGCGCGCCTACCCCGCGTGCTGTGATCATCGGGGAAGGTGCGTTGCCGAGGTGGAAGATCGTAAAATGTTAGTCACGTAGGGCGAATGGGTGCCCGCGGTCCCACATTTCCGAAAACGTGGGAGGGGTATTGGGGGAAACGTTCTTTTACATGCTTTAAATAATATGGCTATACATCCTAGCATTGGCTTTAGCAAGTTATAATAGGTATCAATTGAATTTGTTATTTTAGTCGAAATATATCTGTGGCTACAATGAATAGAGTAACTTCGAAAAAGCTGCTGTCAATGTCTACGGGCTTGTCCACAGTTTATATTTATTTCAATAAGGTCATCAATCTTGTCGATATGTATTTGTGTCAATATTTCTGGGATTCATTTCAACTTATATAAATGGCACTGCATCACTCTTTCACAGTAATTCCCGTAACATAATAATATTACACATTAGGTACTTTTCCAATGAAGGAAAAATATTCTATGTCTTAATATATATTGTAGGGTAATAGTGTTACAAGGACACGGATTGCGTCCTTTATGCAGGGTCGACCGTTCTGCTCACCACCGATAACTGACTCCACAAAGACTCACGTGTTGATTCTTTTAATTAAGCAGTATTTAAGGTTGTATGACCCGTAACATCCCATTCAAAAGTTAGTTTTTGACGTTAAAACTACGATAAATAATTATATAAAGCAAATAATCAATTTTGAGTTTTCACGATGTATGTATAAATGCAATAAGAATATTATAAGCTTTAAAATTGGAAATCGAACCAAAATTGTAGAATTGGCATATCTCGTTTTCAAATCGTCAAAATGCCCTAATTTAGACATAATGTTGATTTCAAAACAAGATATGCCAATTCTACGATTTTGGTTCGATTTCCAATTTTTAAACCTTATAATAATATTCTTATTGCATTTATACATCGTGCACATACATCGTGAAAACTCAAAATTGATTATTTGCTTTACATAATTATTTACCGCAGTTTTAACGTCAAAAACTAACTTTTGAATGGGATGTTACGGATCATACAACCTAAGGGTGTCATTATATACCTCGAGCGTGTAGCATACGGTGTTGCCGCTTGTATTGGCGCGATCATCTTTGTCTTTTAGGGTGCGATCCCATGGCGTTCCGAAAAATTAGACGGAACCATTTAAGCCCGTGAGTGCGAGAGAGAGGTTCTTCCGTGAATGTCTCGCTCTCACGATCTTAAATTGTTCCGTCTAATTTTTCGGAACGCCATGGGATCGCACCCATATACATATTCTCTTGCGCGGCGCGCAATATCAAATTCACTTAATAGCTTACACCTTTCTTTTATTTAAATGCAATAATCGATGGTGATTTCTTAAAATAAAATTCGTTATTTATAAATTCATGGAAAAAGTAAAGAAAAAAGTGATTATTCGACGAAGGAGAGCAGCGTCGCTAAAAACGGCTTGCAAGTCCCTCAAAATCATTTAGATCGTATACAAGAGTTAATTGTTGGAGACTCGCGAAACGATCAATTTCCGAGCAGGAAGTGACGTACTTATATATTTACCTCTCGTAGCTAATCAGTTAAGAGAACGCTTCGACATGTCATTGACTTACACAGTAACAGTCGTAAGTTTGGCAATGTAGTACCATGTTATATGCCTCATGTGATTCTAATCTAATTAATAGTTCAAGAGCACGTGTGTTACTCGAAAAAGAGGCTCTGAATGATAATTTTGAAAGCAGATATGAATCTGGAATAAATTTCTGCATATCTCAAAATTTTCTCAGAATTTTTTCATTTTGCAATGTTTTTATATACTACAAAAGGTGCATTCATTCATAAGATCCTATGTTATTTTCAATCACTGATTTCTTGCTTCTGAAGCTCTGAATCTTGACAAAATTTGAACCAGAGTTTCAGTGCACTTTAATACAGCTGTCACCCAAATATCAAACGATTTTCGTTTTAAATTCTGTTCTTAAGGGCGTTCTCTTGGAGCAGTGATGCTCAATTTCATCAATATCGCAAAAATTGTGATCTAAAAATATTATTTATAATGGAAACCCTTCATGAGCCTCTATACACTACTACAAAAATAATAAAAAATGATGGTGTTAGAAAGAAGGTGCCAATACGATGTTTGAAATAAATACCTCTTCACGATGTGACTATATCGACGCTCCTTACGAAGACTAGCACGTTTCATGGCACCCTCACGAAGACTAGCACATTACCCAAAACTGCAACGAAAACTAGCATAAGTCACGACTTTGCGCCGAATACTAGTACAGTTCGCGAGTTTGTGACGAAAACTAGCATCATTCATGAGTTTGCGTCGAATACTAGTAAAATTCGTAAGATTGCGACGAAAAGTAACGCGATTTACAAGCTTGCCGCGAAAACTAACACTGCGCGTGACCGTGCTAATTTACGTTACAAGCAGTGGAACGTGCTAATCTTC